>MU227637.1:1397486-1428197 GCA_018584345.1 Thuja plicata | reverse complement strand
GTTCTCCTCAGTAGAATATGCATTTTTAGAATAGGTAGACTAGATCTGAATATAGATTAAACATTATCCTTGCCTGAATTGTTTGTGTCTACAAGCAATTTGGTTAAAACTCATAAGGAATAAACCTAGTGATCAGTATAAAAACAAATTCATTGAATATCATACACAATCAGGGAGTTGTACCTGTCAATTCAGAGGGCAGTGATAGAAGACATACACTGACCCATTTGTTGGTGGACATCCTTTTGTTCTCTCACCTTGGGTGTATAAGAGTCAAAGATTGAAAATCTTAAGAGAGGACAAACTGTTAACCAACAAGGTCAATTCTAATTTTGGTCCAAAATAAGCATTCTACAATTCCACCTCAGAAACTGAAATTAGAATTGAAGGATGGAATTGAAATTGAGAATTCAATTTTGAGAATGGAAACCAACTCCTGTTTTCTAATTCCAAGTCAATTCCAGCAACCAAATACCAAATCATTTTGAGAATGGAAACCAACTCCTGTTTTCTAATTCCAAGTCAATTCCAGCAACCAAATACCAAATCATGTTTTCTAATTCCAGCAACCAAACTCTTTAATTGGATTTTATTGTTTTTGTTAATTTTGAACAATTGATTGATAGAGATATGTTGCCGATTGATTACTCTTTCTGGTTGTCTTTATGAAGAGATAGATCAGGATCCTCCGGACGTCGATTATCATGAACTACTTTTGTGCCTATTGGTGCTGGAATGCACCTAATTTTTGTGGAATATTTATAGGCAGAAAATTGAGTTTGGCAGTGCTACATTCTATGAACAGAAGCAATCCCAGGAGATGTCAAAGCAGGGGAGATTTTGAAACAGTGGATATCAGAGCTGTATGTAGCATTTGGGGAAAATTGCTGGATGCTGGTTTCGGAAAATTATGCATCCACACTTCATAAGTAAGAACAAAGAACACATATATAAAACACTCAAATGCATCATCCATGATCCCTTAATTCCCAATAATAAAAACGCATGTACAACCGTGATCCCTTATTTTCCCAGTAATAAAAACAAATGGACAATTATGTTCCCATATACATAAATATTACCAACCATGAAACATGGCTCTTTAATTTTAAATAAGAAATATATATGTTTATCACTCAAATTGCCAACAAAGAGTAAATATATTGATAACCATGGTTCCTTAGTTTGCAATGATGAAGAATATATGGATAACCACGGTCCTTTAATTTCGAGTAACACGAATATCTGGATACATATATAATAATAATCAAATGCCCCAACCATGATCCCTTAGTTTCTCGAAATAAGAATAACTATATATGGAAAGAATAATAATATAATATTAAGATTTTCTTATATACTTAAAATATCTTGATATTTTAATTTTCCTTTCAGATTTCATTTTGAATAATCAAATTTTCTTCCTTAATTTAAACCAGAAGAAAGAAATTCTTAAATTAGAAGGGTTTAAATTAATAAGTTCATAAACAATCGAGTACCATACAATATTGAGAACAGCAGATTTACATTAGTAAATATTCAGACCGTCAAAAGCGCCAACCGTGGTCCCTTCGTTTCGAGTGATGAAACTACATGGGTTTGGAGAGGATTTGTTGCTCGCTTCAAACTTTTAAAAAAAAAAAAAAAAAAATTGCTCGGATACCTGATTAGATTGCGGTGAAAACCGCTTTACTCCAACCTCATGCAAAAGTTAACTACATTTGGCAATCTTCTTGGTCATAGAATAAAACATTTCATTATTTGAGTCAATTGTGCCATCCAAAAAAAATTGTGTCCATTTAATACCATTGCTTAAGATACCATTTATAGCATCTCTGTGCAATGTAATTCACGAGCCAAAGAATTTGAGTTTAACAAATGTTATTGCAGGAAAAGAAACATAATTCATAGGATTCACTCTTGAAAATACATCAGCTTCGTATATATATTAAGATCTTTGTCCGAAAAAGACTAACATGTTCCCCGAATGTTGCAGCCGTGTGCATGTCTACTGTAGCAATGACAACTTCATGTATAATTTCTCTTTCGGGCAATTTCAAGAATATGTTTGACATGCCAGAAGTTATACACTTTGGGAATTTTTAGCGATCCACTGTGCACTACAAGCAGCTATCTGCATCTACAAGACAAGCAACTATCTGTTTCTAAGAAAAGAAGCAAGCAATTTTTTTTATTTCGCAATCAAGAGAGTTCTGTCAATTGCTTGACAACATCTGCAACAAAATAAAAACAGGTTAGTGATAAACGAAACTATCAAGAACAAAAGTTCACGAGTCCAACAAGTACTTCAAAAAATGCTGAACAAACATGATGTTGCCTCGTGATAAAAATTTAACAATTTGAAATGAATTGCTAACCTTGAATTATACTGGACGTTGCTTGAAATTCCTGCCATAGACTTGGTGCCGTTGAAAGATCAAAATTCAGGACATTAGCAGCAAGTGAGACAGCACCAGCAGCAATATGCTGAGGCTTAAATTGAAGAGACAAGGAGCCCCTAAGCCTGCACAATTTTCAAGCCACATTTTGTTTATATCCTGCGTGCTATGCTCTATACAAATATCTAGAAACATAGTACAATGAGAGGCAGTAATTGCACGCTACTGATTTACCATCACCTTTATCATTATAAGCAGAAGCATAAGAAACTACATGTTAAAAAATCAAGACGAAAGAAAGCCAGAATCCAAGATTTCTCTACATGCTCAGAATTCACTAACCAGATTTTCCATTTAAGATTGGAATTTATCACCCACCTATGTGAAGAACAATGAATATGATCAGACAGCCAGATCTTCATCCTGTTATCAAGTTCCAAGCCACATGTAGCTAAGAAAACATCATCAAAAAGTGAAACTAATAGTTGTTACTGCTTTGGCTCTCCTCCTCCAGCATCCTTTATTGTCTGCATGCCTCGTCGTCCTCCCAAACTGTAAGGTGCCGCCTTGCCAAGGTGGCATTCATCAAGTATTTTTTCATCAAATGTAGTGCGTTTTCTTTTTTAATAGTTCCAACTTGGCGCTTGCATGTTTTCCACAATATCTAATTTTGAATAAGTAGGCCTTTGAAGTGGTTTACATGTGAAGAAATTTGTTTGCATGTGGATAATTTTGGCAGATAGTTTTTGTAATAAGCAATAACTGCACAATACAGAGGGAAAAAGTTCAAGAATAAACAGGAAACTGCTTAGCTTAAAGCGATACTGACACTATGGCCACGCATGAAGCACTTCATAGATGACACATGAAGGTCAACTAGGGTCTCTAAGGAGGTGCATGTGAGTGCGTCATTTTTCTCGAGTCCTTCCTATGCAGCATCCTAATGTACCTGCCACATGATTAGCCTTCATTCCATTGTTGTTGTTCGCACTAGGTGGCTCTCTCTCACAAGAGATGCCTTGTTAAGGTATAAATGCTCTCCACAAGCTAATTCCCTCCAGAACATTAAAATTTGACATGACTGTCCTCAGCCTTACTGAAATCATGATGTAGATTATCACAGCTACACAAGATCCAAATGATATAGTAATAGCCAACTTGCAATTTGCATCTTTAGTAGCATTGAGCACGGGACATTTGATTGCTCACAAGACAAAACCACAAGAATTTGGGTTGGACCGTAAAAATTTAATTGCCAACCCTTCAAATTACTTATCATCGGTTATTTTGCATCACATGGTCGAGAGATGGATATCGCTCAAACTATATGGTGGTAGAAGAAGACAAACACGAGAAAATGTTTAAAATTTAATTAAAAAACAATGCGAGAAATGACAGCAGAAGTAACAACATAATTCCTAGACAAGAAATGCATGATGACGAAACAAAAGTGGAAATGGAACAGCAAACAACAATGCAACCAATACAGTATTGCCATCATTTTTCCATAAACATGACTAGATACCAAAGTAAACATTTAAAAAGGACAAAACAAAAAATCACAGGCATTTGACAAACATAGAATTAAAGAAATTATACGAAGTACATAGATTACAAAAAAAACTAATGGAACTCAAAAGTACATTCTGTTACAAAAGAAAATTACTAGGGTAAAAAATCATAGGTTTTGAAAAGTAAACAAACAATGCGAGAAATGACAGCAGAAGTAACAACATAATTCCTAGACAAGAAATGTATGATGACGAAACAAAAGTGGAAATGGAACAGCAAACCACAATGCAACCAATACAGTATTGCCATCATTTTTCCATAAACATGACTAGATACCAAAGTAAACATTTAAAAAGGACAAAACAAAAAATCACAGGCATTTGACACACGTAGAATTAAAGAAATTATACGAAGTACATAGATTACAAAAAAAACTAATGGAACTCAAAAGTACATTCTGTTACAAAAGAAAATTACTAGGGTAAAAAATCATAGGTTTTGAAAAGTAAACAACTAAGCATTAGAAATGTCGAGAGTCAAAAGAGACTAAGCATTAGAAATGTCAAAAGAGGGACCACTCAACAAATTATAATTCTGGTGAATAAAAAAGCAAAAAATGCATCTCGGAGACCAGCAATGTCATGTCTGTAACAAAGTTCAGGCCAAGCCTTCATCATCTATTAACGCAAAATGGCCAATGCAGGATCTGAAAACTAGACCAATAAAACAACTCAAGCTCCTAATGGTGAGTATCAATGGTTATAATCATTTTCCCTCCAGATCTAGCTTATAACACATTGCCAGTTAGATAAGATGGCAAATCCTTATTAGATAAAATGTTTAAATTTTAATTAAAAAACAATGTGTTAAACAACATAATTCCTAGACAAGTAAAGCATGATGCCAAAACAAAAATGGAAATGGAACAACAGCAAACCACAATGCAACCAATACAGTATTGCCATCATTTTTCCATAAACATGACGAGGTACCAAAGTAAACATTGAAAAAGGACAAAACAAAAAATCACAGGCATTTGGCAAACATAGAATTAAGGAAATTATACGAAGTCCATAGATTACAAAAAAAACTAATGGAACTCAAAAGTACATTCTGTTACAAAAGAAAATTAATAGAGTAAAAATTCATAGGTTTTGAAGAGTAAATAACTAAGCATTAGAAATGTCAAAAGAGTCAAAAGAGGGACTAAGCATAAGAAATGTAAAAAGAGGGACCACTCAATGAATCATAATTCTGGTGAAGATAAAAGCAAGTAATGCATCTTGGAATCCAGCAATGGCATGTCTGTAACAAAGTTCAGGCCAAGAGAAACAACAAAAATCATCATCTATTAATGCAAAATAGCCAAGGATCTGAAAACTAGACCAATAAAACACTTCAAGCTCCTAATGATGAGTATCAATGGTTATAATCATTTTCCCTCCAGATCTAGCTTATACCTCATTGCCAGTTAGATAAGATGTCAAACCCTTATCTCTACCATAGCAAGCAATATCCACATCCTTCTGCCCTTTCCAGGTCTTCTGTACAAATCGCATTACCTATCTTAAAAGTGGATAAAAAGTTCAATATAAGTATTTCAGAGTGTCTCATGGCAGACTTATTAATATGATCAGCAAGGATGGAAGAGGCTTCTCTGTGGAAGGCAGTTAATTTTCAAAAATCATGCTTCTAATTTCATTTCAGTTATTATTATATTATATCATGATGTGAGACCTGTCATTATCAAGCCAGATACTTTGATTTCTGAATCATTTAAACCAAGCCATAAGGCACATCAAGATACCCAGTTTTCATTGGTTGTGCTTTACCTCTGAAAAATGTAATACAAATTATGGTATGTCCACAGTACAGATTTGCCTAGGGAAAACTGGTGACTCTATAGACTTAAAAATAAACGATTATATTTTAATTCTAGGCATTAGACTCATTCCAATTTGTATGGGGTAATCGATAATGGATACTTACCTGTTTAAGATCCTGAGTTGCATCAATCCTAATGCTTTTTCCACTGTCGCTTTGGGCCTCAGAAACTGAATAACCAGCAAAGCTACTTAATACCTCTAATGATCGTACATCAGGCAGATGTTATCATGCTAAAAACATTTATAAGCCAAGGGTTAGAATAATAACAGATAATGAAGTTGGAAGACAAATTACCTTCAGCTTTGGCTTGGTAATGACCAATGTGAAAATAGCATCTAATGTCTTCTATTAATTTTTCAAGACTATCAAACTCATACTAAAGTCCACATCATGATGTACTAAAGTCCACATTATGAATCTTGTTTGGAACAGGACATATTTCCTCTTATGTATTCATACTTCTATCCATACTCAGAGATGTGTTTGCAAATTCAGTAGCATTAAGTTGTCAAGTTCCTGTAGAAGCTCAGGATTCCAATATAGGAAATTGAGTTCTTTCCATCTTCTGATGTATGTTTGCTCCACAAGATAATCTATTCTGTGTCCATCAACCATATTTGAAAATCGCTGGTGAACTGAATAGTGTAAAACTGTCAACCAGATGTGACAAAAATAGACTGGAAGTACTACAAAAGCTCCCATTACAAAACGTTTTCATAAATTCAAGTCTGTAATATGAAGATTACAGCTGTTTGCTGTACAACATACTTCCTTATTACTGTAGATTCATTCAGTTATATTTGAGAATGTGTTGGAGAGTTCACCAGTATAAACTCACAACCTCATGACCTTTGGGGAGGAAGTACTATCAGAGCTCCCTTTGCACATCATTTTAATGATAAGAGATTTCTCTTATGCATAATTCATAATTGTTTACAGAGCCCCTCGAGAATTAACTCTTTAAGAAGTAAAGCATTAAAGTACTGAAAGGCAGATCTGCCCATCATTCCTAAACACATTTACCAAAATTGTGGCGCTATGTAGTTAACTATACCTGAATTCTAGATGATACCATGGGTGCGACCATCTCAAGTATCCAGAAGACATGATCTATGAGAGGCATTTAATTTTGTGACTGGAAAAAGTAAAGCGCCTTGGAACTTTTAATAGTACTAATCAGAATAAAAACGAACTAACCTCCTTAGTGTGATGGCTCCTGTCCAGTGACAACATAATACTTATTGATGGTAGGGAACAATAAGAATACCAACTTCAACATATTGTTAGCAAAAGAATCTCCAGCACATTTAGTATAGTTTACATGTAAACATCTATATCCAAAATATAGATGTGGAAATGGGATCAACATTGACCCCAAGTTGTCTTATTAATCACAGGCTCCCAAGTGTGTCTTTATCGGAATATGAGATGAGAAAAAGAGAAAAGCTCCCACATTTTGGGTCTCTCTAGTGGAGCCATCATAAAGTAAAGGATTAACAAAAATATTAGAGACTAATCAATCTATACAATTGATCCCAGATCTAAAATTGAAAAGCCTTGCGGAATATTCAATAGGAAAAAGAGAAAAATGATTTCACACAAAACAATAGGAATGGAAAATATAGGACCAAGACTATCAAAATCCAAAAAAGTGACTTGCCCAGCCTTTCCGTTGGAAAAAGACATGGGTAATTTTCCACAGTTGAAGAATAAACATAGGCAGCCAATCAAAAGGTAAATCAAAGGACTAATATCAGTACAATACTCGACCGGATAAGTTTTTAAAGAAACATGTACTGGCAAACTAAAACATAACCTTCATAAAATAAAAGATGCCTCCCAATTAAGTTTCTACAGGAAATGGATCAGCAGAATAATCATTTCCTAAAGATTAAATTTCTTTAGCAAAACAATTAGCAAAAAACATCATTTCCTGAAGATCAATGTCATATCAGGCAGATTTATCCGTGATATCAATGCCAAACATATTTCTTCCTTAAGATAATCCAAATATGAGGATTTCTAGTCCCCTTAATTATCCCCAAAATACAGCTCAAAAAAGTCATTTAAATGACAATGTAGACGTTCTCTAAAATAAACTGTTGAAGATATGCCATCTAAGAAAGTTAGACATGGCAACTTGAGAACTAAAGCTATTTATTGAAGTGATAAAAATGGAAGAAAAAAGGTAAATCCGAACCCACTCCAAGTTACTTCCCTAAGAAAATACTAATGCGGAGCAAAAGAGATGATGCTTCAAGACAATGTTAGGCAGAATGGAAACAAATGACTTCCTTGAGGAAGTTGGATGCGTGAAAACACTAACTTGAGGATCTTGAACATATGCAGATACCTATCCATAAATGCAAAAAAATATGCCCCAGCAACCCAAACATTAATGCACACAGTAATTTAGCATGTCCCAACATGAGTGTTCTAGGACTTATGCTTACGACTTACGAGAAATCAATGCACTTAGAGAATAAAAGCCTTGAAAAGATCTCTTCAATCTCAATAAAAAGAAAAAAAAATAGAAATCTGCAGCAATGGGGGGTGTAACCTTTAACATTACTGTCTACAATCCAACGGCCAAACCCTGCATTGTTGACAACATTAAGTATGCATTGTACAAGTATTTATTAGTCTCAGCTAACACAGGTCACATGAGCCCCTCTTAACTCCTCTGTAATGTTCAAATTGCAATGTAAGAACATCATTGTAACGAACTCCGAAAGGAATGTTTGGAGAATAAATGCATTCGCCAGCTAAGTAATAGCTACTTTCGATCTGCTAACTCTTGAGAAAGCCTGCAATTGGATTGCCATCCAACAATAGAAGACTCAGAGACAATTTTACTTAAAATAAGAGAAAATAAACTTTACAAAAAAGCCTGTAGGCTATAACATGCAGAGAAAATAAAGACATAAGCTCACTCATTCATAATTTGATTTAAAAACAACCAATGCTGAAGAATATACAAACATATTATATAAATAATTTTTAATGTATAAGTGGTTAAATTTGTCCATTAATTAAAAGATAAGTCCAACAAAGAACAGCTTTACATGCTTAAAAGGGCTTCGAAAAAAAAGCAAATAAATCAACAAATGCCTTGTCCAAAGTTAATGAGCTTCATTGCGATGACGACAAACATTATAAAATGAGGTTTCCGAGTGGTATATAATTGTTATTATAAATAGATCAGTTTAGTATTTCCCATTTTTCGTTCTGGCATTTTCCTATTGTTCAACCACAATCAAGGTCCATTTTGCTGATAGTTTGGCAATTTTGCCTCCTCTTCCCATAAATGCAAATCTTGATTACATATATAATCACTTGAACTGCATAATTGAATAATTCAAATCCACAGAAGACCAGAGATGCTCTGTCGAATAAATGGATATTCAGAAGACATCCTTACACATCTTTATTGCTTCAACCTAAAAAGATTTCCTTTCATAAGTTGCTATAGATAGCAGCCTCTGCTTTGTCTCCTTAAGTCTCACTGAAATCTTCACTCACCAAATCTGATAGAGACTGCTATAACACACTTCAAATAACAACACTCTTCAGTACTCTTTATCACATTGTAGAACCCACTACAAGAGCAATGTTACATAGGAAGATACTTGAGTTTGGTACATTTCAAATGCACAAAAACCCTTCTATATCCTCTTGAATAATTGGATTTTATCCCTTTCATATTCTCTTGAATAATTGGATTTTATTGGTGAAATGGATACAAACTCATAGATAGGGCCTGCATCCTTATTAGTATTTACTATTTAGTCATATCCAATATTAAATAATTAGCATCATGGAGTCCCTTTTTACACAAAACCCAAATATGTTGAGGGTCATCTTATCAGCCGTATGATCATGATTGGTATTTGCGGGCCCTTGAATGCATTGACCATGTACATGAATATATACACATGGGCAACCGGGAGGAACAAGAGGATTGATAGAACTAGATTTATTATGCACAAAAACCATGACTTCCCTCAACTATGTACTCCACATATTACATAAAGTCGGAAGGAAAAAAGATATCAAGATTATCTAAAATATTGCACTGTCATGAAGTCAACACGTAAGTATACAACGAAACTGTCCAACCTTATTTGCATTGCATAAAGAGAGCTTGACTATAATAAGGACCTGTTCCCACATGAATCAATTGTGAAACCATGAATAAACAGGAATTTCTGAAAAAGGTTCTGCTACTGCACATAACTCTTTGTTACTCTTACTTACAAGTAAAAGCCTTGGAGCATATCTAAAAAAGCAAAGGTAGTAGTTCAGAATAACTTATAAGTAAACAAAAAACTTTAAAAGGAACGTTAATTAGCATGCATACCCCTCATTAACGAAATTCCATGCCAAATTTAGTAATGTTGTATGAGCAAGTCCAATCTTGCTCAGAACTGACATAAGAGGTCTATATGGATGTTGTACTGTGAGCTCGAAATCCAATGCAGTCAACAACATATGTTCAGCCTCAAGAACACATTGCTTGTATTGTTCAAACCAATCCTGCAGGAAGGATTAGAGATGTCCACACATTCAGTTTCCAGACAAGTGTTCAAGTATAACAAAATTCTAAAATAAGAAAAAGACCACATTAGCCGAAAAGCAGATTTTAAATGTAGCACAATTTATCACCATATGTATAATGATAATTCAATTCATTCCATAGCTTCCTTTGAAAGAAGCCTCGTGTCTCATGCATATTTTATTTACTCATGGATTGGACACAATCTAATTCCAAATTGAACAAGGTTAATCACAATAAACAAAAACACAGGATTAGAACCTTACCCTTGGAAGTCGATAATTGAAACTTGCCAGATCCTGCTCATGATAAATTTGATATGACATTACGAGAACATTGTTGAGAGGACGAGGAGTCTCTTCTGACTTTGCCGCTAAAAACAGGGAAGCTGTTGCGATTAACTGTAACAAACCAATGAATGAAATTAGGTACCATCCAAATTGTGCAGTAAGCATTACATTAATTGTACCATGTTCACAAATAACAGACACGGTAATGTGTATTGAAGTTCTGAAACAGAAAAATTTTGTATCTACGTCTCTAGACAAAGTAGGGAGGCCAATTTTTGCTTGTCTACTTTCTATGTTAAAGATCTAATCTTCATTTTTCAAACAAAGAGAAGCAAGTACCATCTCTAAAAAAAGAATGGTATGTTTCAGTGATCTGATGTCTTGTTTCTTCTCAAACAAGGTTTGAGTGTACATCCATTACCGTCAATAAGAAGGTTTAAGTAAATGGTTTATGGATTGATAATGATAAATTAGTGGAGTGGCTGGCACAGTGCTGCCAATTGGACACATGATTGAGATTAGGTACCTCAATAAGAAGGTTTAAATAAATGATTCATGGATTGATAATGGGAAAGTAGTGGAGTGGCTGGCAGAGCACTGCCAACTGGACACGTGATTGAGCTTAGGCCTTCAAAAGGAGATCCTGGATGAGAATTAGAATTTGGTTCTTTAAATAACAAAAAATCAAAGCCAAAAATTTGGAGGTTCGGCTACACAATATTTTAAAGCAACTTTTTTGGAGATTGGGAATACCAGTAGTTATAAAAGAGATGACCTCAAATTTATAAAACATAACCAGTTGAATTGCCAAGTTCTATTTGCTGCAAAAATCTTTGTCAAAATACAAACATGCTGAGAAGATGAGCTCCTGTAATAACCTTCTTTTGGGCTAACTAATGTATACCATTCTATTCTTCACTCGGTTGATCGTCTGATAGGTTTAATTATAAAGGCACATCAAGGAAGAACGAAAAATCACAGAGGCTGTCTTTTTATGTGCATGGGCAATCTTTGATTAATATTCAATTATAATTTGTCAACATTGGCTCGGTAAAAAGCTGGAGAGATTCATTCCTGATCTCTTGACATTCTAATAAACTCTGTTTTCCATCGTACATACTTAAACGATATTTTCAATTCCCCTGGGCTTTTCTGATAGTTTCTATCCTGCCTTGAAAAAAGCGCATGCTTAAGGCACTTTTTTCACATATCACTCCCTTCTAAACTGCATTCTTTTGAAATATAGAGAGCTCTTCATGCCAGCCAAAATGAAAAAGGGAAAAGGAAAAGGCAAAGAATGAATAACTACATGATTAAATCTGACTGTAGAACCAAGCAAACGCAAGCCCCATCAGCAAAGAAACATAAGATATATTTCAGTTTAAAGCTACAGTTCCAACTTCCAATTCTATAAAAAAAAAAGCAAAAACTAATAGAAAATGTCATTAACGGCTACAGGCAAAAAGAAACATCAGACAGAGATGACAATGAGGAAATCCGTAGTTAAAAGTATTTAAGGCCTACAACAATCACATGCCAAACTCCAAATAAAGTCTGGCCAAATGATTGCAGGGAAAACAGAAAAAACACTTTGCATCAAAGTATTACTCACAAATCTGTCGTGGGAAGCATGTGAACGCCTAAAGAAAAATCGATGGCAAAGCACAATTGCAGTTGCAATTGTTGTCTGTGGCCTGCAAGAAGTATACAAGTTAGCAAAGTCTCAAGGAAATACAAAACAAATTTTAGCATGTGATCATATCTATCTAAGACAACCCTATATGTACAGAAACATATCTTTTTGTGACAGATCCTATAAACCAAACCCATGAGAGAAGATATCCTAAGAAATACGTAACATTTAACAAGAGCTAATGATGTGTCAGAATTATTTAGATATCAAACTGAAAAGGTTAAAAGCCTACAAGATAGACAGAAAGACAATGTGGAGAAGAGCAATGGACTGATCAGGATTTTGGTATGTGACATTCATAAAGAAATAGGTTGCAATAATAATAATAAGATTAATAAATCTATTCTTGAAAATTCTTGGAAACACAAATATATCGACAACTCTATTAATAAAACTGGTCTTGAAAATTCAGAGAAACAAATCTATTACATACTACAATACCAAAAAGACAACCTTGAATCAGCTTTTGAAAGTTACACATTTCAGATACACTGTAAGATGATTATGGTTCAGACAAAAAATAATATTTTAATATATGAAAACACGATAGATGCTTGCAAGTGGAAACTCTTAAATGCCATCAAAATTATACACCACACGGAGCTGCTAATCAAATGAAATTTACACAGCGGGTTTGCTCCTATACATGCATAATTGTTCATCGGAATCATAAGCAATGTACTCAAGCATAGAAGGGACATGGGCAGTTAGAACCTTAAATTATAACTAAACCAACCCAAACAATAATAACAGTGCACAAATAACGACAGAGGCAGCAACACATAAGCATAAGTTGTTCACCACACACATAAGCATAAGTTGTTCACCACTCACATAAGCAATGAACATTCTTGTTTAAAGAATTGAAGGCCGCATGCACGGTATTGGAAAGAGGAAAATTATTAACTGGAGAATCAATTCATCCTCTAGAAAAGCCCTAACCTGTGAAGGGAGGGGACTTTGGAAAAGAGCCCAGCAGTTTCGATGGGAAGATTCTCGGTAATAGTACTATGAAGAAAAACAAAAAACCAAAGTAATGAAGTTCAAAGCGATAGACTTAGCTGCAAAAATATTATGATTACAAAATTAAGCCAAATTACCAAATGGAAAACATGATACGATATTAGGACCGGAAAATGGAATAAAAGTGAAGAGACCTAATTGACAAAAACATAAAAAGTATTTAGCAAATAAAAGATAACTTTCCGAACGTAAAGTATGCAAAATTCTAGAACACCTTAAAAAACATGTAGTGTTTAAAGATCTTTGCAGAGAGTCAACCTATGCGAGGATGGCTTCTCACATAATCAACGCCCAAATAGACAGCCTACGATATATTGTCCGTTAAATACAGAACAAAATATTAAGATTTAATATTTGCAGTTATTATGAAATTCTGCCTTCGATTCAATTTAAATCCGAGATCTAGCCATTGCGAACCTGTGAGTACCCAATCGCTAAGAAATTTCTTGACAATAAATCTTCGAACTCAACAATACTAACGGAGGTGAATAAGTTCTGGAGCCAGGGCCTCACCAGCCAAGAAACAAAAATATACATATAAGAATCAACGACACCAAACACCTTGCAGCCTGAATAAATCGAACAAGGAATATATGCGCAAAAACCTCAATAGTCAAAAATTCTGATCTGTTACTGGAGCACCGATAATCACCAGCTCAAAATTATGCAAAAGAAACTTTCTTTTAAATGAAAATAAAAGACCACCCATAATCAACATTCTAAAGAAATGGACCGGAAAAAGGGTTTAATATAGACCGTAGAAAAATTTCGAGCGTCATGATGTAGTTACTGGCATGATCTTTACAATCAATCAAGCCCTGACCTAGGGATCCAATTAAACCATTAAATTCATAGAAAACTACAGAATTTAGGCAAAAAAAAATCCCAGACTCATAGCATAATACCAAAAAGTTAAAATGAAAATTTCAAAAAAAATTGCTCTGATCGTTGATAGATATTTTAAGTACATAATGTACTAAAAAGCAATTTTCTCTTTAACAAAAAAAAATTAAATGGATCGTTGATAAATAGGTCAAGTATTAATCTCCCGAAAAATAAAATTTAAAAATAAAGAATCTTTTAGGTTAAAAAGAGAAATGCTTACATCTGCAGACGCGCTCCCAGTGTTTGAAGAAAAGCCACATAGGAACATCTCAGTAAAGTCTCCTTTTGCAAATCAATCCCATCTCTTCTTGAAGGTGACAATCTCTCAATGGCTTCCCTTGTATAATAACAATCAGAATCAGATCCTTCGCTGCAACTCGTCTCCTCGTCGCCAACCCTAAACTTATTGCTATTACTATTAGTATTACTATTAGTATCTTCTGTCAAAGAAGGCATACAAAGGCTTTCGTCCTCTGTTCTCCGTACAAAAGGAAGAACAGAATAGGAATTCCGAGAATAGGCATCTCTTCTTCTCTTGGGAGGAGGCCCATTACTACCCACGTCCTCAAATCTCCAGCCAAAATGATCAGCCCTATTATAGCAGCTGCCTTCAAACCAAGGACCCCTTGCAATAAAGGAATTTTGGATTTGGGCCATGGCAGAAAATCGCAAAAACAAAACCCAATTCAGAGATCAGATTAGCTCAGACCAGAACAAATTCAAGCCCAATTCTGTTAACAATCAACCAGGATAACGGACTTAATAATGATCCAAGAAGGGCACAGCCATAATGAGACTGCCTGTTTTGGTTACTTATATAGCAAATACACCATTATTTTATTTATCTATCTATCCATCTTATAGAAAACACATCCTCCATGCGGCAATTTTTGAGATGGATTAGGGTGCGTGTAAGTTTGTAATGCTTCCCACGAGGATTTGAGGTCTAGTCAACAAATACCCATTTGTTTTTATCCCTCGAATGGATCAAATATTGGATTGCCCTCGTGATGGGAAGGTTTGGTAACTATTCCAATCACCTAAGGACATCCAATAGCTAATTTCACATGACGTGGTTAACCACTACCAAGGGGTTACTCACAAATGTAAGTTTAATTATTATTTTATTTGTTTCTAAAAAAATGTGCTAAATTTATGTTGACTTTATCTACCATGAGTAAAAAAAACTCAAGATAAGATGAGGGTAAGATTTAGGGTTAAATAACAAGATATTTTGATGTTTCATTATGTAAGAGTTATTATGTGATAAAGACTAAAGTTTGTTTTCATATTATTGTGTAATATATGTAGAATTATTGTCTATATATTTACGTTGTAGGTGTTTCTCTCTTGGAAAGCTCCGATTTGAATTTGAAGATCTACGGTTGCTATTGGTGAAAAGGGGAGTGACTTCCATTGAAAACTTCCTGGATGTCGATGCCTTCCTCTGTCGTTTGGGACATGACGTGGAGTAGCAGGGGGATTGTCTAGACCCTTCGTGAAGAAAATGGTAATCAATGTTGCATACTACTAGCTGTCCAAATGACCTCTACCAATTAATGCAAAACCTAAGAGTTGTTCGGCAGTTCCAAATTGGATTGTACGTTGGTCTTTAATGCTTTAAAGAAGGATGGTGAATGGCCTTTAATATTGCACAGCTACGTCCTCATTCTATTGACCGCCTTAAAATGCCCATGCCTCCTCATCATGTTAACCACCTTCACAGTCTATAAAAAGATCTTTCTGCACAACCCTTGTTTCACAACTCTTTTTGCACAGGAAGTTAGAAAATCTTGAAGTTGTTGGACTGGATCTCTTTCAAGGATTTGCATGGACTGAATCTCTTTCAAGGATTTTTGTTATACAGTGTGCACATTACAGAGGTGAGTACTCAGGCAACAATGAATGCATTGTTATATTCATAGAAATGATTACTATGCCTTCTTTTATTCCAATTTGAAGTTAATTTGTAATCATATGACCACCGTTGTTCATTGATAAGTTTTTCCTTTAAATTAAAGTTTAGAGTACGCCATTCACGAAGATTGATTCTAAAATTAAAATGAATGATTAGAAATTCACTAACTTTGAGTTACAAAAAAATATGAACAGAAATTTAGTAACTTTAAATTAAATATATACATGAACATAAATTCAATGATTTTTTAGGTCACGGGACATGACATGAAACTATATGGAAATGAAATATGGAATATCTCATAATTTAACATTTGTCAAACTTTGTGTAAATTAATGTATCATTCAATATGAGTAACTATTCGTATTATTACAATGAAAATGTAATGGATTAGTTAAACTTACAAAGATGCAAAACATAAAATTGATCTAGACTGTTGATTTTGGTCATTTATATTTATTATGGTTCCGATTTCTGGTGTTTTTTTGCATTTCACATTTTTTCACAACCTAATTTTCTTTGCATCATTTATGGGTTATCTTTACTATCAGTTTGAATTGTTAGAATCTCGCATAGAACCAAGACGTTGTTTCCCTCAATACGTCCAGGCACATGAGCAAGCACCCATTTGATAGCGTTAATAACTCTACACTGAGAAGGAAGTTCTAACAACTTAGTCTGGACTCAACAAAGACTTCAACCCTAGGAAGAAAATGCACAGAAACGTCCAACGATATTTCTCAGAAACAGAAATTGTATGCATCTCTCGCAATTCCCATACTTTGCATGATAGCTTTTGTGCAAAACTCGTTCTATCATGACACCTATGCAGTAGCTTGTCGTTGTAACCTCAATGTCTCTGCTTCCTGCAAACCCATAATTGGATACATAGAAGCTTTAGGCGTAATTCTCTCCAATTCAGGTATGTATAACTGAAATGATAGGAGTTTCAATTTGGAAGAGAAGTATGAAATTCCTTGCCGCCAATATAATACCACAGGAGATGAAGAGTCATGCCCAGTTATAGAACTCACGATACACCCCACCGCATATACCAAATTCTCTCCCATTCTTATATTAGAGGTCGCATTATGAGTAGCAATTTATTTGCCAAAGAAATTACATCAAACATTCAAAATTCCCAAACATTCGAAATTAATACTATATGCACTTCAAACATTAACCATGGGCAAATATTAAATTTTCGATGGCCCCGACATACAAATATAAATAAATATTAAACCCAACTATTAATACTCATCAACACAATTTTGCGGCAACAATTAAAGATTTTTGAACTTTGGCACTAATATTAAACACCTGAATATGGTTTCCCATCAACATAAGGAATTCCTCATCATTTCTGCATATTAATTTTCACCTTGAAAATTAAGGAAGTTCTTGAAATTACCTTTAGTGTAATTCACCTCCAATGTTATTGGGTTTTTGTCCAATCTAATAAAGCCCATGGAATTCTACCCAGAGCTTGCTGAGAAAAAAAAACCAGTTCTAAGAGCTCTTCCAATGAATTGATTATCTTCTCAAATTTCTTTTGTCAAGTGAAAGTTCTTGTGAGAATTCCTGGCAGAGAGTTAAGTTTTTAACCTTGAAGGCCTATCCAAGGCATTCATCATATTTTAATTCTGGTTACCTAATTCATGTCTATGGTATTGCTGAGTAGCAACTTGTTGTATTCCTGTGCGAGAGAAAGATGTGTAACATGGAACACATCTAAAACTTAAACATATTCACGCCACAGCATATAGTACACACGTCATCTCTACATGCAGCGATACTTGTTTGTTGCACAATAATCCATCAACTTTGCCCTAAGCTTGAATACCCCGCTCTAATTAATTATTGCATCCTTCAAAGACATCTATTATTTAGGCCTGTCTTGGTGTTGATGTGTTCTCTTGTATTGAAAATTGGAACGCCTCTCCACCATCCAATAAAAACCTGCCACAATTAATATTTTACTATTTTCCTTGGTTTTTGAAATTTTTTAAAAGTCCTCAAATTTTTAGGGATTTGTTTCTAATCTGAAGTCCACAATCCACGATAAGTACTTTTTGGCAAATCTTCTCTATCTTCCACATTTAACCATGTGTATTTACAACAGCAACAGTCAATTGTATTTGATTGAAACAAAATTGAAAATTCCATTTTCTGGAAATCTTGCACTCAAAGCGTTCCATGTGGCCCATTGTTTGCCCAACAAAGGTTAAGGTTTCTCCATGTCCACTATACTCAGCCTCCACATTAGCATAGAATCTTTTCAGAACAGTGTCACAGGCATAACCCACATCAATAAAAATTGACACTCGATTTCCAGTTCAGAAAACCTTCTAAAGACTTATTGTAAGAAGTTCAAGGTTCTGGTTTGCAATGAACTATAATGGCGATCACTAAACTTGAAAGATTTATAGGATAAAGTGGACTGAATTTGTGAGTGATGTGCTTCAATGTCCTCTGACTCGCAGCTTAAATCCAAGTAAGGTATGGAATGTGAAAAGCTAGGTCATATGCAAACCAAGCAATCCTTGGTATACATGTGCACATGCATATAAAGCGGTTTCGATGATGTCCACCTCAATGGTTGAAAATAAACCTTCGTCATCGATACTTTTTGTTGATCAAATTTTCCAACTTTTCACTGCTAACTTAAAGTGAATCTTAGTGTAAAATCAATCTTATGTTTTCTGGGTTCCTTAGATGGAAATTTTTTGTAGTATATTTGTGTGTCTCACTATGGTTCGGCAACGCAAACAACCGCATATCATTGCTTATAATCTCATATTTGTGTGTCGTCATTGCAAGCCCTAACAATCGCATATCATTGCTTATAATCCCATATTTTACACACAACTTTATGCCGCGTTTCTAACTATACTTCTTGACAAATGTTTTCTTAGGTCTTCATGTTCATGCCCTTTTTAAAAACTCCCATTTGATAGGCAACAAGAACAATGGCAATGGTTATGAATTTCAACATTTCTCCTTCCAAATTTGTTTTCATCAAGCCTTCAAATCACTGCACTCTATTCACTAAGATGCCATACTTCTCTATGAAAGAGTTCATGTGCCTTTTTTGTGCATCCACATTTTACATGTATATCTAGCAACGTACCTCCATTTCCATTTTAGCTTTGCATATGCTTATTGTATTTGCTCAAAAGTTTCAAGCAATAAATCAACCATATCTCACCATATCTTACAATTACCAATAAATCCAGGCAATCTAAAAATAAATCAACAGGCTCTGGAAAGTCAAATCTGCGCACCCAGTCTGGCATATCTAGTACACAATTAATGAGACTTACCATCTCTCACATTTGGAAAACTATTTATTACGATTCCAAGCCGAAGAATTAGAACTGTTATCAAATTCTGAGGCAAGAATTATTCATTAAATTAATAAATTCATTATTTATTTGTTAATAAATAAATAAACATTTCTATATTTTAAAATTGCATTTATTTTATTTTATTTTTATTTTTTTTAACTCTGATGTTTAATTTTTTTTATCTTTTTATTATTAAACCCTAGCCCTATCCGTAACAAATCAGCTTTAGAAAGCCATTTCTTAAAATGTAAGTCCTTGACAACAGTTAATAATTATCCTGATTTAAAGCAACAAAATTTCATTAACTAGTTATAATTATTTTGTTAGCTTAATTTAATGCATCTTAAGCTATTAAACATTTTGAAGATTTTATTTAGGTTCCTTCCTTTTGTGACTTAAGAACCTAAAGCTAACACAAAATAATTTGTTATGTAAATAAAAGTCAAAATGTAGTCATTGATTGAAGTAGAGTAATATTTATTCCCAATTATTAAAAAGGTGTTTTTCTGTTGTATTTTTAATATATATTTCATAGCATAATAAAATTTAGCTTGTATGTTGAAAGGAAAGTGTGAAAAATATATTTTATAATCTCTTTTATAAGTTTTGTTGCAGCCAAACAAATATTCTTACTTTAAATTTTTTAACTTACTCACATTAGGCTTGAATCTATTTTTCCTAGATTTATGTTATGTTTAAGTCTAACACTGTGCTTAGAGTTTGAATTATTATCTTGTATAGGATTAAGATTAGGGGTTACCATTACTATTATGATTTGGCTTAAGGTTTATATTATGGTCGCTATAATTATGGGTAGAAATTTAGAGTAATATTTAGGGTTAGGGTTAGGATACAAGTTTAGATTTACACCATGGTTAGGGTTAGGATTTATGATGTTGTTTAAGATTGCAATTTGATGTTTGGGGTAGAGATCGTGTTAGTGTTGGAGTTAGGGTTGTGAATAGGCTTAGGGTTACAATTATGATTAGGGTAAAGGATTACATCATTGTTAGTATAATGGTTAGAATTAGGATGTAACTTAGGTTGAAGGTTATAATTGAGGGTAGATATAGGAATGAGATTATTTTTTTCCCTAAAGTAAGTGTTTTTATTATGGTTAGGGTTATAATAATCATTGCAATTTAAGTCATGATTATAGTAAGGGGTGTATACAACTTAGGTTATGGTCATAAGATTAAGGTTAGTGGCAATACAACATAGATTATCTTAGCTTTTAAACATAAAATACGATTGATTTTTCCACCTAAATCTAAGATGTTGGTTCGGGAATGACTAATAGAACAATCATTATAATAATCTTTAATATAAAATAAAATCTAAGAGTTTTATCACCCATTATTCTTGTTGCAAATTAAAATAAAATTTAAATGCTTGTTTCGTATAGTTATTTAAAACACTTTAAATGCAAGGGAAAACTTTTACCCACCACGATTATTCTTAGACTTAAAACTTATACCATATTTACTTCATTTCTCTCAGGAAAAGACAACAAGCATGAATAATCATAAAATCATTGAAGTCATTAGTGGAGACACAACAAAGAATGTTAGTAGCCCCTCACTCCAATTGTAGTAGCCAGCATACTACAAGAATCATGTTGATCAGTCAATCAGCCAACAAATCTTGGAACCAATGTTCAATCTCTATCTACGATTTTGTCAAACAATTGTCATGATATTGTGCAGAACTTCAAAGTTGAATCTCAATTTCCACTTGTCGAAGAAAAAGACATCAATACACTTCAAGATAGTTGTTCCGAGTTGGAGAACCTCTGCACCTTCATGAAAGAGATGTATTATGATCGATATTACACAAGTGGTGCAACACCCTCTATAGTTGAGGCATATGAGACGTATTTAAACACAAAGTGATCATCTGTCTTACCTTCCACTAAGTAGTTCAAGAACACCCGTTTATGTAGCAAATCTATTGTACATATACAAGCTTCAATTTCACCACTATGTAACCTATCTATAGAAGTGAATGTACTTTTTGTTACAACAAATAAATAAATCAATGTCTTTATATTAATTTTTACTCGAAACAGTTCACTTTTTCATAGTTTGTTTATTATTCAATTAGCTTGTTTATAGAGAGATAATGGTATACAATGCACTTTTTAACAAAACAAATCTAACATACTTACTCGAACACATGTTTTTTATGACCTGCAAAAACAAAGGATAGATCAACTACTTAACTAACAATGTTTTGTTTTTTTTGATAAAAATCTATATGAAAACAACCTGCTCAAGCTACTTCGCCTAAAATTAATCTACATTTTGCTAATACTAAGTCTTCGACCACCTAACCAATCAATTTACCCGCACTTGCAGTCTACTTGTTTCCTTCTAAAGTGTAGTTCACGGTGGTGACTTTATCAATAGGCGCACTTGCTAAGATTCTTGTAAGCACACCTATTACAGATCCATTCTTACAAGTTACATCTATAAATACTATACAAAAAACACATTCAACATCTACCAAATACTGACTGGACCTCTCTGATGGTGAACACACGCATTCTACACTACTGCCAGACAAACTCAAAGATCTTGTCATTGAAGAGGCTTTGGTGAAGGGCTCAATTATTTGCCTCAAGAAATTTTCTTGCAAGATGCTCCATTACTTCACGTAATCTCTTTCTTTAAAACTACCATATTAAATTTCTTGATTTCCAAACTAAAACTCCTTCCTAAATTGTAACTATGTGTTCTATACAGGGCACTCCTAATCAAAGACTTTAAAATCTTCTTTAACAATGCACCTATAGTTGGAAGCCCAATTCTACTCCTTCAGGTTACTGATTACCTTTGACCTTCACCCTCTGACCATGCCTTAGGGCCTTCTTCAACTACAAAGGATTTTGTACAAAATTTGGCTCCTTTTCAACCACTCCCCATTAAATCATTGACTCCATATTGTAGGCATTGGTCCATTGAGGGTCGAGCATTAGGAAAAACACCAATCCATAAATACAAAAATGCTACTCCTGAAGGAAATGTATTTGGTTTTGAATTCATAGATAAAGACACATCTGGAATCCATGTAACTTGTTTTAATGAGCTCGTAGATGAGTTCTACGATGTTGTCCACCCTGGTTCTCTATACAAGATTTTTGGTGGCCACATTAAAGTCGTAGACACAAAATATAGCAGCTTGACAAACCCGTATGAAATAGTCTTGTTAAGCTCATCAATCATAGATCCTTCCACATGTCCAAACTCTACCATACCCAAGCATTACTTCCATTTTAAGAGCATAGATTCGCTAGATACATTTTCCATTGACTCACTAGTGGATGTCATAGGGATACTTGTATCTATAACTCCTCCATCAACCATACGAAAAAAAATGGAACTAACACTCAAAAATGCACAACAATAAAAGACATTTCAAACTGTTCAATAGATATTACACTATGGGGTTGCCACTGTGAAATAGATGACAAAAAAATCTCTGATATATTCGCCCAACAAAGCCCAGTAATAATTTTGATCAAATCTGCACGTCTGATATCATAAAATGGAAAAAAAATTGATAGCACCTTTTCAACCTCTATTATAATCAATCCTACTTTTCTTGAAGCATCTGCATTAAAAATATGGTATACAAATGTAGGGAATGACCAACCTTCTATATCCTTGTGAAAAGGCCAGAGCTACGGACCCAAGTTTGTTGATCCAAAATATATCTCTACTATTTTTAACAAAGAATTATCCAATACACAAACTATTTGTGTAAAAGCAAAAATCACTAAATTGCATTTGGACAAGTTTTACTACCTTTCGTGCCCACTAGTAGTGGACAACAAGAAATGTAAGAAAAAAGTTGTTCACTGCTCAACAAACAAATCCTGATGCCCCAAATGTTCTGTTGAGCTCTCTAACTGTGCCTACAACTACATGCTCAAGATGGACTTGCAAGATGTTATAGGAGAATTACTGAAGATAACTCCATTTGAAGGGCCCTCCATTGATTTGTTGGGAGTACCTGCAGAAGATTTCCAACTCCTACTAGCAGAGCCTGATGCTGCAAAGTACATTTTGGACAATATTATAAATTTTGAATTTCTCTTTGAACTTGCCATTAAAATGAATCCTTTTGGGGGTGAAGAAAAACAAAGCATTGTCGTTACAGCCCTAAAGCTTACATAAAATTGGCACATGGATCTCATAATGCACGGTGAAATATCCAAATTTGAAAGCTTCTACTACAGTGCTATTTATATAGAAAGTTTTGTATCCCCTACAATGATAAATGTAATTTTCCATTACTATTTCCCACAAACAAAAAAAATAGTTTGCGCTTAGAATGCAAAATACTATATGTGTATGTACTATATTTACAACAACACATAAATATATTACGCATACACCTTTTCTTGTTCCAATTCTTCCAATATTTCACAACTAAATTTGTCAATAACATGTTTACTACATTTACAAGTACCCACTATAGTATTTTCCCACACTCTTTTCAATATTTACTGATATAATCATTTAGCATACTAGAGCATTTGATTGCCTCAAATAAGACTCGTATTCAAATCAATCATATTTTTCAAATTATGCCATGGAAAGTAAAATAAGAACGAAATAAACACATACAATACTTAGACATGTTATTTTAAATATCTTACTTTTGAATGTTACAAAGAAATACAATCATAAAAAATCTGACAAGTGTTCTTTTTTATAGATTGGGACTTATATTAACGATTCTACTTACGAATTTCCTACACATATTCATACCTCTAAACACAACTCTTAAATAATTTTCCTCGTCTTCAATTTTAGTTACAACTTCTTTTATAAAATATAAAAGAATCTAATTGCAAAAACACTACTTTTAGGTATATCAAATCCTCTTGCTTGGGCGTGTGTGTGTGTGTGTGTGTGTGTGTGTGTGTGTGAGCAAGTTCTGTCTAGAGGGCAGTACCCTTGTATTACCATAAAAGAAAGATTACAACATGTAGCTGAAGAAACAAGTAGAAATTTGGCCACTGGGATCAGTTGTATAGGTACATGATCCCGTTACTGATGGACATCAACCTATCTACTACCCCTTCTGGGAACAGATCCTCATTCTCCTTAGAGAATGCTTCAAACTTTTCTAGGCTGAAGTCCTTCACAATTCCTTTCTTGAACAAAGACCATGCCTTGTTCATTATCTTCTTCTTGCCTTCCGCTTGCAGCCAAAAGTGTCCTACCATGCAATCATTCACCAGGTTGGCTTTAATGTCGTCCAAGGAACAAACCACTTCATGGTAGATGATTTCCTCCACAATCCTTTACACAATTGCATTGGCCGCCAACACGTTTCCCACTATCTGTATAACATGTCAAAATGATTCTTCTATCAAGATGCCATCGTGAACGTGCTCAGTCGACCAAAAATCTTCTCCCAGGATTGCCATGACCATGCCATACTCTTTCTCGTTGGCTCTCTTGAAGATGCGCGCTATCTGGCTTTTCGACAGCTCTTCTATCTCTACCCCTTTAGTGCATCCACAGTTAATGCCTAGATGTTTCACCATTGTTCTTGGCTTATAGAAGGCTAACAAACATGGAATATATAGCAGGGAATCCGTCTATCAAGTTTGGTTGATTCTTGGGATAAGCATGTCGATCTTGTAGAATTCTTGTGTACTAGGAAGCTAGGATTCACAGGTTTAACACGGTTTCCTCTGCAAATGTTTTCAAAGGTCTTGTCACTATCCTATGCCTTTTTTAGGGGTTGCAACTTGCTCTGACGTAATTATCATCTCCAGATCCTCCGGAGGATTATCTTCCTTATTGAATCCAAGGTTCGATTTTGCATCAATCCCTAAGTTAGCCAGGAAATCCGCCGCCATGTTGCCTTCCTTATACACATGTTGTAAGTGATAATCACCGAGTCTTTTTAGATGTTCCTCAATTTTAGGGATCCACTCTGCTAGCCTCCACGAATGGAATTCTACTTGTGAAATACCATTCAGAA
Source organism: Thuja plicata (assembly GCA_018584345.1). Lineage (NCBI taxonomy): Eukaryota > Viridiplantae > Streptophyta > Pinopsida > Cupressales > Cupressaceae > Thuja > Thuja plicata. Next base: position 1,402,685 of record MU227637.1, on the reverse strand, counting down.
AAAACTTGGGAATCACCTTCTATGATGAGTCTCGCGATACCATTGGAGACACACCAGTTAAGGCCCCTTTCCAATGGAAAGAATTTTGCCACATTATTGGACGTGACTCCTATGAATCCTACCAATTCCCTGATCACTCTGCCTTCTGCATTCTGGATGATGGCTCCTATGCCACTTCTACCAAAGTTGCCCCTGCTGGATCCGTCAAAGTTCAATTTTAACCATCCATCTTGGGGAGTGTACCAGACCACTAACTTCCTATTGACCTTTCAGTCTTTCAAAAGATGATCCCCAAGATGCTTGAATGTCCACATGGCCTCCATGTTTGTATCCCATTTATATTTATATTTGAAATGAAAGCCTTGAATCATGTTGTTCATAACTTCTTCAATGGCAGTTCTGACTTTATTCAGAAGGAGTCCTACGCCCATAGATATGTCCTCAAAAATTCTTCTATTATGCTCCTTCCATACATGCCACACCAGAAGAGAGGGGCATACTATCCATAATGTCCCCAATTTAGAATGTCTCCTATTGATAGGCCAGGAGGATAGGAAGTCCTTGATCATTTTGTTTCTAGCCACATTCCAATAAAGTGATGCTAATAATAATTCCCAACATTGATGGGCGAATGGGCACCAAAGCAGAAGGTGATCAAATGTCTCTTCCTCCTACTTACATGAGACACACCAATTGGGGCACACTATCCCAATAATTTTTAGCTGGCTACCTGTCAAGATCCTACCATGCAAGGCTATCCATAAGAAGGCTCTAGCCTTCGGAAGTGGCCATTTACCCCAATAGAGAATTGAGGGCCATTTGCAGTCCTTCTTTCTGAATCTTTGCAATTCATACCCCAGGCTGACTTTATATTCTCCCGATTTGGATGCACTCCAAATCAATTGATCTGCTACATCCGATTAGAGCACTATTTTGTTTGTTAAAAGGTCCGACAGTATATTTTGGTTGGCTGAGTTTTCGCCTTCCACTTGTTTCCATCCCATCACTAAAGAAGAGTCAAGATGTCTGATCAGGTAATCTGCCACCCATTGACCCTTTGATGCTTCCATTTGAGTGACCCAATTTTTATCTTTGAAGAAGTCAATCACAGGTTGATCCCCATTTTAGGAATCCCTCCAGAACCTAGCTCTATTATCATCACCCACTTTCCATATGAGGTGATCTGTGAGGTGATCTTTGAGAAGATTGCAACTATTCCAAATAAATCTCCACATATGAGAACCTTTGACTGAGTTGGCAACCGCTAGAATTCTGTCAGATTCAAAGAATCCAAATATTTAGCGGCCATGACTTTACACCATGGTTTTGATGGATATTTGAACATATTCCATGCCAATTTGGCTCCCAGCGCTTTATTATGTAGTCTCATTTTCCTCGTACTAGTCCCTCCTTCTTTGATCATACATGTCACTCCCAATTGATGAGGGGAATCTTTTTTACCTCCTTTGAGCCTTCCCACATCAATTTCTTCAACAGCTCGTCAGAGGTTGCGGCTTTATTGGACATTTGATAAACCAACATGTAATAGATAGGAATGGTCGAAAGCATGGCTTCAATCATTTGGATTCTGCCAACCTGAGACAACCACTTGTTTTTCCAGGATACCATTTTTTCCCAGCATCTATTCAAAACTTCCTCTCATATTTTGGGGTCCAATCTGCCTGCATAGAGAGGAACTCCAAGATATACAATGGGGAAATCACCTGCTTCGATTCCCAAAACACTAGTGATTTTATTACGCATGTTTCTATTGGTATTCAAGAAGTATATCAAAGACTTGTGCTTGTTCATACTCTATCCCGATCCTCTTTCACAGCTTTCCAATACTCTTTTAACTACCTTGGCTTCCCTAACCGTTGCTTCTCCAAAGAGAATCGTATTGTCTACAAACTGAGAGTGTGAAATCGGGTCCAGGTTTTCATGAATGGAGATTCCACGCCATCTGCCCAAAGAGGTTTGTTTTTTTATATTTCTACCCAGAACTTCTTCCATCAATACAAACAAAAAGGGAGATAGGGGATCACCTTGCCTTAACCCATTAGTAGCTTGAAAAAAGTGACATATCGAGCCATTAACTAGAATTGAGAAGTGAACAATAGATAAACATTGAGAGATGCACCTAATCCACTTTTGGTCGAATCCAAATTAGAGAAGGACTTCTAGAAGGAAAGACCATCTGACTTTATCATATGCTTTACTGACATCTAATTTAACAATCATACCTAGAAACTTATCTGTTTGCAGAGAATGAATGGATTCTCTGGCCAGGATGATGCTATCTACAATTTCTTGGCCAGGAAAAAAATTGTGTTGCTCAGTTGAGATGAATCTACTGAGCATTGGCTTCTGTCTTTTTGCCACCACCTTAGAAATAATTTTGTATATTGAATTGCAGAGTGAAATCGGCCTATAATCTGCCATTTTCACGCAGTCTTGCATTTTAGGGATTAAGAAAATGACCGTGTTGTTTATTTCTCTAACAAATCTACCTTTCCTCCTAAAATCTTCCGCCACTTTGAGGATATCTTCTCCCATAAAGCTCCAACACTTTTGAAAAAACTCTGATGATATCCCATATGGACCTAGGACTTTATCAGGAAGGTTGTCAAAAGTAGCCTTTTTGATCTCCTGTATGGAGAAAGGATGCATCATCTCAGTGTTGTCTAACATCGAGACCACCTTAAGAATGACATACAACAAAGGGAATGGATCCATGGACCTATTGTCAATATTCTCTCCGAGCAAGGTTCTGAAATGATTAATCACTATCTCTTCAATGGCTCTATTATCTTCCTGCCAGAGCCCCTGCTCATCTTACATATGATGAATGCAGTTGTTGGATCTTCTCGTTTTAATAGAGGCCTGAAAAAATTGTGTTTGAATCCCCTTCTCTGACCCAATTATCCCTAGATTTATCTCTCCAAAATACTTCTTCTTTGAGGAGAATTTCTGCTAATTCACTTTTCAATAGCTTTTCTTTTAGAAAGTCATTGTTGGACATACCAGCTAAGATAACTTGGGTATTGAGTAATTCTAATTCCGCTTCTATTCTAATCTTTTCAGCAAAAATGTTCTTGAAAGAACTCTTGTTCCATTATTTAATGTATTCCTTCACCATTTTAAGCCTCTTCGAAAAACAAAAGCTTGGAGTACCTATAAAAATGTTGTTGTCTTTCCACCAGCTTTCCACGTTAGGGAGAAAATCCTTATCTCTCCACCACATACTTTAAAATCTGGAACTTCCTCTTCTCCCTATACAAGCTTCTTGAACACTAAGCTGAACTGGGAAGTGATCGGACAAAGATAAAGGAAGGATACAAGTATCCAAATTAAAAGAAGATTCTACCCAAAAGGGACCTACCAAAAATCTGTCAAGTCTTTCTGAGATTCAGGTGAATTTCTCCCTTCAATTGGTCCATGTATATTTACCATTCGTAGGGACCATGTCTATCAATAGGTTATTGGACATGAAGTCCCTAAAATCTTCCATGATTTGATTGGACATCCGCAGGCCCCCGATTTCTCTTCTAAATCCAATAAAGCATTAAAATCACCTGCTAAAATAGCTCTATCGTTGTTAATATCTGCTAACTTAGAATAGATTTCCGACCATACCCTTAACTTATCTTATGTTTTGATAGACCATAAACATTAAAAATGGGAAAAGCTACATTATTTTTTAGACAGCTAACTATGCCAAAAATCCAATTATCTGATCTTTCCAATTTTGTCACCTTGATGAACTTGGGATTCCACAATAAACCGAGACCTCTTGTCGCTCCTCTGGCTTGTTGAAAAAAACCTTCCCACTTATTGCAAGAATGGAGAAAATTGAGGGCTTTATCTAAATTTAGTTTAGTCTCTTGGAAAAGAACAATGTCGCTCTCGATCTTGCTTAACGCTTGTTTTACCAAGCATTTTTTGTCAGGGGATGATAATCCCCTGATATTCCACGTTGAGATCTTCATCTCTCACTAAGGGAGACCTCTGCTCCCTTGGTTTTTATTAAGAAATCGAAGACATTCATAATCCCTTTTTCCTTGGCCCTTTCTTCTCTCTTTTGTTTGTTCTACCTCCTACCCCTGCCACCTTTGGCCTTCCCAAGAAGTACATTAACCAATTGGCTAATATTCCTCGGATCAACATTTTCCAGGCTGTCTGAAATGATGAAATTCTCCTCTGATTCTTGATCGTATTCAATCTCCGTGTCTGAAAGGATTTGATTATGGTTTGGAGACTCCTCCAATAGAGGGATTTCCCTAGGATGTTGCTTCTCTCCTGATCCTGAGCACTCACCAGGACTTTTGACTACCTTCACGATGCTTGGTGTACAAGGATTCTGTTGCATCTCCTAATCTAAAGAAATGGTTTTTGAAACCATTTTTTGAGTTCCTCCCTTCTGGACCCAAATTTTGGCTAATTTAACAAAAACAAAGCAAGCCTCTATACTATGATCTTTTAAACCACATCTCAGGCATCCTATGCCTGGTTTTTCAATTTATACTTCTTGTTTCCACGTGCAGCCGCCAAATTTGAGGTTGATGAATGAAGGGATCTTCTTGACTGCCACAATCTTAATCCTAGCATACAGATAAGAATCATTCTCTATGATCTCTTCATCTACTTCTAACAATGTTCCCAGTGATCTTCCTATACATTCAAGACTCGCATCACCCCAATATTTTATTGGGAGATTGTATAATCTGATCCAAACCAGATCCTTATAAACTACTAGGGGAACCAAATCAAAGTTTGCTTGCCAAGGTTGAAGATATAAGGGGATTGAATCACAGATCCAATTATGTTGATTCAAAATAACATTTCTGACAGATTCACTTTTGAAAACTACAATGAAGAAACCTTTAGGGAGAATTTTAGGACAATTTCTTGGCTCTAATTGTTTGTTACCCAATCCCTAATCTGAGCCTTGGACAATCTCGCTCTGAAAAATCTCCCTATAACCACCATCTTTCTCCATAATTCTATATCGAGGTCTATATCTTCTGACAGATCGATGTCTACTAGTTCACCTCCAACGCTAATTGCATCAGGTTGATTCGCTCTATCAATTTTACCCCCGATTCCAAACCTGCGACCACCATAGTTGTAGCGTTCATCCATCTTCCTCCTCTGTGCCTGCCATCTCCCCCTCTCCACCATGATTTTATATATATATAT
>MU227637.1:1354601-1382894 GCA_018584345.1 Thuja plicata | reverse complement strand
ATGTGGCTTTGCATATTGTAATTCTGAAAGTTTGTAATTCCACATTTGTGGAGATAATAAGAAGCCCATTTTCTGTTCTTGCAAATTGTTGTTTCTCTATTTCTGTTATGTGTTTGTGGCATTAAGGTGAGCACCCTTCATCAATAGCTTTGAAGCATTTTGTTGGAGTGAATTAGTTCTATACAAACCATTCTGCAACCTACAAACAAGTATTGGATTAACATCATGTGAGATTAAACATAATTGGGAGGATTTTCCTAACCAATACCATCCTTGGCATGTGCGTTAGAACCAATATTGAGCTAGAAGAAGAAGACGAAATAGATATCCCAATAAGCAATGAAAACATTTTGCAAGAAAATACACCAAATGAATGACAAGTTTTGTCAGGATTGTACCCAGGTCTACCTATCCACCTAAATGAAATTGACATGCTTGGTAACTGAGAAATAGACTTGAACAATAATTGGACAGATTTAGAATTCAATCAAGCACAAAAAAATTTAGCAGCTGCTTTCATTAAAAGTAACTGTACCATGTTTCAAGTCCTCCAAAATTGCAATAACCATACACAAACTATGTTTTCTACACAAAAACAAAAATCATACACATTGTGCTACGGCACCTACAATCGAGCACCCAAGAACCGCCTCTTAAGCTATTGGTACAAGGCACAAAAGGCACAGGAAAGTCACTCCTTATTACAACAATAAAGACAGTGATGATCAACTCAGCCCCAAGTGGTCAATTGACATTGCTCCTCCTCACACCAACTGGCATCTCTACATTAAACATACAAGCATCAAAAATTCATTCCTCACTACGAATACCAATCAAAGAAATGGCACCCCTACAAGGACAAGCTCTTGCAACTTTCCAAGAGAGCATGTACTACATTCGCTACATTCTAATAGATGAAATGAGTTTCATAGGGCCTAAGCTACTTGCTACTTGAAAAATTTGACATGAGGCTATGCCAAGCTTTTCCAAATCAAAATCACATTCCTTTTGGTGGACACTCTGTTGTTCTATTTGGTGACTTGGGACAATTGCCACTAGTTAAAGACATTCCAATGTATGCTTCAAAATCCTATGGTGGCACACTATGGTGCAGCTTCAATACTATTGTTACCCTAGATAAAATTTTCTGCCAAATAGGAGACACTCCTATTTAAATTCAATTTCATGCACTCCTTTCAAATTTACGAAATGCAACACCTATCATTGTATATTGGCAACTTCTAATGTCAAGATCAAATTCATCAATTACATCAGATGAATAAATAATTTTTCTCCCAACCATACATCTCTTTTCAACAAATGAAATTTGTTAATGCAAAATAAAAATTTGCATCTTAGGAATATATTATAATGCCATCACGATGGAGCGAAGAAATGGGCAACAAAGAAATGGGTGAAATGGGCAGTAGCAACAGGTACGAAATGGGCAGAACCACTAGGTGTGAAATGTGTGAAATGGGCGAAATATGCGTGATGGGAAAAAGGGATACAATATGCAAGGTGAGCAAAAGGCACCAAATGGCCACTGGTTCAACAATGGAAACCCTCATTTTTAGTCTTCTAGGTTTAGAAATTCTTCCTTTCAAACCAGATCTAATGGAAGGAAATTTTTTCCTTCCAACTTTCATCGACCTCACATTAAGCCGGTGCTGGAAATTTGTCCGAGTCCTTTGTTGCCAAACCCTATTTCTGATATTAATGGTGTTTGCATTGGGGTCTTCGACCCAAATGCCCCTTCTTTTGTCTCTTGGCCTAATTCATTTATGGTTTGGCCTCCCACTTTTATTTCTTCCCCAAATAATAATCCTGTTCAACTGCATCATCCCCCTTCTCATAATCGACATGCTAAATTGAATAATTGGGCCTCCATTTCCTAGTCTTTTCAGTGCCATTTTCATCATGTCATCCTGGGCTCTTCCCCCTCTAGATATTGGGCTCGTGACTCCCTCAAGACACAATCGTTGCAACCTCAAAACCCCCATTCAACCGGCTTCCCCTCTACAAATCCTATTCCTCAAGTAAGTAATTATGAACCTGTGCTCTTCCTGGAAGATGGTCTGTTGGCGCCTCAAGTCTCGCACATGTAGGAGTATGCCCTTATTGGTAATATTTGGTCATTTATTTCTATCTCAGATTTTCATTCTTGGGCTTTCATGAATTGGGTTGGTTTATCTGATTTATTTTATATGGATCATGCATCAAATTTCTTTGTTGCTACTTTTAATTCTTCTGCGGCTCGTAATAATGTTCTTTGTAGTAAGTTCTAGTTTTGTTGTGGATTTTGTATATCTATGGTATCATGGGTTCCTAACTTTAAAATGGATGAATTTGCATGTGCCCTAATTTCATTTTGGATTGAGATGCCTGCCTTACCTATTGAGTATAGGGATATGGATATTATTGAAGCTATTGCAAATAAATTTGGAACTTTTATCCATCATGATCTCCTTCCTTTTAAATAACCTCATCGCTCTATCTAAGTTTGTCTTCTACTGGATACCTCCAAACCTCTTCCCAAACCCATTGTTCTATAATCTAACTGGGGCTTATGGCACCAAGATATTACTATCCAAGATGCGCAAACCATATCTCTCTATGCTAATTTATTGGGCCATTTTACAAATCAATGTAAAGATCCAAATTGTTCGAAACTAATTGTTTGCAAAGATCATACCACTTTTCCTTTAAACTATTCCATGGTGGTCCAAAATGACCAGTCAGGTCCTTCCACACCAGTTTTCAATAAATCCTCACATTATTTTGAGGTCTCCCAATCAACAGGTGATGTATCCTCGCACCATGCAGGGGACTCCCAACTAATAGGTCATATATCAGCCTCCAATAAGATTGTTGTAGAAAGAGGCCCTTCTCAATTTTCTGATAATCTGCATAATTAGCCCTCACTAGCTTCAGTGATGCAAGTGCTTTGTATGAATCAGTCCCCATCCTTCTCTTTTACCTTTGTTAGCTCTTTTGTTAGCATGCTAAGGTTATATTTACCTTTTATTGCTTCGATCTTTAAAGGAGTGGATTTATCTCATGCTGTGATTCAGACAGACTTGTTCCAACTTTCTAATTATAACCCCAAGCCATTGGATTTACCAATGAGGGATTCTATTGTCAACAAATTAATGTTTTCTGATAACCCCCTTAAGTTTTGCAAGTTGACTTTTGAGCATGCTGACCTTATGGCTGCAGAGGTTTCATCGGTTGTTGCATCGCTTTATCAAAATGGATTTCAGATAGATGAAGATTGTGTTGTTGACCTAGTCTCTCCCTTCTCCTCTATGGACTGTCAAGATGATCCTATTTTTTCCCATGTTGTTGATGTTACTTATCTACCCACAAATTCCCACCATTGAGGTTCAGTCAGATTCATGGATGTTCCCTCTGTTTCACTTAACAAAGTTGATTCTGTCAATTCTCAAGAAACCCCCACCACAAAGGACCAGCTCACCATCGCGTGTTATCCATACATGGACCATATGGCTCATAATTCCTTTCCCTATGTGGATCAAAATGATTCCCCAGTCAAACAAATGAATAAAGCATCTATTGTTCAAACTCCTTTATCCTCTAAGATTAAAGTAGCTACAACTAAAACTAGAGGCAGGAAGTCTAGAGTGGCTAAGGCTTTGGAAGAAATAGAGGTTGGTGTTCAGTCAACTCTGGATGGAAAATTTTCCACTTCAAAAATATGTTCGACAAGGAGAACTAAGGGTTCTCCTTGTCCATAATGAGGATCCTCTCTTGGAATGTTAGAGGCATTAACGCCTCTGATAGGAGAAATAGAATCAAGTAAAGGCTTGATTCTTCCTAGAGTGATGTTATTCTTCTTCAAGAAACTAAACTATCTTCTGATAATTTTAACACCTCTGTGGGTAGATGGGCTACCTGGCAGAGTACTTTTGTCCCTGCTATTAGTGCTTCTAGTGGTCTGGCCGTTATGTGGGATGCTAAGAAAGTTTCATTATTTTCTCTCCAAGATGGCTCTAACTGGAAGTTAGTTAGTGTCAAGCACTTCACCCTATCCTTTTTTCTAATTAACATGTATGGGCCCACCTCATCACCTGCTAAATTGCATCTCTGGAAAGAATTAACTAACATTATTCAACAATTTCCCAATTCTAAATTCCTTTTAGCCAGGGATTTTAATGCTACGCTGGGTGAAAATGACAAGAAAGGGGGAATTATCCCCCCTACTCGTGTGGTATTTGATTTTAATAACATCATTCAGGATAATGACCTCTTTGACATAATACCTTCAAATGGGTCTTATACTTGGACTAACCGTAGATCTGGTTTTTCACAAATTGAGGTTAGGCTAGATAGATTTCTTTGCTCGCAAATTTGGAAGCTGGAAATTTTTTCTTTATCTTTGGATATCTTGCCATTTTATGACTCTGATCACTTTCCTATCCAATTACTAATTGACTCTTCTAATATTTCTACCTCAAGTCCTCATAAATCTTCCTTTAAATTTGAATCGGTTTGGTTTAGACACCCTATTTTTCATTCTCTTCTGAAGCAATGGTGGTTATCTGCTCCTCACGAGGATGGAACTATGATGTACCAATTTTTCAAAAAAATGCAATATGTCAAAAATTTGATTAAGGCTTGGAATGTTAATGTTTTTAAAAACATCTTTGATCAAAAAACAAAATTAGAGAAGGATTTGGCTGGAATTAACCAACATATTATATCCAATGGGTTAGATCCTCAATCTTATGAGACACATAAACACCTGCAGGCTGAGTGGGATGAACTATGTGCTAGAGAAGAAGAATATTGGATACAAAAGTCTCGTGAGCTTTGGCTACAACTTGGAGATCAGAACACCAAGTTTTTTCATGCCTCAGCCAAGCATAAGACTATAGCTAAGTCAAATTTTTTCTATTAAAGACGAATATGGAAATGTATTCTCTGATATTGAGAGTATTAAGCTGCAAGGAGTTAGGTTTTTTACAAACCTGTTATCTCCCCCTCCATCCCCTCAACTTGATGACAATATTTTGGACGACCTTCTTGATGCAATCCCACCTTTTGTCACAGCCTAGGACAATCTTATACCGATGGCTCCTTTTACCCTTTCAGAAGTTAGAAATGTAGCTTTTTCATTATCTCTCGATAAGGGTCCTAGCCCGAACGATTTTACTTGGCTTTTTTTCCAAAAGGCTTGGGATGTTATATGTTTTGACCTGTTGGCTATTCTGGAGGAGTCTAGGAAGAACTCAGCCATGTTAAAGTGCTTTAATACTACGAATCTTGTCCTTATTCCTAAAAATAGTGACCCTCAAATTTTTGTTAATTTTAGCCCAATTTCTCTTTGCAACACCATTTATAAGATCATCACTAAAGCCATTTATTTACGTCTTCAGCATATTATCCCAAGAATTATTTCTCATGAACAAGGTGGTTTTGTTCCTGGTAGAGACACGACTGATGGGGCTATTCTTGCCCATGAAACCCTTCACTCCATTACCTTCCATTCTATTCCTTCATTTTTCATCAAGCTAGATATGATGAAGGCTTATGATAGGTTAAATTGGTCATTTCTTTTAAAGGTCTTATCAAATTTTGGCTTTTCAAATAAATGGTGTAAATGGATTAAGGCCTGTATTTCTGGAGCCCATTTCTCTATTTTAATCAATGGCTCTACCACTGGTTTTTTTCCTTTAACTCAAGGCGTCAGGCAAGGTGATCCCTTATCCCCTTTTCTTTTCATCATTATGGCAGAGGCTTGATTCGTGCCATTAATGCATCCCATACTGATGGATTATGGCTTGGTGTTCCCATTTCAGATACCTCTATTTTGGTCACACATTCCTTGTTTGCTGATGATACACTCCTATCTGGTAAGGCATCCCTTCTTGAGGCCAAGCAAGTTAGAAAGGTTCTTGACCTCTATTGTTCAGCCTCGGGTCAAAAAATCAACACTCAAAAGTATAAGATGTATCTTTTTAATACTGACCCTAAAATAGCTAAAATGATTGTTGATACCATTGGTTTCACTCTAAATGAACTCCCCTTTACTTATTTAGGTGTTCCTTTCTTTATTGGGTCCTAATGAGTAGTATATTGGTAGTCGGTTGTTAGTTGTATTAAATCCAGGGTTTTGGCTTGGAAAGCTAGGTGGCTTTCACTTTCTGGTAGAGTTCTGTTAATCAAAACTATTTTATCAGCCATTCATAACTATTATTTTTCAGTTCTGCAAGCCCCGAAGTCTATTCTCAGTCAAATTGAAAAACTAATCCAGGAATTCCTTTGGACAACCAACATGTATGGTGAAGGGAAAATCCCACTTGTCTCTTTATCAAAAATGTCATCCTCCTTATCTACTGGTGGATTTGGTCTTCATAATTTGTCATCTCGTAACCTGGATTTTGGTGGTAAGCTAGTTTGGAAACTATTTTCTCAACCTAACACTAAGTGGTGTCGTTTGATGCAAGAGAAATATATTTATAATTTAGACCCTTCTAGAGTCTTGTCTGCTCTTGATCCTCCAAAAGGTTCGTGCATTTGGAATTTTATGATTAAATCTAGGCATATTATTACCTCTTCTGTGTCTTGGGAAGTTCATAATGGTGAGTTAGTCAATTTTTGACTTGATTCATGGAATGACTTACCTCCTTTAAACACTCTTAAGCCTTTCTTAGATATTTGGGAGGTGGCATATTTGCATTGGGGCCCAAATCTTGTTAGCTATGTATCTGTTGTTTGCATTCATTCTGGATTAGTCTTATGGATGGATTTTTCCCTTCTTCCTATTGATCCCTAGGCTATTATTTCTGCTAATCAATTTCTCTCTAAACAATCCATTTTCCTTTCTCGATCTTCTGATCATCTTTTTTAGAATTCATCCCCTATGGGAACTACACTATTAAGTTGGGATATGAGATGGCTCAAGCTTGCCAAAATAACAAGATTAAGCTGAGGGATTTTATTTTTTGTTGGCATAAGTCAGTTATTCCCAAGGCTGGCAGTTTCACCTGGCTTGTATTGAGGAATCATGTCCTTACAAGTGAAAGATTGTCTAGACTCAATATTACTAATGCATTTCCATGTGTGTTGTGTAATCAGGCTCAAGAATTGACTGATCACCTTTTTCTCAACTGCCCCTTTGCCCAAAATTGTTGGCTGTTTGTTTTGGGGAAGTTGGATTTTCCTATGCCCCTCCCTTTGTCTGTGTGGGACCTTTTTCAAGCTCGGCTAGTTTTGTTCCCGAAATCTATGTTTGCTTGAATTTGGATTTTCTCCCCTTCTTTGGTCTTGTGGGCTATCTGGTGGGAAAGAAATAAGCGAATCTTTCATAATTGTCCCTCTTCCCTTGATGATGTTCTTAATAGGCTTCATCATTTCATTGTTGAGGTTACTAATGCTTATACTTGTAAGTTTAAGGGGGATCGAGGCTACTCCTCTTGGAATAATATTATATCTAAGAATTGGAAGGGTTTGGTGTTTCCTTCCCTTCATTTCCCCATCTATCCTAAAGATAGATTTCAATCTAGAGCCTCTGTTAAATGGTATCCTCCTCAGGTTGGCTTTTATCAAACTTAACTTTGATGGTTCTTCTAAGGGTAATCCGGGTAAGTCTGGGATTGGATTTTCTCTTCGTGATTGTCATAGGTCTGTTCTTTACTTTGAGGCTCGCCCTGTCCCGCTTGGAACAAACAATTTGGCTAAAGCTTATGCTTTATTACATGGTCTTTCTGCGGCTAAGATGTTGAGTGTCAATCACCTTCATGTTGAAGGTGACTCCTCGGTGATTATCAACGCATGTATTAAAAGATGCTCTTTTTCAAGGCACATCTATTATGTTTTGTCCCAAATTTGATCCCTTCTTGATTCATTCTCAGACTGCTTCCTAACCAACACCTTTAGAGAAGGTAATTGCTTAGCAGACTTGCTTGCTAATTTAGGTGCTGATGATTTTCACCTTTTTTATTCCTCCAATTTTGTATCCTTGACTTCTCACCCTGCTATCTTTAACTTGATCCATATTGAATCTATCTAATATGTTTTGTCCCCCCCTCCATTTGGATCCCTTTAATGGATCTGAATGATTTATGAGATTTTTTGTTTATTAATTCGTATGATTCTCATTTATTTCTCTTATGTGGGTACTTTATTCTTTTTGTACTAACATTCGATGATTCATTTATTACTTGACATGGTGGTGATTATCATCTTATGTTAAATCTTTTCGCATGTGCATTATCTTGTATGATTCTTTCCATTTGATAGTTTATTTATTAGTTTGTCGAATGACGCGTCATTTTCAGATGGATTTCACATGATATGGAGTTCTTTGTTTTTATCCCCTCCATCACAGTTTGGTTTTGGGGGTCGTGCTCCATGATGTTCTATGTGCCATGTTGCATGTTTTTTTCTCTGCTTATATTTGATTGCAGGTATTCAATATTATTATTATTTTTTGCGAGTTTCATATCGTGTGGTCTACTCATGCTTGAAGTTGATTGGCCCTTTTCCTCTCTGTCGGGCTTTTCTCTGCTCATGGCTCTTTTTCAAGAATGGTTTGCTACTTCTTTTTTTGGTTCCATATATTACTATGTACTCTTGCACATTTTGTTGTGTTGTATTGTCCAATTTGTAGTTGGGGTATTTTCATCTTATTTGGACTTACAATTGTTCATTTGCACAACATGGTGTTTTTTTTAATGTAAATGGGTGCTGGGATACATGTACTATAAATGGGCCATCACAAATGGTTGATATGCATTGCCATTTTGTACTAGGAATCTTATGTAAATTGTAATATGGCCCTTCATTGGCCTTGGGTTTTTGGGTAGTTTAGGAATTATTCTGAAGATATTAAAGTTCATTATGTATTATGGTGGGTTATAAATGAATTTTTCTTTCCTGGTTCTTTCTCCGGGAGCCCTTTGAACCAGTTGATTATTATTAATATAAATATAAAGTTTTTCCAAAAAAACAAAAAACAAACAAACACATGTTTCTATCTTTAGCAAAGCCAGTTGCACTATCCAATGCAGAACAACTGAAAGGATTACCTTGCTCAAATGCAGAAGAAGAAGAACTTCAATCTAAAATCCTCCTGTGTATTGGTCAAGAGGTCATGCTCTATGCAAATATATGGGTTCAAGTTGGGCTCGTCAATGGTGCACTTGGATAAGTAAAATCAATTGTCTATAATGATGGAGAAAAACCACCTCAAGTACCACTATTATTTGTTGTTGATTTTCAAAAGTACATGGGTCCACCTTGGGACAACAACAACCCAAAGTATATTCCAATAATCCCAATCATTCAAGGAATGCATTGCCAAATACCATTAAAAATGGCATGGGCCATAACAATACACAAATAACAAGGGCTTATATTTCAAAAAGCTACAATTGATATTGGCAACATTGACAGACAAGGCCTTACATTCACAGCTATTTCAAGAGTTTGAGAGCTTGGGAACCTCCGCATCCAACCAACATTCACATTTGAAAGATATGCCCGCATGCAACAAAACCCATATGTAGCTCGATGAAAATAAGAGGAGATGCGTTTGGGAAAATTATCAAATACTACTCTAGCCACTACACCTTAATTGTAAGCACACCACCTCTTTTAATTGACTTATTTTAAAGTCCACTGAACTAGAAATGCATAGTTATAAATTCAAATTTCATAACAAAAAAGGCAATCAATGTTAACTGCTTATTTATCCACTATTACTGATATTAATGCTCCAACTTCAGGAACAAATGGTACATTTTCCAATAGTGAGAAACTAACCATGCTCAACAAAACATCTACAAGAAAAATTATTAATACATTTATTTTATGTAAGATTAAGTTCAAATGAGATTTTTCCATTTATCATTATGATACATTTGAATATTGCTTTATTTAACTTAATTATA
Source organism: Thuja plicata (assembly GCA_018584345.1). Classification (NCBI taxonomy): domain Eukaryota; kingdom Viridiplantae; phylum Streptophyta; class Pinopsida; order Cupressales; family Cupressaceae; genus Thuja; species Thuja plicata. The sequence goes on along the minus strand of MU227637.1, from coordinate 1,372,977 downwards.
ATTAATTTACTGTACTTGATGATATACGGTTGGTATTGGTTAAAAGAAGAGTGACCACCTTTGAGAGCTTCCTCATTGTCAATGCCTACCTCCGTCATTTGGGACAGGACGTGGAGTAGCATGTGGATTGTTTGGAGCCTTCATGAAGAAAATGGTAATCAATGCTCCATACGTACTAGATGCTCAAATGACCTCTAGCAATTAAAACAAAACGTAGGAGTTATTTGCCATTTTCAAATTGGATTGTACGCTGGTCTTTAAAGCTTTAAAGAAGGATGGTAAATGGCGTAAACTATGTCTATTTTATGTAAGATTGAGTTCAAATAAGAGTTTTCTATTTATCATTATGATACATTTGAATTTTGTTTTATTTAACTTAAATATAATTTATTTTCTTGAAATCACACAATAAAACAAATTATTAGATTTTCACTTTAAAGTAAATGCTAAGTATTTATTGTTACAGATTGAATGTAAAATTGAGCGTAAAATCTAAATATAATTTTATTGCATTGTTAGAATGCTTTTTAATAATTGTTCAACTCATTTGCAGAAATGTTGCGACAAAGGACTATTGTAATTGATCACTTCTTTCAGCATGTGGACATTCATAGGATTCATGAAGAAGAAATATCTTCTACATTTATTGCATAAAGCATACTACAAGAAAGAGGACTAATCACATATTGTCCAGTATCACAGAGAAATTTTGCCCACTTTTATAGGGATCCATATATTTCAAAATTGAATACTTGTGAAACATGCAATCCAACAGAGGTACATCATATCCCAAGCGAGATATGGTTTCAACCAACTTCAATAGCCTCTGAAGTAGAATACTCCTCTCTGATGCATGGAGTAGGAGAATTATGGTTAGAGAACCTACTTCGAGTACCACAAATCAATACAACATCTTTGCAGAACCATTGCTATCATGGTCAAATTTACCGCTTGCATTTTGCATCTGACTCAAACACAATGTGGAACCAACAAGTCATAGAAAGGTGGGGACCACAATGAGATTATTTTTCTATCCCCATAGCTGAATGTATAAGAAAAATTTTAATGGAGAAAATACCATCATGGACCCAAACAACTTTTAAATTCTACCCAAGCATAAATCTTGCAACCTGCAATTGGGGAGTTCTTCGTCGCACACTTGAGCACCTTTACTAGTTTGATGATTTTGACCCCATGACAAACGAAGAAATTGCCCCTACTGTAACCCTTTAAAAATAATAGTTAATCCAGTTTGCGTAAAGTTCATTGGCATTTCCTACTTTACAAATTCAAATACAAAAAAAGGAAAAAGTAATAAATGTATACTTCTTCATTATGAAATGCAAATGGTTTTTGAACTTCAACTACAAAAAAAATCGTCCTTCTACCAATAGTGACATACAATTTCTACTCTAATTAACGTTAACAAGAATTTTATAAAATATAAGCATTTATTGTAACATACAATTAAATCCAAATTTGTGATTTTAGTAAACGTATAAAATTTTAATTGCTCTATTTTTTTGGTCAATGGGTACGCCGTATTTCATAAATTACAAATAAAAAATGAGACTCTTGGCAATGGATACACCGTACCTTTGTAGGTGAATTTATATTTTACCTTGTTAGTGGTTAAACAATTTCATTTGAATTTAATGAACACAGTTAAAACTATACTAAAATGGAATATAATGGAATATATATGTAGATTAGCTTGTATATTTTATGTACACAATTTACATTTATATTTTTCTATTGCTCTCGTCATTGTATCATTTGAAAAAAAAATGTATTGCATTACTTTTACAATTGTGTGAACATATTATTTCTTTATCCCATATTAAAAGAGTAGGGTTGGTGGTTCCTATAGCCCCATTATGGGCCCATCTAGTTTCTTAATTAAACAAGAACAAACAAATGTCCCTAAGGTGAATTTTCACCATTTAATGATTACATTAACTTATTGTATTTACCTTTTTTTAATTACATGGGAGATGTTGGAAATATACAATTTGATAACATATGATATATTATTCAAATACTTAACCTCATTATATGGGATAAGCTACACAAATTATATTGCCACTTAATGTATGATTAATTTAATGCAACTAACAAAACAAAATTCTATTCCTATTTAACATTATTCAAAATTATAATTACACAATTGTGACACACCATAGAAATATAACAAAATAAAAATAACATAGAAAAAAGGTGTAACCATTGCACACTCAAGTGCGATTGCTAGTACTATTTTGATATATCTGGTATATTAAAATTACAAAATACTGCAAATAGGTATATTAACGTTTGAGAAGACGATGATTTAGAAAAAGAAAAAGAAATAGTAAATCATATAAGAAAAATCTAAATTTTTTATGGAACACTAGAGGAGAGATTCCTCTTCAAGAATGTATAATTTTTTTGGGGATTGGTATAGATTTGATAGGGGAAATAAGGTGGGAGACGAAAAACTGTCGATTTCAGGTAAGTTCGACTTTGACTTGTTATAACGGAGAAAATATAAATTGAAAACCAATCTTTCTTTTTTTATGCACTGGCTATACATGTCATCTAAAACATATTTCATATTCAGAGGAAAAAATATTATTTACATATAGTGTTTTTTTTATCGATAAAAGGCCTAGGCCCTGATACTTTTATTAAATATTATAAAGTTTTTACATTTCCTCTGTTCAAAACGGGCATTGGTAGGAAAGAATAGAGTAAAGAAAACCTCCAGTCTTGCCCGTGGACAACTGTCCACTCATCAATTTACAATTTTTTTTTATATAAGGGCATTCCCTTATTTATAGATTTTATGATTTGAGGACTTTTCCTCAGATTTACATAGATTGCATAAGAGTCTTTAGGTGATTTCCTCATTTCATTACATTACAAGTGATAAACATTTCAGATGTTCGACTTATCATTTTCTTTTCCATAACTGTACTTGTTTGAACCTGAAAGCACTGCTTCTTGGTCAAGATCGACATTAGCTTATTCATTTAGAAAACATAAGACAACATTTTTATAAATATGATGATAAACCTTGTTGGGTCATTAAAATTTTTAATCATTTACCAAAATGAGCTTCCCATTAATTCTATTTTTATTTATTCACAATGCATTTTCAAATCAAGCTTTGTCAATCCTAGCCATATGAATGTGTGATCATTCATGAACCATCTTAATAATCTTGAGCTATTTACCTATTAACTTTTTCATTTATACATTATATATTAAACCATAGTAGGAGAAATCTTTTCTTTTTAATGAACTGATTAATTAATGTTCAACACATTCTAAGAAAGAAGTTATCCAACAATCATATTGCTACAGGACTTAACTGTTCATTTTATATTAAAACAACCACATCTAAAATAATTAGTTTGCATTATGCCTCGATATAGACTAATATGACATCTATTTTAAGAAAATTGAAAAAACATCCTTACTCATTATCGATTCGAACAGTCAAGGATAGATCCAATTAAGATAATATACTGACCAAGTGATGACAGAAACCACATATTACAAAGACTCTATCATGATTAAAAGCCAAATCATTAGAAAATTAAACAAAATTTAATTTGATAATTTACTAGTTCTATTACCCACGATCTGTAATTCCTATGTCGTTGTTGTTTGAGATTTGTACCTGTTGATAGTAGATTATTCAAAAAAACCTTTACAGTTTGTCTTCCTGTCTATTGACGGGACTTTGATGACCGGGTCCACCAACAGGTGAAAGTTGTCACCGGGTACCGGGGTACCGGCCAACTTCGCCTATAAAGGTTTTCCGGGGAAATGAGATTCCCCGGGCCTCCAAGCACCTGAGAGTCGGGTCTCGATGGTGCGGGGCTCGGTTGGGAGATGTGACTATTTTTGTAGGGGATAGTTGGTTATCTTCAACTCGTTCTCTCCGGGGATTCAAATAGGTGAGGTTTCTCCAAACATGCTTACACTTAGTAAATAAACTGAAAAAGATCCTGCGGGGTTAGAAATATTTCGTCTATCTATAGTTATGCTGAACATTCAAAACATCAACAATACTCTAACACACTATACTAAATACTGAACAAACATACAACCATCAGTTCATATTTCATCAGTAGCAAGGGAAAGGAGGTCGTTAATCTACTTTTAAGTGTTAGAGCAGAGGATGTGAAGAACACAAAGCATAAAATACCGTCAACTTAGAAGACAGAATGCCAACAACATCATTGCAAGAACTCTCCCTTCTTCATTAACATTCCTTCCAGCAAGCACTAGTGCGTGGTACAATGGTGGCTCCAAGGGAGCATCTAACTACTGAAAGCTTAAAGACTAAGGGGCATTGAGCTCTGCAACTGAGAAATGAAATACTGCTTCTCTATTACTATGGACTGCAAAATCATCAATTTTGTGGACCCTTGGAATGGGGCCGGACTTACTATTTATACACATATACATTTAACCCTAACCCTAACTTATGTTACATTGTTCAATAAAATACATTATCCGGTGGCCGGTACTACCTACGCCACTCTACAAAAGACCTAGAGATGGAATAGGCCTGTCATGTAAGAAGAAAAAGATAAGAGAAGTGGAGTGGAAGAATTGGCCTCGAGAAGAGAGATGGGAAGGAGAAGGAAGAAATATGATCCCCCGAGAATTGAGGCTACATACCTCATAAATGGGAAAAGCAGCGCCCTATCTCTGATGTGCCAAGTGTAACGTTGAAATGATGCCTTGGGAAGACCATCTGTCAGAAAACCTCTTGTCAATCCGACATGCCTTGATGTAGCCATCTACCCTTTGAAAACCTTTATTAACTACTTTTAAAGTGATCGGTCGGCCTTGGGGACCGGGACATGGGTCACTAAAAGAATACAAAATATAGGATCTGGGACTCCGAGATCTGGGAACTTACGTTCCTGTATAGTCAGAAAATGGAAGCACTTCCATTGTAGACGTGTTTAGCCTTCTGAGTAAGTGTTTTGGGGTCATGACAAGTGCCTTGAATGGGTTCCTGATCTTGACATGGCTTCTCCCCTATTATGTCCCTCTTTCCACTCCTGTTTAGCCTAATTTCTACATTCTGAACTGCAGACTGGTGATTCTGGGCTTCAGGGTCAGGGTCAACCTTTTAGGTCTATGTCAACCTCGATGCTGACCTAGGTCAGGGTTGACCTTGACCCTGACCTAGGTCAAGGTTGACCTTGACCTTGACCCAGGGTTCAGATCCCGAGGTCTCACAGTTTTTGGAGGTCGGCCTTTGCAAAAAGTATTTCCCGCTTCTGGGTTGGCTATTTCGGGTTCCGAAGCGTTAATTCCTAAATTATATTTAATATAGCTTCTCTCCTAGGGGTAAAGGCTTTAATTGGAATTTAATCCTCCTACGTAGGCCTCCTTAGAATATTGTTCCCTAATGTCATATAAAAGGGAAGCTTTCTCTCTCATTTTCTCTAACCATCATCAAGTGAGACTAAGTCTTCTAATCATGATCAAGCATTCTCAAGATATCTTCAAGTGTGATTCAAGAAAGTAATTAAGCAATATTTTAAGCAATCATTCATCCATTCAAGTATCTATTTTCATGAAGGAGATCCATTGGAGGCCATTGAAGGATTGAAGCTACATAGTGCCCTTTTTGGTGATCTGTCCATCCACCTTCTTCCAAGCCTATTCCAAATTCAAGAACCCATTCAAGACTTGGTGTTGGAGATCTACAAGCAAGATATTAAAGACATGCTACCTTTCTACATTCCACATTTTGAAGCATACTTGTGGATTCAAGGATTCAAATCTGCCACAAGGACTTTTTCAAACAAGGTGAATTTATGCATTTACTTTGTCCATTTCTACAATTTCAATTACATATATTTGAGGTTAATTCCTAAACTGGGGTTTGACCAAGGCAAACCCCTCCCCCAAAACAAACAATCTCCTTTTTCTTGCAGGTACAGGTTCAGAACAGTTGATTTGAGACCAGATCTGGATACCCTTTTCGGCTTTCTTTCGGATGATGCGAACAGATTTTGTCGGACCTATGTAGGTCAGGGTCGACATTATTGGGTCAGGGTTGATATTTGTGGGTCAAGGTTGACCTTTTTCATAAGACAACATCAAAACAAAAAAAGGTTTCTAGGTTTTGTTCATCTCTGCGTTTCGGTTCGGGATCAACTGTCAGTTTTTCCAGAAACAGTCTACAGACCTCAGAAAACATCATTCTTTGATCTGCAATATTTCAAGGTTAGTGCATTTCTCCTATTTCTTCAATTACTATCATATATCATTTCTATACATATAATTAACATAATTTAAGGTATCTCCTTTGTTATTCTCCTTTCCAAATAGTTGATTCATTTGTGCATTAGCCCTTCTTTAGGGTTGATCAACTTGGATCTCCCATTTGTGCATTTGGGAATAAAAGAGGAACATCTTATCTTCTCCCTAATAACAATTGCAATACATAATCAATACAATTCAATTCAAGTTAAGGAATTCAATACAATTTACATATCAACATATCTCTATTTCAATCAATTCCTTTTACATATTTATTAAGATAGGATATATTTCCCACCTTACAGTTCCAAAAGAATAAAAAATACAAAAACACTTAGGTTTTCTCCGGCCCCCGGAGAACCTTTATTATTGCTTAGTGTCATTGAAGGTCTGGAGGAGATGGGAAATTCCATCTTCATCAATGTCCTTAAGGCTAGCCCGCTGGTACTTGGCCACCTTGATCTGTTCCCCCAGGTCTGGAACATTTCCCTTGAATTCATCAGCCATCTTTACCGCATCGTGACCACTGAGTACCATGCAAGTTATTCACGTCATTTTAGCTCCATCTATTACGTCTGGGGATTGATACCTTGAATCCATTAACTCATTGAACTTCCCCAAAACATATTCCTCCGGCGTGCATGTGTCAGTGCTAAATGGATCAGCTCCGGAGACCTTCGTAACAAAAGACTTATATAAATTGAAAGAATATTGTACCGCATTAACTTTTTCTCATAGAGTCCCCACCAGTTGCTTGAGTATCCCCAATGTGAGGTCAAGTCTGGAGTGCTGGGTCTTCACAAAATCAAATGACTCCTCCCCCAAAATTCTGGACTCGGAGACAACTTCTTCTCCGAGGCCGATGAGTTCTTCGAACTCAACTTTCCACACCTCATAATTCTTGATGTCCCCCTCCCATATGTTGATGATGGTTTTGGCCTGATGTAAGACATGGCAGGCCGCATATAGATCCGGGAGGGTGGACATCAGGAAACACTGGACATTTCCCAACTATAAGGCGACCCATTCATCAACCGCTTGGGCCTTCCTTTTCATCACTTGTAATGAGTCTATGTCGCTCTGTGGTAGTGGTGCATCAGATGTAGAGGCCTTCGGGGGAATAACATTAATAGGTCGGGCCAGCTTAGTTAGCAACCCCATGAGGTTTACATTTTTCTCCTTTTCTGCCTTGAGCTTTTGAGCCTCCTTTTCATAGCGAGCCTCTACTGCCTTGGCTGCTTCTTTTAACAGGTCTACTTCACCTTGTTTCCCTCTCTTCCCCAGCGATATCTTTGTGATGTTATAATCTTTGGCCTCAGCTGTTGCTTCGTCTGCATCTAGAGAAGGTGTCGCTATTACTGCGACTGTTTCTCTGCCTGGCTTGGTTCGAAGAGAGTGAACCGTCCAGGCTTTCTTGACCTTTGGCGGGTTCTAGGCCTGAGCCATCATCTCTGCCAAGGAAAGATGGGCGCTGGGTGTTGATGGGGGGCATTTCTCTTTCGAGACTCCACCAACCATTGTGGCGAGTGGGGTGGCTTTGTAGCCAAAACCTGTTCCTGTAAATTCTCCCCGATGTCGTGTTGTGCCCCCTCAATAGTATGAGCCTCTCTCGGCTCCTTCCCTGTATCTTCTGTCTCACCAGCAATATTTGCTTTGGTGGTACCTGTATCCTTTGCCCCGTCATCTATATCTTTAGTGATATTCGGGTCCTCATTGGTTGCCCCGGGGTTTTATTCTTCTTCCTGCTCTTGTTCTTCCTTAGCCTCTGTTGCTGGGGTGTCCTCTTCCATTGGTACATCCTTGGGTAGTGGGGGAGGCAATGGGCCAAGGTTTAACGTTTGGGCCGCAGTGATTACCTCCCCAAATTTTACCTTCGGGAGCGACATTTGAAACACGACAGTTGGGGTCATGGTTGTTCCCGAAGGTCCAGTTTCCCCAGCCGATGTCGTTGGTTCACTTTGTTTTTGTTGCCCTGAAACTCTCGTATCCTGCATTTCTGAGACTTTGGAGGCTACCTCTTGCTCTGTCCCTTTCTCTTCTTCCATTTGTTCCTCCTGCTCCTACGCAGGTTCTTGTTCTGGGGCTTCCTCCTGTATGCCTCTCTTTGATCGTGATCCATGGATTCCCAAAGCTTTCCAAAGGCGAGGGTTAGTAGCAAAGGTTTCACAAATGATATAAACCAAATACACAATACTACTAATAACGAATAACAATGAAACATAATCAATAAAATATACAAGCAAGATAGAGGAACACAAATGAATGCAAACCCCAGAATGCTTGAAGCTTCTATTGTTTCTCTCTACTCCTTTTGAAACGCTGTTATTGATGCTTAGTATTGGCGGGGTAGTGTCTATGACTTGAGAAGTGTTGAGAAGTTGCTAATTGAAATGGGTGTGTGATCACAAGATGGCGTGAATTCTAGAACCAAACTGACAGAGTAATGGCGCACGAGAGCTTGAAATCATGGATCCTTCAAATGGTTATGAAGGGTTTATTATATAGGAATTGGTGATGAAATGAACGGTCGAGATCAATCTCAGAGATAGGGAGATGAACAGTTGAGATCAAAAGGAACTGGAGAGGTCCTCAGTAAACTCCACCTCTTCATTTGGTAAAGAGGAGATAGAGTTTAGTTGACTGAAGAGCTAATTATGAGTTACCTTTTTGAATTGAAGAGTGGGTGAAGTTACCCACGTAGATTGGAGAGATGGGTGGAGTAACCCATGGGATCTGATTCGAGTTATCTCTTTGAAGATAAATGAATATTTAATTCATTTATTTAATAATTATTTTCAACATGTGAGATAATTGAATTCTTTTTTATTAATAATTGCTTTATTTGATGAAATTAAATTATTTTAATTGAAATTAATCTAATTGGAAGAATTTAATTAGTAAGTTTAAATATTTAAATTTAAACTATAGGAAATTGAGTTTAATTAATTAATTAATGGTAATTAATCAATTAAAGATAATTAATTAAATAAAATTATTTATTTAATTAATTTTGGGAATCTAATTAGATGATTTGGAGAATTAATTTAGAAGAAAATAGATGATTAATTAATATTAAAAAACCATTAATTAATAGATGAAAATTAGTGTTTTTAATGTAAAGTCGCAAGCCTGTCCATTTTAGGGTGTCTACATTTGCCCCTCTTTGATGCGATGTATTTGAGCGAAAAGTCGCGAGACGAGCGTTGATTTGTTGAAACAACAATTTCTGGCACTGGGTAGCTGACAGATTTGAAAAATATTTTAATATGCCCCTGTAATTGACCGTCGAAGTTTTCGGGGACTGGGAAAAATTTTCAGAGCTCCTAGTGATATTAGGGTTTTTCGGACCCCCTATAAGTAGCGAAGAGAGATCTTCATTTGTCAATTTGCGATCTTGGAGCTCTAATCATCTTGGTGAGTTTGTATTCTGATTTCTGCTTTATTTTCTTCTATTTTCGAGCAATGGCTGGTCTTCTTAGCGTTGTTCACATCTCCGACCGAGTTCGGACCTACCGCAGACTAGCTGGCTCTGGACATCCGGTGAGTTTTCTCACTTTGCTTGTCATTAATGCTTGTATTTATTGCTTTTAAAAATCATACTTTTTGAAAAAAAATGCCATGAGTGCCGCAATCGAGCGCAATTTTGCTGTAATTGTGGTTTAAATGCCGCAACTGATAAGTGTGTCGCACTTGTATTTGTAAAATGCCGCAATTGCAATTTGTTTGTCGCACTTGCTGTTTGGGTTTTGCAATCGCTTAAAAGTACCGCAGTTGCCATGCTTTATTATCGCAATTCACTTTTTAGCACTGTTTGCCTGATGTCCTTGTCTGTTATCTGCTTTTTCTTGCTTGTGTTACTTTCCTCAATGACTAAAACTGATAATTTTCTGATTTTATTGTATGTGCAGTTCACTGGGCGGATCTTGCACTGTCGAGAGTCCAGGCCGGCGGGACTCGTTTATAGATTTCAACTGACCGAGGATGAGAGGTCAATGCTTCGTGATCTTGGTTTGTATTGGTTATGTTATATGCCCAAGATCACGACCAATAGGGGTCTGATCTCTGCTCTAGTAGAGCGATGGCATTCTGAGACATGCACTTTCTAGCTACCCACCGAGGAGTGTACCGTTACTTTGGAGGATGTGTATCGCATCCTTCAACTCCCTATCCAGAGTGAGCTTGTGGAGTATTCCATATGCACTGGTGTTGTTGCATTGACCAAGCTCTCTGGATTGCCTCAGGATCATCTCGAGCTTGTTGGTGACTATGACATTCCTTGGTCGAGATTCAGGTTAGGTCTTGATAGGCTATCCACGTTGCTGGGTAGCTTGATATGTGGGATTCTATGCTCCGATCGTTGACAATGTGGTTTTTCTGTCAGCTTTGGTAGTGTCTTGCAGAGTATGGTCCGGGACCATACCATCTTTTCTTGGGGTCCATGCATGTTGGCCCACATGTATTTTCATATGTTGTATGTGGCTTACCTTGATGGTAAGTCGCTCGACTGCAGTGTGACTTTGCTACAGATTTGGGCATGGGAGCATATTGCAGTCTGTTGTCCTGTTGGTGCCCGTTCTCTCCCAGCGGATAGGCCATATGTCTTCATGTATGATGGAGCCATTGTACAGACTCATATGGTTCACTTGTCTTACTGGCGGCAGCAGCTAGATATGATTCCATACTTTATCTGGAGGCCGTATAGAGATTGTCTTGTATAGGATGGAGAGGACATCCATCTCCCATTTTGTCGGTAGTGGAGATACTTGATTGGTCGCGTGACTGATCACATCCATATGATAGATTTTCATAACACCGACAGGGTGTTACGCCAGTTAGGAGAATAGCAGGATATATCTGATTCTTACGCCTACTTTGCTCGAAGATCGAGGGATACTGTCGTTTGGGGTGGTGTGGTATCACTTGATGCCGCTCGCACTAAGTTTTTGGGATTGCTTCCTGTGGCATGGACCTAGCGCTCTGCCACTGTAGACCCAGGTTTGTCTTTTTCTAATTACTTATGTACTTCCTTTCTACTCTTGATTCATGCTTATATGTTGTCTTGATACTTATGTTTTTATTGGCTCTGGTACTGATAGTTGAATTTGTCTTTTGCAGGCACTACACCACAGTATGATGCCCATTGGTTGCAGCATCGGCCGATCACACTGACAGATGTCTCACATCCGGTTCCCAGGACTGTTATGAGGAGGGCTCGATAGGTACAACGTGGTAGGGGAGGCCATGGTGGAGGGAGAGGTGGTGGCAGGGGAGGGAGGGATGGGNTAGGGGTAGGGGGATGGTGGGAGAGATGGAGGACGGGGTGGGGGTGATGATGGTGGTAGGGTTAGGGGGAGGGATGGTGGGAGAGATGGAGGATGGGGTGGGGGTGATGATGGAGGTGATGATCCTAGTCCCGAGGGTGTTGGCGGAGGGGTTAGGACCAGAGGTGGATGGAGTAGGGGTCGTACCAGTGCTCCTAGAGTTGGGTTGGGTGCCATTTTGGAGGAGGAGGATGCCATAGAGGAGGAGGCACCCCAGTTAGTTTGGAGGGTGCGCAGGCGGACAACTACAGTTTTGGCTCCCAGACAGGAGGATAGGGTTATTATTGAGGATGTTGACATGGAGATTGCAGATATAGATGTGGAGGCTCTAGATGAGCAGAGTGCTGAGACAGGTTCCTCTAGGGATAGTGGCAGTACCGGGAGCAGCACAGGGGAGAGTTCAGAGAGTGCCACTGATTCTTGGGTTCTAAGATGGAGAGGAGATGAGGGACTGGGGGACAGGATGAAGGAGGGTGATATGGACGTTTCCATGGGTGGTATGGATGATGATCCCTTGGAGGTGGAGCACCTCACCCAGGAGGTTCAGGATCTGCAGGCCTGACTTGCCTTATCCGATGCATGTGTGACTGCCTTGGAGGCTCGTGTTACAACAACTGAGTCTAGAGAGCGACAGGCTCAGGCTGAGGTCCGCTCTTTCATTGATAGTGTATAGGATGTTTCCCATAGAGATATTATGGACATGTACTATAGATCTGGGCGAGACGCTCAGAGAGAGATTGACTACTAGAGACGCCATTATGAGGGCGCAGTTCCTGCGGCACAGAGGGTGCCTAGTTACATAGTGTCGCAGAGATCCAGCAGAGCTCAGCGTTCTCAGAGTAGTGGTGTCAGAGCTCCTAGGTCCTCTCACAAGACATATTCTGATATGCCTCCCCCTCGTGTGCCTCCTGGTGAGGGTGGGGGGTAGCTCATGTTGACCCGATTTATGTATCTGTACCATTTTTGTAGTGTTGTCATTGTATATACTCAGAGTAGTACCATTTTTGTATCCCGACACACTAATATTTATTGATATATATGTTGATTACCTTCTTTGATCAGACTTGCGACTATTCATTGTACTCAGATAGTTTGATTTATATGAGATGCAGCTAGTGTTTCTGATATGTTTTGCAATGGTTTACTTTGCTATATGTATGATTCTACATGATTTGGTGGTTTAGATGATGAGATGTATATGCAATATGATTCTATTATGCAGACTTGTATATGGACGATTTACTTTTCCTATGATACTGACATGTTCATGTAGGTTGGTGGAAATGAAATGCATGTTTATATGAGATGCTTATGGATGCATGTGATTTTATGATTTATCATGTATGCAACTACCATGTTTTTATCATTTTCTTATGCATTTAATGAATGAATGCAATCTACTATGCACAAAATATCTGAGTAATGCATGTGTTAGTTAGAAAGAAGTTAGTTTGGATAGATGTGCTCTGAGATTGATCTTATAGAATGTAATGATAGAAAGTTTTCTTTTTCGCATTTTTGGGTAGATATGATCTGATAGAAAGGATGAATGTCTCAAGTCGTTGCCCCTGTTTCCAATATTTGTCATCATTGCATCTTTTTTGTATTTTCTGATATTTTGGAAGAGCGTCGAATGATCCAGATCATATACCACCTGGATACCGCCATGACCTCTTGATAGCGGAAGGAGTAGAGAGATTGAATAGAAAGAGACCCATAGTGCATCCAAATATTGACCATCTGGGTTCAACTATGTTCCCTATTTGAAAAGAAAAGAGAGCCAAAAGCACCCAGATATTGACCATCTGGATACCGCTTGTCCTCTGAATTAATCTAAAACAAAGAAACCAAGATAGAACTCTTATGTACCCAGAGTCCATCTGGATAACACTATGAGCTCTTGATTTCTGAAAGGGAAAGCCAAGCAAACAAGATAGAACTCCTACGCCCCTAGAGTCCATCTGGATAGCATCGTGAACTCTTGTTTGCAACATAAAGGGAAAGACCATAGAAATCAAGATAGCACTCCAAAGCATTCAGAGTCCATTTGAATAGTGTTGCGAGCTCTTGATTCTATAAACCAAACAAGCAAAACAAAAGAGAAGGAATGTCCAATTCTTTCCCAGGGTTAAGCTCAGATCGTGGAACTGCATAGTTGCTAGATAAGTGACAGTGCCTACTGCATCTATCCTAATTCATCATGGCCCTGAAATCAAAGTGAATGTTCAACAAACAACAATCAAAGAAAACAAGTCATGATCTATCATAGCTACTCTCCTCACATGGTGGATCTTGGAGTAGCGTAAGAATCATAACCGCAAAATATAGACTGACATCTGATTGACTTTGACTGACCTAGTCAACATTTTTGTATGGTTCCTCGATGAAGTTGGATTCTCTTGATTGGCTCGACTCTTTGGATAGGCTTGATTGGCTTGATTGCTTTGATCATGTTGGCAGCTGATCAAGCTGTGTCCGATGTGCCCAATGCTTGTTCACAAAGCTCATGATTGTGACAATTTTGATTGATAGATTTGATTGCTTTGATCATGTTGGCAACTGATCAAGCTGTGTCAGATGGGCCCAATGCTAGTTTGCAAAGCTCATGATTGTGATAATTGATAGTTTGGCTTGGTCGCCTGCTACTTGTTGATTGAATTGATAGATCGATAAAGCTATGTCAGATGAGCCCAATGCTGATTTGCAAAGGTCATGATTGTGACATTGATTGACTAGGCGCAATTGCCCCTTGCTCTCTTGATAACCGAGTTGGTTTTATTGCTTTCAATTTTGTAATTTTTTGAATGTTTTTGATGAAGATTGATTTTCTCTTGATTTTTTATCTTTTTAGGATTCTTGATGAGTTTTCCAATTTTTTGGATTTTTTAGAACATTTGGAATTGCCCCCTAGTCTGGTGGACCATTATTAACCATGGGTAAGTTCTTGGTGCTTAGAGGGGATCATGCTTCTGAATATTGCTTGGGATAGTCAGTCTTGCATTTTGAAGTGTGCTTAAGCTTTTGGAGCTCATTGATGGTGAAGTTGGATTTGAACACTTGGCACCTATTTGCCAGGTTTTCACCAAGGTACCTACTCAATAGAGCGTGATTGCCAGGTTTTCACTGAGAGATCGATTTTGTTTTCTCTTTACTCTTTTGCCTTTTTTTTTTATTGTCGCCAAGGTGCCTGATTGCCAGGTTTTCACCAAGGTAACTTTTGTATTTTTTGATTTTTTTGTTATTTTTTGGATATGTAGATAAATGCCTTAACCGTAGAGACCTTTAAGGGTAGAACTTCTTCAGGTTCATGCTGTTGATGTAGCTGGGGAGTTGATCTCCTTCTGGTGTTGCCAGTATGAATACCCCACTCTGAGTAGAGTTGACAATAACAAATGGTCCTAGCCAGTTAGGCTCGAACTTACCAGGTTTGACTCGCTCTACTTGATTCTTCTAATTTTCCACGAGGATAAGGTCTCCTACCTCAAATGTTCATGGCTTCACCTTCTTGTGATAGTTTCTTCTAAGGCGATTCTGGTAGCCTTGTAAGTGGTCGAAGGCATGTTGCCTTCTTTCATCTAGTAATTCTAGCTCACTGAGCCTTGCTACTCTATAGTCTTCGTCTGAAACCAAGTTTTTCAATGATATCCTCAGGGATGGGATTTCTACTTTGAGGAGTAATACCGCCTCTGATCCATAGACTAGGGAGAAAGGAGTTGCTCCTGTGGGTGTTCTCACACTAGTTCTGTATGCCCATAATGTGGGACTAAGCTGTAAATGCCAGTCTCACCCTGTTTTGTTTACTATTTTCTTCAAAATATTCAAGATTGTTTTATTAGTAGCTTCAGCTTGGCCATTCCCTTAAGGGTAGTAAAATGAGGAGAACCCTTGTTTGATGTGGAACTGTTCACATAGGTCTTCAACATCCTTATTCTAAAAGGTGTACTATGATCGGTCAGGATTGTTTGGGGTATCCCGTATCAACAGATGATGTGGTTAAGTATGAACATCGCTATTTTCTTTCGAGTGATGTAAGTGAGGGGAATTGCTTCCACCCACTTGGTGAAGTATTCCGTTGCTGCTATGATGTACTTGTGTCTGTTTGCTAAAGAAGGTGTGATTTTGCCCACTAGGTCAAATCCCCACATTGAAAATGGTAATGGTGATGTGATGGGATTTAGTTCCTGTGCTGGTGCATGGATGAGGTCTCCATGAATTTGACACTGTCCACACCTTTGAACATGCTTGTGTGCATCTGTCTCTATTGTCGACCAATAGTATCCCATGCGGACTATCTTCTTAGCTAAGTTGTTGCCACCTTTGTGGGTTCCACAAATTCCTTCATGTACCTCATACAAAGCTTTCTAGGATTCCATGGAAGTGAGACATCATAGTAACGTTCCATCTAGACTTTGTCTGTATAGAGTAGTCGAGAGGATGGTATACCTAAAGGCGTGGTGGATGAGGGCTTTTCTCTGGTTCCTAGACAAGTTTGGGGGTAAGACATTGTTTTGGAGATAGTTATAGACATCTTGGTACCATGGGGATTCAGGACCAACTAGGACACACACTGATTCTATGATAGATGCCTGGTGTGATGGCACCAAAGGTTGCTCCACTAGCAACTAGAATTTGGTTTCGTTACCTGGCATATCTATCAGTGATGTTATGGTAGCCATCACATCTGCAGCTTTGTTTTGTGCTTGTGGGACTTGCTCGAAGAGAATGTAATGGAACTTGGTACGCACTTGTTCCATCTGTGCTCTGTATGGTATGAGCTTCTCATCTTTGGTCATATAATCATTGTTGACATAACTAATGACCAACTGCGAATCGCCAAAGACTTTAAGGTCTTGATTCTCCATTGAATGGCTATCTTTAGACCGATGACCATTGCTTCATATTTTGCTATGTTGTTGGTGCATTGGAAGTTAAGTCTAAAAGACTTTGGAATTATATCATCATCTGGAGCGATAAGAACTATCCTTGCCCCCGCACCATGGTTCGTACATGATCCATCAAAATAAAGTTGCCATACCTCGATCGCCGATTGTAGTGTCATGATAGATTCGTCAGGAAAGTCAGAGATAATAGGCTGGTGGTCTTGAATTGGTGCCTTTGCTAGTTGATCTGCTATCACTTGTCCTTTGATAGCCTTTCTATCTACATAATCAATGTCGAACTCACTTAAGATCATTACCCACTTTTCCAGTCATCCCGTGAGCGCTGCTTTGCTTATGAGGTACTTGAGAGGATCAATATGTGCGACCAACTTCATTTGGTGACTCAACATATAGTGTCTTAGCTTTTAGGAAGCAAAAACAACTACCAGACATGACTTCTCAATTGGTGTATAGTTTAGCTCATATCCAACCAAAGTCCTGCTTAGATAGTAGATGACCCTCTCTTTTCCCGCGCCATCATGTTGTGCTAAGAGTACACCTAATGTTGATTCCATTGCTGAGATATATAGAAGCAAAGGTCTACCTTGTACTGGTGGTACCAATATAGGAGATTTAAGAAGGTAGTCTTTGAATATCTGAAATGCCTGTTCGCATTGCTCTGTCCATATGAACTTGATGTCTTTATGCAATAGATGTTGGAATGGGTGGCACTTGTATGCCAGTTGAGCTATGAAGCGTCTGATCAATTGGAGACTTCCTTGTAATCCTCTTAGTTATCTCAGGTTCGATAGTGGAGGCATGTCCAATATTTCTTTGACCTTTTCTGGATCCACTTTGATTCCCCTATGTGATACTATGAACCCCAGTAATTTTCCCGCTGTGACATCGAATGCACACTTTTTTGGGTTTAGACAGACTTTGATTCCTGCATTTTGTCACAGATGGGTCCCAAAACCTGTAGATGATCCTTTCGAAGTATTGATTTGGCTAGTATGTCATCTACATAGTCTTCCATTGTCTTGTGCATGAGATCATGAAATATAGTCGTCATAGCCCTTTGATATGTCACCCCGACATTCTTTAGACCAAACAACATGACATTCCAACAATATGTTCCCCAAGGACATGTGAAAGATGTTTTGTGTTGGTCCTCTGGTGCGATCCTTATTTGATTGTAACCTGAAAAGCCATCCATGAGTGATAGCATTTGATGTCTGGCAGTTAGGTCTACTATCATATCAATGTTTGGTAAAGGAAAGTCATCCTTGGGACATGCTATGTTTAGATCCCTGAAGTCTGTGCAAATTTGTATCTAACCACTGTGTTTTGTAACTAGTACCAAATTAGATATCTAGTCCGCATATGGTATAGGTCTGATGAACTTAGCATCTAAGAGATTTTTCAATTCAGCTTTGACTAGCAGTGCAATGTGAGGATGCATCTTTCTTAGCTTCTGTTTGATAGGTTTGGCGTTGGGTAGCAATGGGAGATGGTGTAGCACTAGCTCTGGATCTAATACTGGCATATTCGAGTAGGACCATGCAAAGTTGATCATTCTTGCTTTGAAGAAACTGATGAACTATTCTCTCTCCTCGGGGGTGAGTGATTTCACCAAGTATATGTTCCTCGGGTTCTTTTCATCTCCCAAGTTGACTTCCTCTATCTCTTCGGCTAGTAGTGCTAATTTCTCCTCTGTCAGAGGGAGGATTTCCTTCTTTCCATCTTCTAGCACCTTAGTGAGGTTTTTGCCAGAAGATACGTCTTCTTTTAGCTTTTTATTCTTTTGTTCTTTTTTCTTTTGTGGACTGGAAAGAGGAGCTTCCTCCCTGAAATATGCTGCTCTGTCTAGGTTAAAGGAGAAGCCTGCCTTGTGATCTC
>MU227637.1:1288857-1349022 GCA_018584345.1 Thuja plicata | reverse complement strand
AGAATTTAATTAGTAAGTTTAAATATTTAAATTTAAACTATAGGAAATTGAGTTTAATTAATTAATTAATGGTAATTAATCAATTAAAGCTAATTAATTAAATAAAATTAATTATTTAATTAATTTTTGAAATCTGATTAGATGATTTGGGCAATGAATTTAGAATAAAATAGATGATTAATTAATGATTAAAAAACCATTAATTAATAGATAAAAATTAGTTTTTTTAATGTAAAGTCGCAAGCCTGTCCATTTTAGGGTGTCTACACCTCCTGCTCCAAGATTTTAGCCTCTGACTATTCAATGTCTCACTGCAAATTCCTGAACTCATCAGTTCTAAAAACATCATCAAATTCATCTTGAGGGGGAGGATTTGTCAGGACATGAGTGGGCTCCAGTTCCCTCTCCGGCTCCGGGGAGTCAAAGGAAAGGATTTCTACTTGTGGGATCTGAGGCATCCCTAACACCGGCTCTGCCTTTGGCTTTGGATTAAGCCTTTTTTCCGCTTGCTGACCAAAGGAGGCCCCGCATCCCTCAAGACTTGCTCCTCCTCTGGATCAACTCCGATTTCTTTGACCATTAGTGCTGCTAGTGAAGGGGAAGAAGGAGGACGGATAGGTCCAGTCATGAGCACCGAAGTAGCCAACCGTGTGATTAAATTCTCCTTTATATGCTGGGAGGCTGCTATTGATTGCTTCAGCTATTCTTTTATGGGAGTCTCCTGCACAGTTGGAGTCTCCATTATTATTTTTCCCTTATCTTCTCCTTGTGAAAAAGTTCTGACCCCAGGGGTTAGCTTTGGTACCAGCTGGGGAGCCCTGTAGGTACTTTCGGGGCATACTCTCTTGAAGTATTCATGGGTGCACTCGACCATGTTGCAAGTAAATTTCTCTATGGTGGGCCCCTCCTAGGCATTCCAGTTTACCGGTGGGAGGGCCAATTTATCAATCCCCTTTGCTTTGTACTGGGGGTCTATTGTGGAGCTGACGTCTGAGAATTCATCTGGAAATTTCTAGAGCTTCAACATTTCCATCATCCCCATAGTCATCCAGACGTAATGCCGACTCCAGACTTCAACGTCATCCTGGAAATCTTCCCAGAAGTCCTCCATGTGGTATTGGTGGGGCTCTGATGCCCGGGGAAGTGCCAGTGCAATTTTGCCATACGGATCAAAGTTCTTCTGCGCTAGATAAAATTCTGCCAGGTTCAAGCTCTTAAGTTCGTTATCTGCCTCCTTGGCTGCGGCCAGACTGCATGAGTAATTCCCACAAGTAATTGGGAATGGGATATTTGTCACCTTCTTCAAGGCGTAGAAGGCATGCAATTCCATTATTTGTCTGCAATACTCCAAGAGAATTATCTTGTTCCCATAATGTTTGGGCAACAAGTAGGGTTTCCCAGAGAAGCCAGTTACACTTATGTATGTGTGCTACTAGAATTGTATGTAATAATGGCCATAAATTCTGACCAGATCCATTGCCTCCATGGAGAGGCGGTATCCTGCATCTCGGGTAGGTGTGAGCAAGTTGTAGTAAATGAAGGTGTCGTTCACCCAGCAGAAACTGGGGAAACTAGCCTCCCATTGAATTTGCAGGAAATAATCCCAGGGAGCCTTCTGACCTAGGCCGATCCCGAGTACACCTGATGTGAGTAACCCATTGGTGTGGGGTTTTTGTTGCACTAGGGCCCAGAGAACATAAGAAGTCATATAAAACTTTGACTTTTGGACCACATGAAGGAATTGAGAATCCAAGTGGTTTGAAATAATGGCAGCCCAATCAAAGTACTCCCCGCCAGTGGAAATGCCAAGCAAGAAGTAGTACATCCACCCTATGAATTCCCAGGAATGTGGTTGCCTGAAGACCCAGGATATTGCCATCATCCCCATCTGGATGCTTTCTTTAAACTCGGACCGGGGGATCTCTAGCTTCATTTTCTTGGGATCCCTCTTTGGGGTCTTGAGCCAATGGTTATTCATGTATTGCTAGGCTGCGACCTCCAGCTGCTTAAATTGTGCTAAGACATTTGATCTGGTAACCATAGTTGGGTTGTCAAACTAAGGGATCCCCAACCCTACCTAAAAATTTGTGGCGTCGAGAGACACCATGGGTGGGATACCCGGTTGGTTCTGGGGCTGCGAGCATGACGGCCTAAATGGAAGAGTTGTAATGTGCAGCAAGTGTAAGAATTAACTTTGGGGCCTGTACAGAGCATGGAAAATAGGCAGCCTTGAGAATCTCAAAATCCCTGATGCTGATTGCCAATGGATCCCCGAACTGTCACTGAATGTACATTATTTTAACCAGGGCCTACATCTCGGCCCACATTTTGACGTTGGTGTCGATAATCAATTGAACTTTGGAATTAATCTTTGATCCTACGATGGCGTTGTCCTTCACATACTTCATGGTGAGAGGCAATTTATCTAAGGCCCTCTCCATCTTAGACCTGATGGCTGCCCTAGTGACCGCCGTGGAAGGAAGTTCTGGACTCCCGGGTGGTGAAGATGCGGAAGGCTCAGACATGATGCAAGTATATTGCTTTAAAAAATTGCAAGGCAAGATGACCGTCAGAATTCATAGATAAATAATACTTTGGGATCTGGAGATCTTACCACCGCGACATTTGTTTTCCTGAAAAGTTAGTTTAGGTTAAGAATCCTGGAAAGTATATATATATTACAAACTTAGGAAATTAACCAATATTTGGGCCCAGGGGTCTTAGCATACTTAGCAAAAGTAAGGTGTGGGCTAGTGAAGACAAAAGACCCGAGGTCTGGAAAACTAACCGTTGGAAGGTGTGCGCAAAAAGTGAACTGTCAGGCCCACGTGGGCGTCACATGGCTATGCAATAAATAGAAGTTATGGCAACGGCAGGGCCAACTGTCCAAACGTGTGTAAAGTGGAAACCACCTATAAAATTTTAAATGCATTTGTGGGACGTAAATGAAGCCCAAGTTGGTTTATGGAGGAGAGAGAAAATTGTCTGGTTGAAACTAGCCGAGAGCTGAGTTTCAACCAGGTGGTATTCTGTCTGGAATGAGCTCGCAAACTTGAAATGGGAAACAAACAGGGTACACCAAGCTCGACACACGACCAAACGAATATACACAAGATATACAACTAAACTACAACAGGGCTGAAAGGTATATACATGCAAAACTAGAAGGATATATAGTAAATGCCAAATTTATAGTAGAGCCAAAATGGAATGACTACCCTAAACAACAATGCACAAAAATGTACAAAACTTACATTATCTACATTATCCTACACTGCACAGAGGGTGGATGAACCTCTGGAAGAGCTGACCCACCAACGGGCGGTGAACCAGACAATGAAAACGTAGATCAAAATGAAAACACAAGACCAAAAACACAAACCAAACAAAATGAAAACCCAGGAAAATAGAGTGAAACAGAGAAACCAACCTGAAAACCGGAGAAAGGCAAGGGATGAAAAGGCAACATGAATGCTTTGCAACAACTTCCACCTCCAAAGGATCACCACTCAACACCAAAAACCACTTGCAATTGTTTAGAACAACTCAGAATAGCTCGTACTTAACTCTACTCAAATCGCTGTGATATCACTCTGAAATCGCTCAAATTGCTTAAGTGTTTAATCGCAGTAATTGAGAAAATGACAGGTGATTTCTATTTATACCCGAGGTGAAAATAAAGTTACCTTTCCTTCCACAAATTTTAGAACAGGCCGACCTCCAGACTCTGGGCCCAGGGATTTTGCGAGACCATACATTCTTACGAAAAGAAGATATCGTGGCAGAGAATCCTGGAGTCTGGGGTCCAGCTCCTGGACAAGGAACGACCAACTCCGGGACCGGGTCCTGGAGACACGACAAGACAAAACATAGAGAAAAAAAAACACCGCAGGAAAGAAAACCTGGAGAAGGAAAACAAAAGAAACAAAGGAAAAAGACAAGGCAAGAGCCAAAAGCAGAAAACAAAAAAGGGGGACCCAACATTTTGCACACAAAATGTAGGGACAGGGATGTAGGGCATAACACTGTCTTTATTGAATAATGCTAATTCAAGATTGCTTTTAATACAACAAAGATAAATCCTTCTAGGATAAATAGGTAAGGTTTTACAATAATCATTACCTCTTCTTAAAACAATATTCAAACCACCGAAATGAACTATCGAATAAGCGTAAGAGCTAAAACAAGGATACCTATAAACCAGGGAAAAATAAGCAGAAAAGAAGCCATAGAGAGAAAGATAATCTATCCTTAGACTAGGAAAAGGATGAAGTCAGAAATATAGGGCCTAAGGGTGCAACCAAAAACAAAAAGAGGACCAAAGAAGGAACATAAAATAGCTGACCCATCAGAGGGGCTTACCAAAGAAGTCGACCCAGCTTAAGGAAAATGAAACATAGGAGGTTGTGGGAGGATAAAGAGAAAAGAGCCAAGGCTTGAAGGTCAGAATAAAAAGGAAAAAAGAAGAGTTTAGACATGATAAAACAAGAAACAAAACCCATATTATGAGAGGCTTTCACCGACGAATGTATATAAGAAAGGCTAAGAGAATAAGCTACTCAATGATTGATTCTCTAAAAATATATCCGATGGGAGAGTAACTAATACATTGTACCAGAGATTTAATATTAATATATTTATCTATTTATATTACTTCTTCATCCTTCTTAACTATATATATAGTTTTCCTCTTAAAATTATTGATCGTAGCAAAAAAACCAAGTCTTATCAAATCTTAGTACCAAAAATTAATAAAATTTAGATTATCTATATTATAAAGTTCTATCTACTACTATAAATCTATCCATACTTATTATAGGTCATTTCCTAATCTAAAGAGGAAGCCTCTTCTCCTTCGGACTGGTCACTATCCTCCATGGAGACTTTATCCTCCTCGAGGAACCACTGAATTCCTCTCCATTCCCCTCTATCATGGGTATGTGTGATACTCAACAAGAACTGCTAGATTCGGCGAATAGTGAGAAATCTCTAGTAAAACCCAGAAAATCTTCAATTGTCACAATCGGGAAGACACTAACTGGGCGGTTGACGATTCCATACTCTCTCCTCTTTGGGATACATAGATTATTATCTATGTTTTCCAACACTACATCCAGTTCAACAAGAATTTTTTTTTTAAAGAGATTATGACACAAGTCATAGATATCATTCTTATCTCTGTCTACGTGAAGAATTGTTGCCACGAACATTGCAACAATATCTGTATTGAGCTTCATCCTGTCCAAGAGCTGAGAAAACTGCCTCCCAACTATCATCAAAATTGCCCTAATTCCTAGACCATGATTCATAAGCATTATCTTGCTCAATCATTGCACTGTTATTGTCCCCCAAAATGTCATTTCTCGCTTCCTAGCCTTCATTCTAATTGTTGTATCCATAGCTTATGTGATTTGCCTACACCGTAACTAATCCAAAGAGGATGTGTTGATTTTATAGAGGAAGTGGATGAGCTAGCACATCAACCTTGACACATGCCAGGGTAGGGAAGATGCCTTAAGTGATGCTACATGAAAGATTATGATTTTGAGATCAGAGATTTCCTCCTTTCCATCATGACTTCAAAGCTAACATGTGTAAGTTATCAAATATCTATCATGCCCAAAATTTTACTTATGTCACTAAGATTATTTAAAGCTCTCTAAGATTATTAGTATTGATGAGGTTTAAGATGCATATCCGGTTATTTACATATAGTGTTTTGGTGGGAGGTAGACCCCTTGATTTGTAGTATTTTTCAGCAACTAAAAAATAGAGTTTAAATTTTAAAAAAAATATGAATTTTTGTTCAATTTTTTTAAAACAAATAATAAGCATAAAATTCATCTCGTTTTACACATTTCATCAGTTTACATAATCTTCAAATTGCAAATAGAAATGCCACTTTTGTGTCGTTGAAGTTGAACAATTTTTGTGTTGTTAGCCTTTTCCTTTATAAAAAGTATGACACAGGTTTGTACTTTTACCCATTGACCAGATCCTCCTCCACCTTCTGCTACTACTTTGGTTTCTTAGGAGTGTGGTTTTTCTAGTCTATGTCGATGATTTTATTTTTCTTATGTTTTTGGGTAATGCCCATATGTTATTTTGGTCGTTACATTATGGGCTATGTTTGTATGACTCTCAGGGAGCAAGTTTAATTCCTCCCATACAAAATATTTTTTGATTCATTTTGTTAGCGAATTTTCCCTGATTCAATCAAGGAAAAGCCTAATTAATGAGGATCAAACAATCCTCCATCACCTGGAGCTCAAAGGCTCAAGCGGGTGCACCTATTGGATTCACTTCTTTTAGTGAATCATGGGATGGATTCCTGCATATTTGACAATCATTTAAAGCTCTTGTAACAAAAAAGTAAAATAGTTTGAATTTTATGAATTGATGATGAGGACTGTATAGTTAGAAAATGGAAGCACTTCCATTATAGACTAGTTTAGCCCTCTGAGTAAGTGGTTTGGGGTCATGTCAAGTGCCTTGAATGGGTCTTTGACTTGGATATGGCTTTCCCCCCTGTTCTGCCCCATTTCCCACTTTTCTCCGGCCTGTTTCTAGCATCCTAAACTGCAAACCTACGATTTTTGACCTCAGGGTCAAAATTGACCTTTCTGGGTCAAGGTCGACCTTGACCCTGAACTAGGTCAGAATCAACTTTGATTCTAACATAGTGTCCAGATTTTAAGTTTCTGAATGTCGGGCTTTGGAAAGGTTTTATTCCCACTTCCAGGTCGGCTGTTTCGGTCTTTGGAGAAACAAATATTGAAATTATATTTAATATAGGTCTACTTCTAGGGATATTGGTATAATTGGAATTTAATTCTCCTATGTAGGCTTCTCTAGAAGATTTTTCCCTAGATTGGTATATATGGAAGCCTTCTCCTCTCATTTTCTCTAAGTGAAATCTAAGTGTGAAGGACAAGCTAAGAAGCAAGATTTGAAGCAAGCTAAATATCTATTGAAGCATTCATCTACTCTCAAGCATCCAAGCATTCAAGCACTTTCAAGCACTCAATTCATCAAGGAGATCCATTGGTAGCCATTGAAGGATTCAAAGCTCTATGGAGCCCTCTTGTTGAAGATTTCTCCATCCACATTCCTCCAAGCCTTTTCCTATTCAAAGATCCATTCAAGATTGGTGTTGAATATATACAAGAAATTTATTTGAGACATCCTACATCTGACATTCTACATCCATTTGGTGCATACATACTTGTGGATCCACATATTCGAATCCGCCAAAAGGGTTTCTATACAAGCAAGGTGAATTTGTTCATTTACTTTGTTTACTTATGCAATTTCAATTATACTTTAAGGTTAATTCTAAAACTGGGGTTTGACCAAGGAAAACCCATTCCCCCCAACAAACAAACCATTTTTCTTGTAGGGACAGGTTCAGAACAATGAATTAGAGTGCAGATTCAGATACCCTTTTTAGCGAACTGTCGAGATCTAGAAACAGATTTTTTGTCTGACATTTTGGGTCAGAATTGACGTTCTATTCTGGGTCAGAATAGAAATTTTGGGTCAAAGGTGACATTCATTTCTGGGTCAGAATTGACATTTTGTTCTGGGTCAGAATCGGAGATTCTGGGTCAAAGGTGACATTCATTTTTGGGTCAAAATCAGAACTAAGCCAGATTCAGAAAATATTTACGGGTTTTCTTCATCTCTGTGTTTCTGTTACAGATCTGGTTGTAGAATTTCCAAAAACTTAGTGCAGACACCCAAAAATAACATTCTTCCAATCTATAGCATTTTGAGGTTAGTACTTGTCTTCAATTCATTTCGATTAAAGTTTTAATCTTCCTAAATCTATTACACACTCTCTTCTATAAAATGGAAGTTAGGTTTTTTCTCTTTATCTCTATCCTTAATAGGTTGATTCATTTATGCATTGATCCTTTCTTTGGGGTTAATCATTTTGGATCTTCCCTTTATGAAATTTGGGATTAAGAGGACAATCTTACCTTCTCCACTATTCCTACATCACACATAATTATTTATCCCTTACCTATTAGTAACATCTTAACATTTTTGTGACCTCCATTTCTTATCTAACATTTTGGTGAACCTGTAATAGACAACTCTTTCTTTTTGGTGTTAGATTTACATTTTTATGTTAGATCTTGCATGCATGTTAGATTATCTTTCTTTTATGTTTTTTCATTTACATTTCAAAAACTAAAATCAAAATCTTGTGTTTCCTAAATTAGTTCATTTGCATTGTATTGTTGCATGAGCTTAACTACTTCTAGTCCTACTTATAGTATCCTGGTTAGAAGAAGTCGTAGAATTATGGGTTCCTTTGATCCAAAGTCTTCCTCTCCTTTCCTTAGGATCCCAGATGACAATTTGACCACTCATGATTCCAATCCTTCTATGGAGCATAACTCTTCTCACTCATCTCATGATGAGGATGATGCTTTAAGAGTTCCTCCTGAACAAGTCCAAAAAATTTCAACAGAACTTGATAAAATGGGAAATTGGTTTATTCAAGAAAACCATAATCAAGATTCCATCCAAGCTATAGAGGCTCTTAAGAAAGTCCTTTGTGATGGTGATCAAGGTGTTAATATCTTGTGTGGTATCACTCATATTGTATATTTGAATGTTAAAACTTTATCTCAAGAGGCTCAAGATCTAGGATTCACTCCTCCTATCACTAGTGGGGAACCTTCTTCCGTTCCTTTACCTAGCATTCCTACTTACACTCCTCCTTTGATGACTACATCTCTTCCAATTCCATCTATTCCTATGAGTGTACCACTAGTGTCTCTACCTACCTCACAAACTTCTTACCATAGTGTTCCTTTTACGTATTCCAATCCTCTTCTAACTGTGGTTCCAAGTGTCCCACTAGTTGTGTCTTTCGTTCCTTCCGCTTCCTACACTTTTCCTAGTGTTCCTAATGTTTCTATGCCACCTATTTCTTCTAATGATTCTACAATCATTAGTTTGGATCAAATTGTGTCATCTTTACAACAACAACTTGCATCCTTAACCCAATCCAAGTTTAGCATTCCCACATGTGACATGGGTAGTCCTTTATCCTTAGACATTATTCGTGCTACTGTCCCTTAGCAAGCTGATTTGCCTCGTCTTGAGAATTACAATGGTAAGGGAGATCCTGTTACTCATGTTAAAACATTTCAAATACTTTGTAGTGATTATGCTCACTTCCATATGATTTTAGCTAAGTTGTTTGCTAGAAATTTTTGTGATAAGGCCTTGCAATGGTATTGTTCTTTACCTCCTTATTCTATTGATTCTTTTCCTAAACTTTATAATACCTTTATCCATCAATTTCAAAATAACATTGGTCCACAAGTTTCCTTAGCTGATTTAGTGCATTGTAAACAAAACACTAAGGAAAAATTGACTGATTTTATTGGTAGATTTCAGCATATGTTTATTTCAAATTTACAAAAGGATATTAGAGATAAGATTCTGCTTACTAAATTTACCTCTTTTCGACAACTTTGTGCAGCACTTCATCATTATCAATTACAAGTGAGTCAATTTGAGAGAAACACTCCAATGGCTCCTATTCTAGTTGATAAGAGTGATGCCACTCCTAATCCTAATAAGTTTCAGAAACCTAACAACTATGTCAAGATAAATAAACAGGCGAATGCAGTCCCTGATCAAGTTGTTGTTGCATCCAACAATGCCATTTCTGCATCCACTGCTTTTCGTATGAATCATACATTTACTCCTCTCTCTAAATCTTTACATTATATTTTGAGTAGGTTGCTAAGTGCTAATATGATTACCTTGCCTCCTATTTGACCTCTCCTCCCAACTACGATGACATCAAAATCCTTTGATCTTAAAGCTTTTTGTCAATACCATCGACAGAATGGCCATGATAATGAAAGATGTTATTCTCTAAAGCATAGGGTTCAAGACTTAATTGATTCTAATGCTTTATCCGTTGATAATTTTGATGGTAGTGGGAACAAATTTGTCTCTCCTCTTAATCAAAACCTTCAAATTTATACAAATCCTTTACCTACACATGATACTAATACCATCGCTCAACCATCTTCTGTGGATATTGTTTACGATTCAAAGATGGATGATCTCAATCACATTGTTAATCATGTGGAGAGCACTGTTTCATCTCAACCTAATGTTCAAGATCCTTTGCCTCCACTTAAACTTCAAGTTCCACCTAAACCTCAAAAACAAACTAAGGATAAATGACCTAGGGAACTCTCAATCACCTTTGATGATTCTGAGACTATTAAGGCTCCCGATGGCCCCCTTTATATTTATGCTAGGATTGCTAAGATACCTACACATGGTTGTCTTATTGATCCCACATCTTTAATAAATTTCATTACTGAGGAAAACCTTTTTATGAAAAATCTACAATGTGATTGTTATGATACATCTGACGCATGGATCCAAACTTGTAATGGTTTTCTCTATCCTTCACTTGGTTCTTTTAACTTTCCTATTGAACTTTGTGGTAAATTTGTAGATACTACCTTCATTTCCATTCCTACTTTTGATCATTTTCAAGTTAAATTTGGTTTGCCTTGGTTAACTTCCATGCATGTCATTGCTTTTCCTATTCATAAGTGTATTAAGTTCATTTATAATGGAGAAGTGAAAATGATTAATCATAGTTTCTATCAACCTTCTAAGCCTAGAGATTGTGCTACTCTTGATTTCTTTTAGCCTTCATTACCTAATTCATGTCCTCCTCACCCTGATAACCTTTTTCATTCATACCAAGCCTATAAATATTGCAATATTGTCAAGTTAAGCATGCCTCAGATAGAT
The DNA here is from genome assembly GCA_018584345.1 of Thuja plicata. NCBI lineage: Eukaryota > Viridiplantae > Streptophyta > Pinopsida > Cupressales > Cupressaceae > Thuja > Thuja plicata. The sequence continues at coordinate 1,338,216 of MU227637.1, read as the reverse complement.
CTTAACCGTGGTCTTTTTCCCACTCCTTCTATACCTCCTTTATCCATTACTGCTAGCTCTATTACTCAACCTCCCAGTGTTTCTTCTCAGCCTACAAAGAATCCTCCTCTCGAGCTTGTGAAAGAACCAGTTGTTATTCCTCCTAGTTCTCAACATGTGTCAAACAAAGCAAAATGCAACAAATCTTCTAATGAACATTGTAAGAAGCATAGGGCTAATGCTAAGGCTCGTGCCTCTATTCTTCAAAATTCTTTACCTTCTTTTGACCAGCCTATGCCTGATGTGTTGGAGGAAGTAAATGTTCATAATAATGTTAAGTTGAATGATTATGATGATTCTATCTTCATTCTAGATCCTATTTTAATTAATCTTGATGAGGAAGATACTCTTGATGATCCTATTGATCCTAGTGATGAATATGAGACCATCGATATTGATATTGATTTACCTCATATGCTTTCAACTCAATTTATAATTACACCTAGTATCAAACATCGCGATTCTCAAGAGGATCCTTGTTTGGAACTGGCTATTATTCCTAATGTATTGGATATAGTCCCTCTTGCAAGTTTCCCACCTTGCCTAAATAATATAAACCAAGATAGGGAGAGTAGGCGATGTGCTTGATTGGCTTGTCCTTCATGGTAGCCCTTTTTGTGTTTGCCTGTTGTATTGTGCTTCTCTCGTAATGTGTTTGCTAAATGTTTGTTAGATTCTTTTATGCAACCCTTGTTACTTTGTTGGTGCAAGGTGATATAGGAATCGAACCCGTTGTACTATTCTTCTATATGTATCTCTATTATTCTATATATTGTTTCATGTTATGTTTTACTTGTGTTATTATTCATAAATGTTCTCCTTGTGTAGTTCGCTTGGATTTGCGACATGGTAGCACTGATTCTTTTTGGTCTCCATGTTGTGGTCTGAAAAGACTCTTCTTTGTAACTCTTACATTTTCTTTCCTCCATTGTGATTGTAGTTCTATTCCCTTTGGGGAATGATGTCAATTCATTTGCAATTATATATATATATATAATCTTATGATCGTACTGACCCCACAGTAGGTGGATCCCTTTTGTGTTCTCTGCATGTTTATGTGGTATTTCCCTTGATTTGTCTTCGCTTGGGGGAATCTTGTAGTGGAAATGTAATCAGTGGAGTTATTTATGTTTTTGTTAAATCCATTACTCTTGTTAAAGTGTTAGCAAAGACTTTAATGTGGGGGCATACACTCTACTCACTTTTATCACACATGCACTTTAAAAATATTTTCAAACTTAAAATTTTTTCCCTTTATGGATTAGAGACTAATCTTTAAAGCATGGATTTTTACCTTATAGGATCTCTTGATCCCTCCAGTTTAAATTTATACAGATCTCTTGATCCCTCCAAGTTTCAATTTACAATGTTTTGATCCCTTAAGGTCAGAAGGTGTCCTTAAGATTGGATCTCCCTGATGGGTTGAGTAGTGAGTAGCCACATTCAATAGGCGGTTTGACTCCATCTTTCCAGTTGCACTGTTTCCTTTTGTGGTTCACAATGGGACATAAGTTCTCATTGGGTGAGGTAATCACACCCTCTCAAGCTCTTTCTCCTTTCCTTTGACTGGTGATGTCTCTCTTATTATAATCTTAGGTTGAAAAAAATTTAATTCCCTAGGGGCTTGAGGATTTTTTTGTCCCTTTGATTTCAATAAGATTATCTTTTCTTCATGACCTCCTTTACCAAGAGTTTGCATCGAGTCCATACTCTTGCTAAAGTGGGGGCTAAATGTATAGGCGGAAAATGGAAGAACTTTCATTGTAGACTAGTTTAGACCTTTGAGTAAGTGGTTTGGGGTCATGTGAAGCACCTTGAATGGGTCTCTGACTTGGATTTGGCTTTCCCCCCTATTCTTCCCCATTTCCCACTTTTCTCCAGCCTATTTCTGGCATCCTAAACTGCAAACCTGAGATTTTTGACCTCAGGGTCAAAATCAACCTTTCTGGGTCAAGTTCAACCTCGACCTTGACCTAGATCAAGGTTTACCTCAACCCTAACATAGGTCAGAATCAACCTCGATTCTGACCCAGGGTCCAGATTTCAAGTTTTCAGAGTTTTCAAATGTCAGGCTTCAGAAAGGTTTTATTCCCGCTTCCGGGTCGGCTGTTTCGATCTTCAGAGCCGCGAATATTGAAATTATATTTAATATAGGTCTAATTATATGGATATAGGTCTAATTGGAATTTAATTCTCCTATGTAGGCCTCTCTAGAAGAATGTGCCATAGGTTGGTATATAAGGAAACCTTCTCCTCTCATTTTCTCTAAGTGAAATCTAAGTGTGAAGGACAAGCTAAGAAGCAATATTTGAAGCAAGATAAATATCTATTGAATAATTAATCTACTCTCAAGAATCCAATCATTCAAGCACTTTCAAGCACTCAATTCATCAAGAAGATCCATTGGTAGCCATTGAAGGATTCAAAGCTCTATGGAGCCCTCTTGTTGAAGATTTCTCCATCCACATTCGTCCAAGCCTTTTCCTATTCAAAGATCCATTAAGGATTGGTGTTGAAGATCTAAAAGCAATTTATTTGAGACATCCTACATCCTAAATTATACATTCTACATCCATTTGGTGCATACATACTTGTGGATCCACGGATTTGAACCCACCACAAGGGTTTCTATACAAGCAAGGTGAATTTGTTCATTTACTTTGTTTACTTATGCAATTTAAATTATACTTTAAGGTTAATTCCAAAAATGGGGCTTGACCAAGGCAAACCCCTTCCCCCCCAACAAACAAACCACTTTTCTTGCAGGGATAGGTTCAGAACAACGAATTGGAGTGTAGATTAGGATACCCTTTTCAGCGAACTGTCGGGATTCGGAAACAAATTTTCTGTCGGACATTTTGGGTTAGAATCAACATTTTGTTTTGGGTCAAATCAAAAATTTTGGGTCAAAGGTGACATTCATTTCTGGTTCAGAATTGACATTATGTTCTGGGTCAGAATCAAAATTTTTGGGTCAAAGGTGACATTCATTTTTGGGTCAAAACAGAATTGAGCCAGATTCGGAAAAGATTTCTGGGTTTTCTTCGTCTCTACATTTCTGTTACAGATCCAGTTACAGACTTTCCAAAAACTCAGTGCAGACACCTGAAAATAGAATTATTTAGATCTGTAGCATTTTGAGGTTAGTACTTGTCTTCAATTCATTTTAATTAAAGTTTTAATCTTCCTAAATCTATTACACACTCTCTTCTATAAAATGGAAGTTGGGGTTTTTCTCTTTATCTCTATCCTTAATAGGTTGATTCATTTATGCATTGATCCTTTCTTTGGGGTTAATCAATTTGGATCTTCCCTTTATGAAATTTGGGATTAAGAGGACAATCTTACCTTCTCCACTATTCCTACGTCACACATCATTATTTATCACTTACATTTTAGTAACATCTTAACATTTTTGTGACCTCCATTTCTTATCTAACACTACCTAACCAACAAAGATCAGTGCCTTCTCTATTGGGAAACAGAGTCAAATAAACATACATCCATAAAAAACCATCTAACTCCAAACACACAAAAATCGAATGAAGTGCCTTAAAAATCACGCTTTTCACTCCAACACCTAGACATCAAATTCATGTGCAAACCTTGAACCTTAAGAATTTGTCTCTAAGATTTACTGCCTCCTTGAAAGAAACTCACAAACAAACTCACAACTACCTTATAACCAGTGCATTTAAATGCCTTACATATTAACACACAAGATTTCAAGACTAGACACAAAGACATCAACAAGTATTGAAAAGGGATTCCAATGTTTTTCTTTAAATTGCTATCTGATTCAGTACCTTTACAAAATAAAGAACTCAAAAAACAAGACTTAGAATCAAAATATTTCCCAACAACATTAATTTCACCATCCTTGTAACAATAAAGAAGAAGAAAGATATAGGAGAAAAGGAAAGCCAAATTCAGCCACCGAAACCTATCTGTTTCCAAACAAATATCTTCTCCTCCAAAGAAATCTGATCTCCTTCACAAATTGCCTCTAAATGATTTGATGTGCACCCAAATTGATTGCAAAATTGAAATCCTCATCCTGAGACCTTTCCAACGGTATATGACACTTCATATTTAGCCTCTAGGAGCTGCCCGTAATGTTCATTTGAAAATCTGGTTTGCATTAAAATCTCTTACACATTTATTTTGCATATTAACTCTTATGTCTACACATGCCATCAAATTATGCCATGTGTCATCCACTTATTGGCTCTGCATGACTGTTGCAAGTGCGCGACTAACTCGCGCAACTAACCACTAGCGATTATGTCACTCACTCATGACACTTTTTGTTAACCCCCACTAATAGGCGTGAGTGCGTGACACTGCTTATTGCCCACTCTCAAACATTTTCTGTTATCCCTCCAAACCATTGTGACTGTGCGACAACATCTTTTCTTCCTTGATTTCTCACTCGTGCACCACATGACCTTAACCACCAAGGCTGAGCGACTGCACGACGAGCCGCCACCTGTCTTCCACCTCACTGCCACCTAGAAGCCAAAAATTTGTTATCGTTAGAGTGAGCACGCTTCCCAATGTGCCATATGCGTGAGCATGTGTGGAGAGCCTCCTGCTCATTCTTTAAATTACCTTGTGTGTTTTGTTCCATTTGAACACTCTAACTTTCCTTCCTAGCACCAATGTGGCATTAAACTTTCCAAGGTTTTTAAAGCCTTTTGCATTTCGACTCTCAAAATTATGGGGCCACCACCAACAACATCCTTCTTGCCAAGGGGCTCGCCAGTGAGCGTCTTGGCTCTTATTCAAACAACTACACAAGTGTTGTAGTATAAAAATATTCAAAAGCACGACATCCTTATGAATGCGGGATTATTTCCCAAAACTGCCATTTCTCACAGCATGTGCCTGTGCGCCCAAACTTTACTCGTTTCAATGCCTCTACAAGCTTGTTTACATTCTGTGGAGTTTCTGAAACTTCAATGCATGGTCTCTCTTTTTGTTTTGACCTGTGCAAGTTTTCTGCTTGTATGTTTGCAATTTGCATTGGAAACTTTAATGATTATCCTCCTTCACCATGTGCAAGAGGCCTTCTGGTCTTCCAGTGCAACATGCCAATTTTCCATTTGCATTGGTCTTAAAACCCATTCCTTAATTCCATGTGCAAGAAGCCTTTTACAACGAGTAACCTCCTACAAGATTTTAATCACAGCTTGGCATTTACACCTGTCAAGTCTGAGAGTTTCAAAATGTTTACTTAAAATCTTATTAGCAGGACTCCATCTCTAATTGCGCAGGCTTCTTGGCCTTTGTCTTTAATCATGATGCACATGGTGTTTTGTTACATTATGCATGCACAGTACCTCTCTTGTTATTTGGCGCAGACATCAGTTCATAATGTGCAGTCCCTCTAGACTATTTTGTGACAACACCTCCTATATGCTATTCGCAAGTCTCAACTTCTCACACATTACTCTGCGCATGTGTTTTTTTTTTATAACATTACAAGGTCCATCGCCACCCCTCTGTATAGCTTCCCACTTAATACATGTGTGTGGGCTTCTAAACTGTCAAAACAATTCACTTGCTTTGTCTTTGAACCCAAACTTTCCTGCGCAACCTTGTCTCTTTTGCAATTAGCACAGACTTGCCAATTGCATTTGCTTGAAAGTTTTCTAAACATCTTACTCTCCATCTATACCATGTGCAAACCTACTATTTTACTTATGACAACCTCCGCCTCTTTTATCATTTAAAACACATGCCAGCTGCATTTGCTTAAAAGTTTCTTGTCTGTGCTTCCTCCATGCACAAGCTTCACCTTGTTTAATACAACATAGACTCTCCATCATCTTGTTTTAACATGCCTCCTTCTTAATGGTATTTGCAACTCTCTTCACCATTTACAGCGTAGTTTGTATTGCAAACTGCATTTGGTTGAAAGTTTATAACTGTTTCTTTCATGCGCTAGTCTATGCCTTCATATTTGCATTGCACAGACCATTAATGTTTTGTTTTGTGTTTTTACTTATCACAGGCCTCCTCTCCATATGCAGTCCCTTAGATATTCCTGCCAATATGCATTGTGTTTCAAGGTTTATAAAACCATATTTCATTCTCAATCAAACATTTCACAGGTATTGTTGTTGGCATAGTTGTAGAATTTGATCTTACACCTTTGCAGACTTCTCCTTTGGCACTGGTTGAAAGTTTTAAAGGCACTCTTTTCAAAATCTACCTAGCATCTTTCCCTTCATACATTATTAGTTATTTAAATCAAACGATTTAAATAACTTCACTTTGATTCATAAAGTATTATCATTTAAATCATAATGATTTAAAATAAAATGTCATTTAAAATCATGTCAAAACTCCTTTTCTTTAAAATTGATGCCAACTGGAATTCAAAGTGATCAGAAAAGGCCTCTATGTGTGATTGAGATTGAAAAAATTGAACATGCAACCATTCAGAATCACTTTTGGTAATTCTATACACTTACCCCAAAATGACAACTGGCCTCTGGAACTGGTCCAAAAAACTGACCAAATAATGGGATGAGAGGTTGAGACTTGGTGAACTCATAGATTGCTATGTCAAAAATCATCCTGCAAAATATCTTTTCTTGACATTTCCTATGGCAAGAGATTTTAATCATCAAAGTTGGCAACTTACTAATTTCTGCAATTGCACACTTCAGAACGAAAGAAATTGATTTTGGAAATGACTTCTTAAAAATACCACATCAATCCCTGAAGCTCTGAAAAATCACCATGGTTGCAGATGTACATGCCCAAAATTCATAAAACCCATTCACTCAGTTTGGAGGTCATTCGACATTAATATACCAATCCACAAAGTTGACTTACTGGAAAAAATCTCACAATGCAAACTAGAAATCAACAGAAACTGCATTAGGATTAGTCTTTGCAAAAATAAAAAATCATGTCTTGAGGCCCCACCATTTACCATGGTAATACATTTAGATATAAGGAGAACACATCAATAGCTGGAACTTCAAAATAACTGCTTGACATAAAGCTATAACCCTTTTAAAATGAGTATTATGTGATCAATTTTGTCAACAATGTCAATCTGAATAAACTACTTTTATTTTTGATTTCAAAAAATTATCAGATAAGACCCTTACAGTCTGAACTCTTGAACTTGGATTCATTTTCACACAAGGAATGCAAAACTTCAATTAGATCACTCTAATGATCAACTGATCAACCGACACTAATCTGCAAAGTCAGTACTTCAACTATTTTCTGAAAATAAAACAGTAAAAATGCAGAAATTGGTTTTGGAATGGGATGAGCAAAGTGGTCAACTGGATTGATCAAAGTCTAAAACTCTTTAGGAAGGTACATCTTCATGTTTTCAATGTAGGGGAACACTCAATTACTCAATTCGTTCAACTTGGTACATACTGCAAGACCTCAAAGTAGGGCATTTCGGAATTCCGTGTTTGACACTTAGGAAACTAGAATAAAATGCAAATAGAATGGCTTTGGTAAACCTGTCATCCGACTTCACAGGGATCTGCAAATGGGCACAAAGGTTCACTTTCATGCCTAAAACATACTGCAATACTTCTTATATCATTTATAACAATCCGACCAAAGATGCAGACCTCCAAAGTGGGTCACTTGATAAAATTGGAAACATGCAGAAGTGCAGAATTGGGTGATTACCTCCAAATGGCTATCTTCAAAACATATCAAAAATAAAATCTGAGGGTTGAGACCCACTATACTTTCTTAGTGAAAGGTTTTGGACCCATTCTAAAAGTGGTTTCTCCCAAAAAACATTAGGCCTCCTTTTGTATGCATTCAAAGTAAGCCTTCTCCGCAAGTTTTTAGGGGGTATTCACCTTGCCTTAGAGAAATTTTTACTTAGTCACTCCAAATTTCTCCAAAATTTGAGAGTACTAACAATGTCTCTATCTAGGGACATGTGCCCCATGTGGGCATGCAGAGTATCTAGAATCTCTTGGTACAATAGACCATTCACAAAAACAAATCAGATTTTTCTCTTTCTTCTCTTTAAAACCGGGCTCTCTATTGAAAACCACAAACCACACACAACTAGAAGCAAAGCAACTATACAACATGCACATTATTTACAAGTGGCCTATAGTCACAAAATTGGAAACATCATTTACCTCTGTCAAATATCTGATTCTCATCATTCAGCAGTATGATCATTCTGTAAAACTTGTTTCCAAGCAATTGACCATTTTGAAACAAACTTGCATCATTCATGCCACTATCATACTCTTCACTGTCATTACTCCTATCATCTTGTAGCATAACAAAACCATGTTTTTTCTGAAAAGAAACATACTCTTCATGCTCATAGCATGGTGAATTTTCACATGCAACATGATGTCCCTCGTTATCTATCTCCTCAACATGCTCAACTAAATCCTCAACCAACTGTATTGGAAATTTAAAACATTCAAGCTCAACCTTATGACTAGAATCATGATGACTTACCTCAACATATGCTCGGATATCAAAGGAAAATTTTTCACACTCGAACATATGTATATCACACAAGCATTCAAGCGAATCATAATGAACTACAACTTGTGGCTTCAGATTTAGTTCATCCCGAGAAACATCAACATGCTGAATTGGAAAAAGAAAATACTCACTTTTTGCCGGATAGCTGATATGTCCTTGTTGATTTGTGTCAGTATCTTTAAAAAATAATGCATCAACACTTTCTACATCCCATGCTTGCAAAAATGAACGTACCTCTGGCTGAAGCAAATAATCTAGTGTAAAATCTAAAACCTCTCTCAGCTTCACATGAAACATTTCAAAATATGGTTCCAATAAATCAGCAGGCAGTTTATTATACATATTCTCATCTTGGCACACTTATCCTTGATATAAATCATTGTTATAGGAAATATATCAGCACGAGTAATTTCCTCTTGATAAAACATTGATTTCATATCATTAACAATATCACAATTATCAATGTCCACATCAAACAAGCTGAGATCCATTTCTGGTTCAGATACAAAATTAGATTTAGTCTCCATATCATAGGAGATACTTTCTTGAAAAATCTCATAAATTGGTTGACACAAATCTGACATTGACCCACCAACAACAATTTCATATTCATTTTCATGGTCTAAAGAATGCATAATTTCAGATTTATAACTGAGACCATCCTCTATATTACCAAGATTATTTATGGAACCATTATGAATAGAAACTATATCCATTTGACAAGTTAGCATAATGTTGTCTAAGGCTGGAAACTTACACATTGAAATATTTTCAAGATCATTTTTAGATACCACAGTCTCAGACTTTGGTTCATAAAAATCTTCATGCCTTTTAGGATCAACAACTTCGCATGACAAGTCACAAGATGCAAGCATACAAATTGAAAAATCAATACTATCATCATTGTTAGCTGAAATGAAAGAATTCATCTATGTTTTAGACAAATCAACATCCTCATAATCATCTCCAACATATGACAAGTCTTCATCCTCTTCAGAAGGCTGCACACAAACCATCAGCTAATCTTTAAATAAATCAGGGCCATTCTGGTACCATGAATCCTCTTCTTCAACCAATTCCTCATACATATCCTCACTATCAGCATCAACATTTAGTCTGATAGAACCTCATCATTTTATGCTTCAAAATCATCATCTGATGAAAGAATTTTCCCCCTCTTTACTTTCCACATTTTGTTTTTAACCACAATTTAAATCATGGTTAGTAAAATCAGCAGGGACAAAGACATCTTGGCATTGATCGTCATTTCTTGATCCACGTCTATCTAGTGTGTTTGATACATTATGAAAATGATCACATGTATATGGAAAAACTCTTGGGATGATTCCACATCTTAAATTATTTTCAATATCTACTGCTGTCATAAAAGCATGATACAAAGTTCTGGGCTTCTTATCTCTTAACAAGTAACTCATCTTTTTACCAAATGCCCCTAAATAAACAACCAAACAAACAAGATCATTTGGTTTGAACTCCATTGGGATCTGAACCAATACTTTTGCGAATATGAGATTGAAATGAGGAACCAACTCACCTTCTTTATTTGTATCTCCATGAAATTTTTTATCACTGCAACTGGATTAACCCTTTTACCAAAGTGTTCCAAAAAAGATGATCTTAACTCTTCCCATGAAGAGATAGAACATTCTGGAAAAAAGGAGAACCACCACCTTGCATCATCTAACAAAGAATGGATAAACAACCTCATAACCCTGTGCTCATATTCAATATCAAAATCTTCAATTAAGTCCAGGAACTTTCTACAATGCTTTTCAACATTTTCCTCTCTCCCACCACTGAATCTAGGCAATTTTTCTGATTTATGATGGAATAGGATTTGGGTAACCTGGGATACCATTAAAGTTTATAGCCACATACAATTTATTATTGAAACCTCTATTCAAATTAAAGGATTGAGGCTAATTGGAACTCATGACTGCACTTGGAGTCATGTAAGGGAGCACATGTGACTCATACATCATGATATTCATGCTATTACAAATACTGTCTTAACAACAAGAGATCCTTCAATTACCATCTTCATGCTCTTTTACAATAAAGACTAAATTCTCTCCCAAATGAGTATGAAATTAAAATACAAACATACTTCTCAAAAGTATACAGAATATATTAAACAACCGAGAAGCATTTCAACTTATCACCATTATTTCCTTTTCTTAGTACTACTTCACTTTATAAGTAACTTTTCTTTCACATGAAAACATGAGGATTACCTGGAAGTAAAATTGTATTTGTTGCTCATTTCTCTTTGACTGGAAACTTAGCAAATCTAGTGCCCTTTTTATAGCTCCAACGGGTTCTTTTCACATAGAGTCGCCACCTCCTTGCAGAGGAAAATTTTCAAACAACAAAATCCATTTGACACATATATATTTCTGGGTTTTGCAACCAGCAAAGCCACACAATCTTCTTTATAATTACTACAATAAGATCACCTCCAAGTTGTCCTTACACAGCTTTGAAATAAATTTTAGACTCTAACTCTTGACTCTTTCTCTCAATGAATTTAACATAGTCCCTAGCAGAGTCGCCATTCTGTTAGTGCGACTCGGATGGGATAACTTGAAAATGGATTAAAAGATTTGAAAATTGATGCACCAGAGATTGTAGGAAAAATTTAAACATGATTGATTACAACCAGTCCCCAATGGAGTTGCCATTGTGTTAGCAATTTTTCCATAATTCAATCAAGGAAAAGCCTAATTATCGAGGATCAAACAATACTCCTTCACTTCAAGCTCAAATTCTTAGGCGGGTGCACCTATTGGATTCACTTCTTTTAGTGAATCATGGGATGGATTCCTTCCCATCAAACTATATTTGACAATCATTTAAAGCTCTTAAAATAGAAAAGTAAAATTATTTGAATTTTATGAATTGATGATGAGGACTGCCTAACCAGAAAAGATCAATGCCTTATCTATTGGGCAAAAAAATTCAAATAAACATACATCCATAGAAAAAACTCTAACTCCAAACTCATAGAACCCGAATGAAGTGCCTTACAAATCACTCTTTTCACTCCAACACCTAGACATCAAATTCATGTGCAAACCTTGAACCTTAAGAATTTATCTCTAAGATTTACTCCCTCCTTGAAAGAAACTCACAAAAAAACTCACAGCTACCTTATAACCAGTGCATTAAAATGCCTTACAGATTAACACACAAGATTTCAAGACCAGACACAAAGACATCAACAAGTATTGAAAAGGGATTCCAATGTTTTTCATTAAATTGCTATCTGATTCAGTACCTTTACAAAACAAAGAACTCAAAAAACAAGACACAAAATCAGAATACTGCCCAACAGCATTAATTTCACCATCCTTGTAATAATATAGAAGAAGAGAGATATAGGAGAAATGGAAAGCCAAATTCAGCCACTGACACCTATCTATTTCTAAACAAATATCTTCTCCTCCAAATAAATTTGATCTCCTTCAGCAACTGCCTCTAAATGATTTGATCTGCACCCAAATGGATTGCAAAATTGAATCCAAATCCTCAGACCTTTCCAACGTTATATGACACTTCATATTTAGCCTCCAGGAGATGCCCATAATGTTCATTTGAAAATCTAGTCTGCATTAAAATCTCTTACACATTTGTTTTGCATATTAACTCTTATGTCTGTAGAGGCCACCCGATTACACCATGTATCATCTGCTTATTGGCTCTGTATGACCGCTGAGAGTGTGTGACTAACCACTAGTAGTTAAGTCTCTCACTTGTGATACTTTTTTTTAACCACCACTAACCGACATGAGTGCGTGAAACTTCTTTTCGCCCACTCGCAGATATTTTCTATTATCCCTCCAAACTGTTGTGACTGTGTGATGACATCTTTTCTTCCTTGATCGCTCACTCACACACTACATGACCTTAACCGCCAAGCCTGAGTGACTGCATGACAAGCCACCGCCTGTCTACCACCTCATTGCCACCTAGCTGCCAAAAGTTTGTTGCTGTCAGAGTGGGCATGCTTCCCAAGGCACCATCTACGCGCGCGTGTGTGGAGAGCCTCTTTCTCATTCTTCAAATTACCTTGTGTGTGTTGTTCCATTTGAACACTCTAACTTTCCTTCCCACCACCAATGTGGGATTAAAATTTCCAAGGTTTTTAAGCCTTTTGCATTTTGACGCTCAAAATTATGGGGCCCACCACCAACAACATCCTGCTTGCTAAGGGGCTCACCAATGGGCCTCTTGGCTCTTATTCAAACAACTACACAAGTATTGTAGTATAAAAATGTTCAAAAGCACGACATCCTTATGAATGTGGGATTATTTCCCAAAACTGCCATTTCTCATAGCATCCACTTGCATGCCTAGAATTTACTCATTTCAATGCCTCTGCAACCTTGTTTACATTCTACGCAGTTTCTGAAACCTCAATGCATGGTCTCTCTTTTTGTTTTGACGTGTGCAAGTTTTCTGCTTGTATGTTTGTAATTTGCATTGGAAACTTTAATGATTATCCTCCTTCACCATGCGCAAGAGGCCTTCTTGTCATCCAGCACAACATGCCAATTTGCCATTTTCATTGGTCTTAAAACCCCTTCCTTCATCCCATGCACAAGAGGCCTTTTACAACAAGCAACCTCCTCTAAGATTTTATGCGTAGCTTGGCATTTACACTTGTCAAGTCTGAGAGTTTCAAAATCTATACTTAAAATCTTATGCACAAGACTCCATCTCCAATTGCATAGGATTCTTGGCCTTTGTATTTAATCATGCTACACAGGGTATTTTTTTACATTTTGCATTGCGCAGTGCCTCCCATGTTATCTGGCACAGACATCAGTTCATAATGTGCAGGTTCTCCAAACTATTTTGTGACAGGACCTCCTATATGATATTTGCAAGTCTCAACTTGTCATACATTACTCTACGTAGGTGTTTTTGTTTTATAACATTGCAAGGTCCATCGCCACCCCTCTACGTAACATCCTACTTAATACATGTGCGTGGGCTTCTAAACTTTCAAAACAATTCACTTGCTTTGTCTTTGAATCCAAACTTTCCTGTGCAACCTTGTCTCTTTGGTAATTGGTGCAGACTTGCCAACTGCATTTGCTTGAAAGTTTTCTAAACATCTTACTCTCCATCTATACTATGCGTAGACCTCTAACTTTACTTATGACAACCTCTGCCTCTTTTATCATTTAAAACACATGCCAACTGCATTTGCTTAAAATTTTCTTGTCTGTGCTTCCACCATGCGCAAGCTTCACCTTGTTTAGTGCTGCATAGACTCTCCATCATCTTGTTTTAACATGCCTCCTTCTTAATGACATTTGCAACTCTCTTCACCATTTCCAACATAGTTTGTATTGCAAATTGCATTTGGTTGAAAGTTTTTAATTGTTTCTTTCGTGCGCTAGTCTATGTCTTCACATTTGCATTGCGCAAGCCATTAATGTTTTGTTTTGAGTTTTTACTTATCACAGGCCTCCTCTCCATATGTAGTCCCTTAGATATTCCTGCCAATATGCATTGTGTTTCAAGGTTCATAAAACCATATTTCATTCTCAATCAAACATTGCACAAGTATTGTTGTTGGCATAGTTGTAGAATTTGATCTTACACCTTCACAGACTTCTCCTTTGGTAGTGGTTGAAAGTTTTAAAGACACTCTTGTCAAAATCCACTTGGCATCTTTCCCTTCATATATTATTAGTTATTTAAATTAAATGATTTAAATAAATTCACTTTGATTCAGAAAGGATTATCATTTAAATCACAATGATTTAAAATAAAATGTCATTTAAAATCATGTCAAAACTCCTTTTATTTTAAACTGACGCCAACTGGAATTCAAAGTGATAAGAAAATGCCTCTATGTGTGATTGAGATTGAAAGAATTGAACATGCAACCATTCAGAATCACTTCCGGTAATTTTGTACACTTACCCCGAAATGACAACGGGCCTCTGGAACTGGCCCAGAAAACTGACCAAACAATGGGGTGAAACGATGAGACTTGGTGAACTCACATATTGCTATGTCAACAATTATCCAGCAAAATATCTTTTCTTGACATTTCTTGTGGCAAGAGATTTTAATTATCAAACTTGGCAACTTACTAATTTCTGCAATTGCACATGTGAGAATGAAATAAACCAATTTTGGAAATGACTTCTTATAAATATCACATCAATCCATGAAGCTCTGAAAATCACCATGGTTGCAGATGTACATGCCAAAAATTTAGAAAACGTGTTCACTCAGTTTGGAGGTCATTCGACATTAAGATACCAATCCTGTTGATTTTAGAGGTTGCCCTAAAACGCATGTTATAAGCGGCTGAGATGCATAATGCATTATAATATTGGTGTACTATTTTTGTTGGATAATAAGAAAGGTTGGACGGCTATGTAGGTTGATGCAACCCAGGTTTTGGGTGAACCACGTTAAATCTGTGTGTTATCTGTGTTAAGTTTTTTTCTTCTTTTGTTTTCTGCATATAACTATTTATTCTTATATTGTTCTTGATCTGTCAAACCCTAACAATTGGTATCAAAGCAAGGTTTTTTGTTGTAGATTAACAGGACTTTCAGATTTGAGTGGGAGCAATGGAGGATTCCAAATTCAAGATTGAAAAATTCAATGGCCAGAATTTTCAGTTATGGAAAATGCAGATGGAAGATTATCTGTATCAAAAGGATCTGTGGAAGCCATTAGAAGGAAAATCCAAGAAATAAGGAACTATTTCAGCAGAGGGACTGGGAGGTCTTGGATAGGAAGGTACTATGATCTATTCGATTGTGCCTTGCGTCATCTATAAATATTCAACATATCAAAGGCAAAAATGACCGTAGAGCTGATGGAGACATTGGCTAAGTTATACGAGAAACCCTCAACTTCGAATAAGGTATTTCTTATGAAGAATTTTTTTAATATGAAAATGGGTGAGGGAGGATTTGTAGCGAATCATTTAAATAAATTTAATATAGTCACCAGTCAATTTTCATTCATACAAATTTCATTCGATGAAGAGGCTAGGGCTCTCTTAATTTTATGTTCTTTGCCAGAAATTTGAAATAGCTTGGTTATGGATGTAAGCAACTCTGTCTCTAGTTCAAATACTTTGAAATTTGATGAAGTTGTTGGTGTTATCCTAAGCGAGGAAATGCGATGGAAAAGCACAAGTGAAACTTCAACCTCATCAGGTTCCACTTTAAATGTGGAGAATAGAGGAAGAACAAGTGAAAGAGGAAAAGGCCCTTCACATGGCAAGTCACGAGGGAAGTCAAAGAAAGGATATTCTCAATCTAAAGGAAATAAATATTGTTGGTACTGTGGAAAGCCTGGTCACCTGAAGGAAGACTATTGGTCTCGAAAAAACAAACAAGGAGACAGAAATGAAGATGATAGTAAGGAAGCTAATGTTGCAAGTAATACTTTACAAGATGCTTTAATCTTATGTTTGGATAATGTTAATGATTCCTGGGTAATTGATTCTGGGGCTTCGTTCCATGCTACACCCCATAGAAAATATTTTCAAGATTATGTTCAAGGTGATCTTGGACAGGTATATTTGGGTGATGATGAGCCCTGTCCTATTGTTGGGAAAGGGAAAATAAAGATCAAGTTGCCAAACAGAAATGGATGGATACCGCAGGAGGTAAGGCATGTCCCTAATTTAAGAATAAATTTAATTTCCGCAGGAAAACTAGGTAGTGAAGGTTGCATATTCATGTTTAAAAACAATGTCTGGAAGGTCACTAAGGGTTCATTAGTAGTAGCTAAAGGTGCAAAGATAGACACATTATATCTGTGTACTGGTAACACTTATTCTACCTTAGCTGCTACTGATAATGTTAATGCAGGGAAAGCTACTATAGATGTTGCAAGAACAAATTCAAAAATGTGGCACCATAGGCTTAGGCACATGAGTGACAAAGGGATGAAAATCCTTCACTCTGAAAATCTGTTTCCAGGAATGAAAAATATTGATTTAGAGTTCTGTGAAAAATGTATTATGGTAAACAGAAAAAGTTAGATTTCTCAGAGTTGGGAAAGAAAAGAAGAGTGAGAAGTTAGAGCTAGTGCATTCAGATGTATGGGGATAGGCTCAGGTATCATCTCTTGGTGGCTCTCATTATTATCTTATTTTTATAGATGATTCAACCAGGAAAACATGGGTATATTTCCTGAAACAAAAATCTGATGTTTTTGAAACATTTAAGAAACGAAAAGCTTTGGTTGAGAATGAGACAAGAAAAAAGTTGAAGTGTCTCAGATCTTCTAATGGAGGTGAGCATTGTGCACAACCTTTGAATATTACTATTCTATCAATAGAATTCGAAGGCAGAAGATAGTTCCAGGAACCCCACAAGAAAATGGTGTGTCATAAAGAATGAATAGGACAATCATGGAACATGCAAGGAGCATGAGATTGCATGCTAGATTGCCCCTTCATTTCTAGGAAAATGCTATAAACACTGCAGTCTATTTGATAAAAAAAGGACCTTCATCCCCTTTGGATGGTGGTAATCTAGAGGAAGCATGGACTGGTAAAAAGGTAAGTTATTCATTTCTAAAAACTTTTGGTTGTGAAGCTTTTGTCCATGTTGATAAAGAAAATAGAACCAAGCTTGATGCTAAATATAAAAAATGTACCTTCATTGGATATGGAGTAGATGACTATGGTTATTGGTTATGGGTTTTTGAAAATCTTAAAATAATTAGAAGTAGAGATGTTATATTCAATGAGAAGGTCATGTATAAAGAACAGTTGCAGGAAAATAAGCATGAACAGGTCAAACAAGAATATGTGGTGTTGGATGAGACTCCTAAAAATGAAATACCACTGGTACATGATGTTCAACAACAACAAGTGATCCCACAAACTCATGTAAGTGTTAGAAATTTTACAAGGTCAAGTAGACCTCCTGAAAGGTTTTCTCCTTCTTTGTATTCCATTTTATTGACTGATTCTGGTGAGCCAGAAGAATATGAAGAAGCAATGCAGGTGGATGCCAAACAACAGTGGAAGCTGGGCATGAAAGAGGAGATGGACTCCTTGTTGAAAAATAAGAATTGGGACTTAGTCCCTTTACCTAAAGGAAAAAGAACCTTTCCTAACAAATGGGTTTATAGGCTGAAGGAGGAAGATGGAGGAAAGAAAAGGTATAAGGCCAGACTTGTGGTAAAAGGTTTTGCACAGAAAAAGGGTATAGATTTTGATGAAATATTCTCCCCTATTGTAAAAATGATTTCAATTAGAACTGTACTAAGTCCTTTGGTTGTAGATGACTTGCATCTTGAACAACTAGATGTCAAAATAGCTTTTCTCCATGGAGATTTGGAGGAGGAAATTTATATGCAGCAACCAGAGAGATATGAGGTCAAGGGTAAGGAGAATTTAGTGTGCAGGTTAAGGAAGAGTCTGTATGGCCTAAAGCAGGCACCCCACCAATGGTATTTAAAATTTGATAGTTTCATGGCTGAACAAGGTAAACATAGATGTCATTCTGATCACTGTGTATGTTTTAAGAGATTGGATAATGAGAGTTACATTATCTTGTTACTCTATGTTGATGACATGTTTGTTGTTGGGTCCAATATGCAACAAATAAATGAACTTAAACATAAATTAGCAAGGTCATTTTCTATGAAGGATTTGGGTATTTCTAAGCAAATCCTTGGTATGAGGATTACACGGGATATGAAAAATAGAACCTTGAATTTGTCCCAAAGTGAGTATATAAAGAAGGTGTTGAAAAGATTTAATATGCAAGATGTAAGAGCAGTCAGTACACCTTTGGATAGTCATTTCAATTTGACTAAGGAAATGTGCCCAAAGGCACAGGAAGAGGTAGATAAAATGTCTAACATCCTGTATTCATCATTTGTTGGCATTCTGATGTATGCAATGGTATGCACACGGCTAGATATTGCTCATGCAGTGGGAGTTGTCAGCATGTATATGAGAAATCTAGGTATGGAACATTGGAATATTGTCAAATGGATTCTTCTATATTTGAGAGGTACTACTACAAAGGCATTATGTTTCATAGGATCCAGTTCAGCTCTGAGTGGATTTTTTGACTCTGATCTGGTAGGAGATATTGATACAAGGAGGAGTACTACAAGGTATTTTTTCACTGTAGGGGGTACTACAATTAGTTGGATTTCTAGATTGCAAAAGGTTAATGCACTTTCAACCACTGAAGCTGAGTATGTAGCTGCTACGAAAGCTAGCAATGAGATAATTTGGTTACAATTTTTTCTGGAGGAATTGGGTCAGAAGCAAGAAGATCACCCATTTTACAGTGATAGCCAGAGTACCATTAATCTTGCAAAGAATTCTACTTTTCATTTAAGGACAAAGCACATATAGCTCAGGTACTATTTTATAAGGTCTATTTTGGAGGATGGCCAATTACGTCTTGAAAAGATTCACACAAGTGACAATCTTGCAAACATGTTCACGAAGGCAGTCCCCAAGGAGAAGTTGGTTTCTTGCTCAACTTCTATTGGGCTTCTTGTCTAATGATCATGGAGTTAATACATAGTAAGGTCTTTTATCTAGTGGGAGTTGCACGTACTACATTATCATCTGGTTTCAGTCTCCAAGTGGGAGATTGTTTGTTGTGGAGCCTGTTCAGTCTCCAAGTGGGAGATTGTTTGGTGTGGAGCCTAATTAGTCTCCAAGTGGGAGATCATTTATATTGCGGTGACTGATCATGTAGTGGGTGTTGATATTGTGGCACCAATTTATTTTTGTGCTTTTTCAGGAAAAAGAAGACCGACATTGTTAAACCCTAAAATGGCCAATTTTAGAGGTTGCCCTAAAATGCATGTTATAAGTGGCTGAGATGCATAATGCATTGTAATGTTGGTGTACTATTTTGCTAGATAATAAGAAAGGTTGGACGACTGTGTAGGTGGACGTAGCCCAGGTTTTAGGTGAACCACGTTAAATCTGTGTGTTATCTATGTTTTTTTTTCTTCTTTTGTTTTCTGCATATAACTGTTTATTCTTATATTGTTCTAGGTCTGTCAAACCCTAAAAAATCCACAAAGTTTACTTACTGGAAAACACCTCACAATGCAAACTGGAAATCAACAGAAACTGCATTAGGATTAGTCTTTGTAAAAATAAAAACTCATGTCTTGAGGCCCCACCATTTACCACGGTAATACATATAGATACAAGGAGAGCACATCAACAACTGACACTTCAAAATAACTGCTTGAAATAAAGCTATAACCCTCTGAAAATGAGTATCTTGTGATCAATTATGTCAACAATGTCAATCTGAATAAACTACTTTTAGTTTTGATTTCAAAAACTTATCAGATAAGACCCTTACAGTCTGAACCCTTGAACTTGGATTCATTTTCACACAAGGATTGAATAACTTCAATTGTCTCACTCTAATGATCAACTGATCAACCGCCACTAATTTGCAAATTCAACACTTCAACTATTTTCTAAAAATAAAATAGTAAAAATGTAGAAATTGGTTTTGGAATGGGCTAAGAAAAGTGGTCAACTGGATTGATCAAAGTCTAAAACTCTTTAGGAAGGTACATCTCCATGTTTTCAATGTAGGGGAACACTCAATTACTCGGGGAATTCAACTGGGTACATATTGCAAGACCTCAAAGTAGGGTATTTCATAATTATGTGTTTGACACTCAGGAAACCAGAATAAAATGCAAATAGAATGGCTTTGGCAAACCTGTCATCCAACTTCACAGGGATCTAAAAATGGGAACAAAGGTTCAATTTAATGCCTACAACATACTAAAACACTTCTTATATCATTTCTATGAATCTTGCCAAAGATGCAGACCTCCAAAGTGGGTCACTTGATAAAATTGGAAACATGCAGAAGTGTAGAATTGGGTGATTACCTCCAAATGGCTATCTTCAAAACACATCAAAACTGAAATCTGAGGGTTGAGACCCATTTTAATTACTTAATGAAAGGTGTTGGACCCATTCTCCAAGTGGTTTCTCCCAAAAAACATCAGGCCTCCTTTTGCATGCATTCAAAGTAAGCCTTCTCCGCAAGTTTTTAGGGGGTATTCACCTTGCCTTAGAGAAATTTTTACTTAGTCACTCCGCATTTCTCCAAAATTTGAGAGTACTAACACATATATCCTTATGTTTTTAAGTTATTATAATTGGTTAGGCTATTAAATCAAAAATATTTGGAATTAAATAAATATTTTTTACTATAACATTTCATTATTAAAATGAGAGGTATAAGAGTTATTATGTCATAAAGATGAAAGATTGTTTTTATATTATTGTTTAACATAAGTAGACCTATTATCTACATATTTATATTATGTACCAGTCATAAAAAAATGTCAAAATAAATGTAATTTGGTATTAGAAGCAACGCAAGAGGTTGACCTATATGCATTTTAAATTCAAATCATGACTTGTTGGATAATTATGTGTTTAAAAAATTTCAATATTTCAACACACTTTTAACAAAAATATTTTAAGTATTTATTTAAGTTAAAAGATAGATATGCACGTGTATTTGATCATCATAGGTGTACTTGCATAATTATGTGTTGAAATAGGTCTTAAGATTGAATCACAACTTATTTGCATAATCATGTATTGAAAAATACACTATGTGGTTTTCAACTTTTAAACACAATTATAAAATATTATAAGTTTCTCTAAATGATGAGAAAGGTGTGCATATATATTTGATGGGCATAGGCTTATTTGTATAATTGTGTGTCGATATATGTCATGAGTTTAAATATTTATTTATGTTTTAGAATCACATTTTGAACAACATGAAACACATTATGTTTTTTTGATATTTCAATGCACTTCAAAAAACATTTTAAGTATTTCTCTAAATAAAAATATAAACATGAATGTACATTTTTTATGAGTAGATAGGTGACTTCTCAACACCTTGAGAATCCCTTAAGACCAAAATAGCTTCCATAGAGAGAATAGCAAGATTTTTAATCAACTGAAGCAGCTGATGGATATGATGAAGACTGGGTGTTACCAATTACCATGATTGTATAAATGGTTAGATCAGTTGTTTTTTTGTCATTGATGTCAAGCAATTGATTAATTTATTTTTATGATGTTACCATATCTTAAGAGGAGAAGTTAAATGGGTGACAAATAAAGATCAAACAATGATGAAGGAATGATGATATAGTTATTTTCTACTATATATTTGATGTTATAAAATCGCTACAATTGATTGATCAAGTCAGAAATTGCAAAGAGTTAAAGTTATGACTGAAAGAGTTACTTTACCGAGCTAGATGGAGTGAGTCGGTAGAATGATATGTGAGTCGGTCACAGTTATCGAACACCAAGTGAAATTCAAGCACCGCGTACCAAAGATGAGTTAGACACCGAGCAACGAATGAAGTTAGTTACCGAGTTGCAAAGCAAGTTTTACCGAGTACACGATATTAATTATAAATGATGATAAGATCAAATTTAATGTGATGATGATTTGGATGAGGATACAAATTAAATAAATATTTTTAGAAGATCTACGAACGTGAAAATTCAATGAGAAGATCTAAGGCGAAGATCAAGCGGTTAAATCAAATTGTGAGAGTTCCAAGAAAAAGTACAAGTTCTGAGGTAAAAGTGAAATGGTTTACTGAGTTGTAAATTATGAAGAAGATAATCGAACAACTGAGCGCAAATGATGGAAAAATTAATTAAAGAGATTAAGAGGAAAAAGTATGTTTATATAAAGAATGAGAAATATGAACAGAGAAAGAGGCTGGTGAATTGAACAGAAAAAAAGAAGCTGAAGAAAAAATTTTACCGAGAATAACAGAGAAACAAAGATTGAAGAATCTATAGTCTAAGAAAGAGATCAATGGAGTATGTGATGCCAGTATTCAATTGATCATAAAGGATCTGACACAAGCAAAGGTAGTTTCTATATTTATAGATCAAAGTTTATTGTTGCTTATTAATATTTGTAACAGAGAAATATCTTAACCGAGTGGATTTAACAGTCCTACATGTAAAACCTGGACTTAGGTGACATTCCAAAAGAGTGTTTAAAGACCTCTAGCAAGGCCACTTTTAACAGAGTGAAGATCTTAACAAATTTGAGGTAAATCCCCTAACAGGGTCACATTTAGCAAATGTGTTTGTAATCTTTAACAAGATAAGTTCTTAACCAAGCGTACTTCAAAAAGGTACATTTTTATTGTGGGTCACAATTCCCATAGAGCTTTTTCCCAAATTGGGTTTCCTCTTTAAATTTGGTGTCAAATGAGTTAAATCTGGTGTCAAATGAGTTAAATATGGAGTGAACTAGGTTAGCCTCATGTTGCTAAGTTTGAATGATTGATTTACATATATGATATTTCTTGTTGTTTAAGTTATTAAGTTGATTGGTGAATTGGTTTTTTATTGTATTCAGTATTGCTGAGTGAATTAGAGAGTTTAGTTTTAAGTATTTAAGTTTTGATTTTTCTGATTCACCCCCCTCTCAGTGGACCAACAATTGGTATCAAAGCTTAGTTACTCTGAAGTAACAAGTTTAAAAGGACTCGAGTTAAGATCTAAAGATGTATAAGAGGGAAGCACCAAATGTGAATAGGGATCATTTCTCTACATGGAAAAGTAGGATGAGGTTGAATGTGTCTGGAATAGGAGAATATTGACGTAGTCAAGGATGGAGGATCCAAGAATGGACAATCCAAACCCTGATGCAGCTTAAAAAACAACACAATGAAACACAACAATAAAAGAGATAGGAAGAAACATTCAATTTATTGCAACATGTCATGCTATAAGGCCTTCCCGGTTATGGCCAAATACAAAGATATAAAATCCAAGATCTAGCACAGATCATCTACAAACATTAGACCATTTACCTTCTACCCAAACATACAACATAGATCCAAAACTCAGATCCTCAGATCCGATCTCATCCAGTCACCTCTGATCCAATGCCCTAAGCTAGGAACATAACACTACTTAAATACAAGAGGCAACCAACAGGTCGGCCACAAAAGAAAACATAGGAGATACCAATGACCCAGATTTAAGTCCCCACAATCCCCAATGAGAGATCCAAATTAAATGCCATGCTACACAAATTAAATTCATCAAGTGGGCCTCCCAAATCTGAAAGAACACCAATCGGCAAGCCAAACTATCAAGTGTCAGCAAACTGCCGAGCACTAGTAACCAACAGATGCTGAGCAAGCATGATGACTAAGCATCACATGCATCATCAAGCAGGTTCTTCCAAGCACCATATTTTTTGAGTTCTTCAGCGACTGAGCCTCTCAACCAACACAATGGTTAAGAAAAAACACTCCTTCGACCAAGTAACACTTCACCAACTAAGATCAAAACACACGAAGTACTCTCCAAAGAAAATATATTTTTGTGTGATACAAGATTGCCAAGAATCGTAGGATGCTCTTGCATCATACACCCCAGGTAAAAGAATATGTTCCCATAAAGGAAATCATGAACATCTGAAGGGAATTAGAACATTTATGCTATATATGTTCTTAACCCATATCTCCTCTTGTCCTTCATTCCATGTTGTCTTCACTTTTTCCACTGTCCCATTCGGCAAGTTCATCTGCCCTGTACTAGTTTTCTCATCTCTCCTATTAGCAACTAACTTTGACCATCCTCTGCATTTTTGATACCATCAGTATTTTTGTGAACCACATCCTCACCATACTTACTAATTAACTCGGTATCATTTGCATCTCTCTGTGTCACTAGTGTCATTATCTGCTACGCTACCTTCATCAGAAATGTCATCTACCCCTTAATCTCTCCAAGTTCCTCAGAGATGTCATTCTCCTTTCCCTTCAAACTCTCCCTCATTTTACTCATAGGCTTAGGTTCATCAACTCTTTTCCCCTCATGTTTATCACTGTCACTTGGACAACATCTGATAACTACACATCCCTTAACTCCTGCTTCCTGCAAAGGTATCAGTTTATGCTTTGATCCACCTTGCCTTACCACATAAGTATTTGTATGACCATCAAACATAACATGTCTTTCATATTGCCAAGGTCTACTGAGAAATAGATGACAACCATCCATAGGTACCACATCAAACAATATCTCATCGTAATAAGATCCAATCTTAAAATTAACATGGCATTGTTCCTCAATCCTAACCTTAGACACATCTTGTATCCAACTAATCTGATAAGGACTAGGATGTTTCCTCCTTTCCAATTTCAATTTAATAACCATTTCTTCTGAAACAAATTTTTGAGAGCTGCCACCATCAATCAAGACATTACATACCTTGTCCTTGCACTTACATATGGTTCTAAACAAATTCCTTCTTTGTATTGGTTCACTAACACATGTAGCTAATATCATGGTAATAAGAACTTCACCTTTCTCTACAACATTCACCATGTCTTCCTCGGTAGTTAGTACAACTCTTCTTTTAGGAAATTGAAAAGCCCTATGACACTTCTCACCACACTGAAAACAAGTACACATGAACTGATTCTTTATCTTCCTCTTTGTCCACCGTTGTAGTTCATAGTGGTTTGACCACTACTAGATCATTTATTAGTCTATTTAGGATTCTCTACCATATTAATCCCAGCAGTTGTTTCACCAGTCTTACCACCGCGGTTTCTGTTATTCTATCTTCCCTCAAACCTCTTATTCAGCTTTTCTTCAATCTTTAATGTCATTTGATAAGCATCTCCTATTTTTTTCATCCGAATAGTAAGTAACTCTTATTGTATACTAGGTCTCAAGCCATAGATATACCTAGAAACCTTTTCTTTATCAGCTTCTGAATGACCAGTCCTAATCAGGATTTTGTAAAACTCCTCAGTATACCCTTACACTGATTTGCTTGCCTGCCTCAAACCTTGCATCTTCTTAAACATCTCCAATTCATAATCCACTAGAATGAATTGTTTCTTCAACTTTTCAACCATTCGGTTCCATCTGATGATCTTGTCTTTACCTCTTCGACTTCTTTCCAATTGAACTTCTCTCCACCGCATGTTTGCATGACCTTTTAGCCTTGTCTTTGCAAATTGAACTCTATTAGGATCTTCTACTTCTTCATACTCAAAGTATTCATCCATCTCATTAATCCAATCGATCAAATCTTCTGGTCTTAGGTATTTTCCCAATTTTAGATACATCTCTCAAAAATCTAGCTTCCTCTAGATCTCTGCCATCTTCTACAGCTTCTTCAAAATTATCTTCTTCTTCAGACTCTTCACCATTATCTCAGTGTTCTTTAGACACATTCTTTCTTTCCAACTCCTCCTGCAGATATCGCACATGCTTCTGTAAAGCTTGGACATCTTCAAGACTGAGATCCACCTTAGGTTCTTCTTCTGTAATTTCATGGCTCTTCCTTGGAGGCATCTTCAAGATCTCTGCAAACCCTCTACAATAAATCACCAACCTTCCAACCCAAGGTCCTGGTGCAAACTGCCTCACCCTCTCTGATATGTCCACACACTTAGGAACTTCAAGCTCTGATACCACTTGACACAGTCAAGGATGGAGAATCTAAGAACGGACAGTCCAAACCCTGATGAAGCCAAAACAACAACACAATGAAACACAACAATAATAGAGATAGGAAACAACATTCAAATTATTGAAAAATGTCAGGCTATAAGGCCTTCCCAATTACGACCAAATACAAAGATATAAAATCCAAGATCTAGCACAAATCTTCTACAAGAATCAGGCCATACCTTCTACCCAAACATACAACACCTATCCAAAAATCATATCCTCAAATCTGATCTCATTTGATCCCCTCTGATCCGATGCCATAAGCTAGGAACATAACACTACTTAAATATAAGATGCAACTAACACTTCATCCAAAAAAAAACATAGGAGATACCAACAACCTAGATTTAAGTCCCCATAATCCCAAATGAGAGATCCAAATTAAATGCCATGCTACACAAATTAAATGCATCAAGTCGGCCTCCCGAATCTGCAAGAACACCAATCGGCAAGCCAAATTTCCCAATGTTAGCAAACTGCCAAGCACCAGTAACCAACACATGCCGAGCAATCCAGGCATCCCCGAGAAAGCACGATGACCGAGCACCATAGGCATTGTCGAGAAGGTTATATCGAGAAGTAGAGTTGACAAGTTCTTTAGCGGCTGAGAGTCTCAACCAACAGAACAACTGAGAAACAACACTCCTTCGACCGAGTAACACTTCACCAAATAAGATCAAAACACACAAAGTAATCTCCAAAGAAAATATATTTTTGTGTGATACAGGATTTCCAAGAATCCTAGGATGCTCCTGCATCAAATATGGACTTAACTTTCTTGATAATGAATATGTAGTACCGACTACTACACCTTTGACTATCAGTGAGAAAAGACATAAAACAAGAACACACACAAGTTATGGTTTAGATTGCTTCTACACTTATCGACCAGGAATATGATGAACTTGATGGTTGTACTACTTCAAAATAGATGTGGGATAAACTTATTTTGACCTATGGTGGAGATCAATATGTTCAGAAGGCTAAAGCAGAAAGTTTGAGAGGAAAATTTGACTCTATGAGGATGAAAGGAGAGAACATAATACAGTACAGTAAAATACTTAAGGAAACTGTTAATTCTATTAGAGGAGCTGGTGGGATCATAACAAAGGATGATGTTACAAGTAAGATTTTTAGAACCCTGCCACCAAGTTATGCTATTCGTGTATCTGCTATACAAGAGCTAAGATCTATATCCCAGATGAATGTTTCACTGGATGCTACTATTGGTAAGTTAATTGCATTTGCGTTAAATGATTTTGACAATAGTTTTCTTGCTACATCTAAGATTGAATCTACATTTAAGTCTATTTTAAAGATTGGAAAAGCTAGGGAAGCTCCAGCTAGAGATGGATACTTGAGCAGTGCTAGTGAGAAATTTTATAGTTGCACTGAAGGTGTTGAAGAGTTATTTACTGAATGTGACGAGAATGAAAGAGAATTTGAAGTTGTGTTGGCTAGAAGGCTACAAAGAGGCAAAGTCAATTACCAAGGTAAGTTACCCTTGCAATGTTTTAATTGTGATCAAATTGGTCACTTTGCATGTAACTGTCCTAAGAAAGATAAGGAGGAAAAGGAAGATAACAAAGATAATGACAAAGAGAAAACAAATTTAGAAGATACAGAGACTACAAAAACAAAGGTAAGAAATCTTGTCATATTATTAATGAAGGAATAAGTGATGATGATTATTTTGATAGTGATGATGGAAAAGAAGTTGTCTATGCTGCTATTAAATATGATTCTGATGAAGAAGAACCAAGAGCCCTAATATTACAAGTAAGTAAGAATGAAACATGGGTTATAGATAGTGGTTGTTCGCATCACATGACTGATGACAAACTTAAGTTTATTTCCTTGGAAAATCATGATGGAGGATTTGTTAGATTTGGTAATGATGCTCCATATCCTGTGAAAGGAAAAGGTTCTATAATTATACTGAATAATGAAAGATGTGATGATGTTTATCAGGTTGAAGGATTAAAGTATAATATGTTGAGTGTTGCACAACTAAACAATACAGGTCACCGACTAGAATTTCAATATGGAAAGGTGAAAGTATTTGATGAGAAGGATATAGTTTGATTGCTACTGGAGAATAATCTAAAGGTAATTTATTTTATCTTGATACTTCTATGAAGAGTTTCCTGTTTGCTAAAGTTGAAGATGTTTGGCTATGGCACAAAAGGCTTTGTCATGTTAATTTTGACAACTTAATTAAAGTGAGTAAGAAGAATAGAGTAAGAGGACTACCGAGATTAGAGAAACCTGAGAATTCTATGTGCAGAGAATGTTAGATGGGTAAGATGACTAAATATAGTTTTTCAAGTTAGACTTATGTTACACAAGGAATTTTGGATTTAGTGCATACTGATTTATGTGGACGCATGAGGACTCAAAGTTATTATGGAGACATATATTTTATTTTATTTGTGGATGATTATTCTAGAATGATGTCTATAATGTTTTTAAAAGAAAAATTTGATGCATTTCAAATGTTTAAGTGGTATAAGGCTCGAGTTGAAAAATAAACTGGAAGACAATTGAAATGTCTAAGATCCGACAGAGGAGGTGAATTTACTTCTGACAAGTTTACAATATTTTGTAAGGGGAATGGAATTAAGAGACTGTTGTCAACACTGAGGACACTAATGGGATTGTTGAGAGAAGAAACAAATGTATTGTTGATTGTGCTATGACACTAATGATTGAAAAAGGAGTTTCATAGAACTTTTGGAGAGAATCTGTGAGTACTGTTGTTTATACATTGAACCGAGTACAAATGAAGAAAGGTACCAATAAGACACCTTATGAAATCTGGTATGGACACAAACCTAATGTCAGTTACTTTAAAAATTTTGGGAGCAAAGGCTATATTTTGAAAGATTCTAGAGAAGGAAAGTTTGATTCAAAAGGAGAATAAGGAATATTCTTAGGATATTCTACAAGGATTAAAGCTTACGAATGTTTGAATAAAGTTACTAACAAGATGGTGGAAAGTACAAATGTGAGAATTGATGATTTTGCATAAAGGAATGATGAAGATATCAAGAAGGAACCTGAAGATTATGAGAAGTTTGTATATTTTCAACCTTATGTTCCTGATACCTTACCAAGAACACCTACCAAGGAGGGAGATGAACAAGGAGTTCCACAACCGAATGTTGATATTGAAGAACCCAGAGCTACCGAGCCTATTTTGGCAAAGTATGTGAGAAGGAACCATTCTCTGAGCAAGATTAATGGAAATAAGGACATTGTAGTGATGACCAGAAGCAAGGTAAGATATAATACATGTTTTATATCTATATTTGAGCCAAATATGTTAGATTAGGTAGAAATCCTAATCTCCCAAGAACACCTGCATGCATAAACCTGTCACATGGAAGAAGCAAAAGAAAAGAAAGGAAGAAAACTATGGAGGCCAAAAAGCTAGAGGCATCATGTTCATATGCAAAATAATGATCTTCTATTATGAACAATATCTCCATTGTAAAATATAAAGAGGTGAATCCTTAAAAAGGAATCACGAAACCCTAAAAGGGAAACCCTAAGGTTGGCTTAAGCAACTAGAGTGAATAGGTGAGTTAGTAATTATATCAAAATGATTTAATTAGTAACCCAAAAGGTCTATTACTCTAACACCCCCCCTTAAGATAAGCTTAGGGAGAACCAAAACCTAGGATACTACTGCAGAAAGCAGGAAAGATGGGTCCTGGCAACAAAGGCCTGATCAGGTACCCAAGTACAAGAAATATTTGTAAAGCAGGGAAATAGAGAAAACCCAGTGGGAAAAATGCTACCCCAAAAAGAGATAAGTTAGATGAAGGAAATAAAAACCTCCAATCTAGGAAAAGTCCCAAAGAAAGGAACAAGAAAGAGCATGTATAACATCTCTGAAGCAAGAAGCTGCAAACACTATCAGAAGTAACTACTGGAACCCCCACTAAAATAGTGCATGACCAGGTAGAGAAGACAAAGTCTGAAGAGCTGATCAATCAAAGAGGTGACCTCCAAAAATAGGACTGAATGAGTGTCTATATACTAGATGATCCATCTCACCGAAATACATAGGTGCCTAGCCACTGCATCCGCCTAGTACATAGGAACAAAAAACTAATTACGTAGATCACTCAACCGAACCAAGGAAGCAATAGAACCAACAAGTGAACCCCCCCATAATGTTGAACGAGGAGAGGTGACAGGAACACTGAAATGCAATGCCAGAAACAACTGCAAGAGGAAGAATCAGGAACACCTAGT
The DNA here is from genome assembly GCA_018584345.1 of Thuja plicata. Taxonomy (NCBI): domain Eukaryota; kingdom Viridiplantae; phylum Streptophyta; class Pinopsida; order Cupressales; family Cupressaceae; genus Thuja; species Thuja plicata. The sequence continues at coordinate 1,307,834 of MU227637.1, read as the reverse complement.
GCAAAAGAAGGTACAAGCATAGGATAAAGGGTAGTGTCGAAGCAGAAGAAATGATCTTCTAGACACACAGCATGGGAAAAATGTCGTAGAAGCTACACTCACTTGACAAAGGTGGATGAGCACATAAGGAAAAAATATCATAACCCCCCATGGCACTTTATAACCGAGTGCGAGTACAAACAAACACAAGGTGCTCAAAATCCCAGATATGTAGTAGCGGGCACTTTATCTTAGTGCGTTTACAGAAAAAAGGAATGCTACAGAAGAGAAGTATACAATGCTCAGAGAGTCAGAAAGAAGAGTGAGCTAGAGGAATAGAGGAAGAGATCCCAGGACCTGTAGAACCCAAGTAATCCGCCAGAGTGCAAAAGTGAAAAACTAAGAGGAGAGAGAATCTAGAGTAGAATCTAAAGAAAATACCCTTGCCACTAAAAAACACACTGAACCAACTTTCTGACAATATCTAGTTTGCCAAAAAAGGAGTCTGGATGAGCAAGATATGGCTCTCAGAAGGCAAACACAAACATCAGACTTTGACAGCAAAAAACACTATCAAAATGATAGAACTCAAAACACCAACCTCTACCATTAGAAAGCTCTCAGAAAGAACTTTTCAACGATATAAAAAATTCAGAAAAAGGCCTTTGTTTGCTCCAGATAGAGCAAAAACACCACCAGAGGGTCAAACGGGTACCAAATTTTTTTTTAAAGCCCCTGGGGCTGGAAAAATCCAAGCCCTTGGGCATATGGCGCACAGAGGGGGCTAAAGGCAGAGCCCTTGGTCACTAAAGTGATCGTCGCTAGTAAAAATAAGGCCGCAGGGCTAAAAGTCCGTTGGGCAGCGTGCATGGCGGCGGTGTCGGGCCGGCAGGGGCCGGCGGTGCTGTCTGCGTGGAGGAGCAGCGATGGTGCTGCGGAGTGGGCCGCGGTGGAGGCCACGGTGATGTAGAGCCATTAGCAGTGGAGCACCGATGGTGCCATTACAAAACCATTGGCTGCATTAAATTAAACCCAAAAAACCTTTAAAAAGTTTTTTTTTTTAATTTTTTTTCTCAGTTTTTGTGCCCGTACGACACTGGAAACCAATTTTTTTTCCTCAGAGCCACGTTGTCCAAAATGGATAAGTTCTATATGGATTATAGGGTTTTTGGGTGCTCTGAGCTCAATGGTGATGTCTGTTTGAGCCCAAAGTGACCAGAAACAAAGGCCACCTCTAAATCCACATAAAAAACTCTGAAAAACCAGAAAACTTCCTGCTTCTGAAACACTTCAACAAAACACGAACATAGATCTGTAGGATAGCTCTGATACCATGTTAGATTAGGTAGAAATCCTAATCTCCCAAGAACACCTACATGCATAACCCTGTCACATGGAAGAAGTAAAAGAACAGAAAGGAAGAAAATTATGGAGGCCAAAAAGTCAGAGGCATCATGTTCATATGCAAAAGAATGATCTTCTATTATGAACAATATCTCTGTTGTAAAATACAAAGAGGTGATTCCTTAAAAAGGAATCACGAAACCCTAAAAGGGAAACCCTAAGGTTGGCTTAAGCAACTAGAGTGAATAGGTGAGTTAGTAATTATATCAAAATGATTTAATTAGTAACCCAAAAGGTCTATTACTCTAACAAAATAAAGTTAAGAAAGCACTAGATAATGAAGATTGGATGAAAGCATTGAAAGAAGAGTATGATCAAATTAAGAAGAACAAGACATGGACATTAGTACCCAGGCCCAAAGACAAAAATGTTATAGGTACTAAATGGAATTTCAGAAACAAACTAAATGAGCATGGAGAAGTTATCATAAATAAAGCTAGATTGGTTTGCAAAGGTTATGCACAAGAAGAAGGTATTGACTATGGAGAGAATTTTGCACCTATTGCTAGATTGAAAAGAGTTATAATACTTCTAGATTATGCTACTTACAAAGGATTCAAGGTATATCATATGGATGTTAAGTCTGCATTTCTTAATGAGATACTTGAAGAAGAAGTATACATTGAGCAACCTGAAGGATTTATTGAGAACACAAAAAAGAAAATGTATGTAAGTTACATAAAGCTTTCTATGATTTGAAACAAGCACCCTAAGCATGGTATGAGAGATTTCACTCTTATCAAATCAAAATATGATTTCAAAGAACAAGTGATAATAATAATGTTTAAACTTGAAATGTGACAGTGATAATAAAGTTTTGATTGTTGAATTTTTCGTTGATGATATTATATTTGGAGGTAATAACACTTTATGTAAAGGATTTTTTGATGAAATGAGAAAAGAGTTTGAAATGTCAATGATTGGAGAGATTAAGTTCTTTCTAGGTCTATAGATATATCAAGTTACTAGAGGGATCTATATTACACAAGCTAAGTATATCAAAGAGATCCTTAAAACTTTTGGTATGGAAAATTCCAAGCCTGTTGGAACACCTATAGTTACTATATGTAAATTATCAAAAGAGGATGAAACATAGGAGGTCGATAATACTCTTTACCGATCCATGATTGGTAAATTGCAGTATGTTGTTCACACCAGACATGATATAGCACACATTGTTGGGATTGTTGCAAGATTTTCTTCTAATACGAAAGAAACACATATGTCTGCAATAAAAATAATTTTGAGATATCTGAAAGGCACAAAAGAATTTGGTTTATTGTACAAAAAAGGAGGTACTTTTGATCTGCAAGTCTAAACTAATGCAGATTAGGCTAGAAATGTTGATGATAGGAAAAGTACTAGTGGAGGTGCATTCTTTCTAGGTGAAAGATTGGTTACATGGCTGAGCAAGAAACAAAGTTGAATTTCAGAGTCTACTGTTGAGGCTGAATATGTTGTTGATGCTATGAATTGTGCAAATATAGTATGGATTAAAAATTTATTGAAGATATGCAAGAAGAGATCACAGATCCGGTTACTATTTTTTGTAATAATACAAGTGTTGTTAATATATCAATGAACCCGGTTATGCATTCAAAGACCAAACACATTTCTATCAAGTATCACTACTTGAGAGAACAAGTTCAAGAGAAAAGTGTGGGATTAGAATATGTGAGTTTAAAAGAACAATTGGCTGATATATTTACAAAGCCACTACCTAAAGATGATTTTGAGTATCTCAGAGGTAAATCAAGGGTTCTTCCCCTATCCATTGTTCACTAAAAAACATAAGGAATGTTGCATCAATTCTATATTTCATTAGAATATATGTTTCTGAATTGATGTTAGTATGACATACTTTAGGTGATTCCTGAAGTTGTGAAGAGATTTTTCTATGCAATGATTTATGAGTACATGTCAGGTATAATCCACTACTGGAACAAGTTTTCTGGAGTATGACTTTTTGACAATGTTTTCAAAGAGGGAGAGAATGGATTGATGATATTTATTCATGAAGGATAATCAGAATGAATTAAGAGAATGAATTGCTACTATTTACTCATGAAGGATAATCAGAATGTATGCTACAAAAACATAAGATTTATCTAAGAGAGAGATTCAGATCAGAGATCAAAGTGGAAACAAAAATATCAACTCAGAGGGAGTACAATTATGTATTGGAGAATTGTCATCATCAATTGCTATAACACTATTATAGTGGTTTCCATCAATGCCAAAGAGGGAGATTGTTAGTCAACTGATGCAGATATGATGAAGATGATGAAGACTGAGTGTTACCGAGTATCATGATTGTAGAAATTGTTAGACCAATTGTTGTTTTGTCATTGATGTCAAGCAATTCATTAATTGATTTTTATGATGTTACCATATCTTAAGAGGAGAAGTTAAATGGGTGACAAATACGGATCAGAAAATGATAAAGGAATGATGATATAGTTTTTTTCTACTATATATTTAATGTTATCAAATTGGTACAACTGATTGATCAAGTCAAAAACTGCAAAGAGTCAAATTTATGATCGAAAGAGTTACTTTACCAAGCTAGACAAAGTCAGTTGATAGAATGATATGTGGGTCAGTCAGATTTATCGAACACCGAGTGAAAGTCAAGCACCGAGCACCAAAGATGAGTTAGATATAGAGCAATGAATGAAGTTAGTTACCGAGTTACAAAGCAAGTTTTACCGAGTACGGGATATTGATAATAAATGATGATAAGATCAAATTTAATGTGAAGCGATGATGAGATGGATGAGTATAAAAATTAAATGAATATTTTTAGAAGATCTACGAACATGAAAATTCAATGAGAAGATCTAAGGCGAAGATCAAGCGATTAAACCAAATTGTGACATTTTCAAGAAAAAGTACAAGTTTCGAGGTAAAAGTGAAATGGTTTACCGAGTTGTGAATTATGAAGAAGACGATCGAATGATTAAGCACAAATGATGGAAACCTAATTAAGGAGATTAAGAGGTAAAAATATGTCTATATAAAGAATTAGAAATATGAACAAAGCAAGAGGATGGTGAATTAAATAGAGAAAAAGAAGAAGCTAAAGAACAACATTTACCGAGCATAACATAGAAACAAAGATTGAAGAATCTATAGTCTAAGAAAGTGATCAATGGAATATGTGATGCCAGTATTCAATCAAGCCTAAAGGATCTGACACAAGCCAAGGTAGTTTTTATATTTACAGATCAAAGTTTAGTGTTGCTTATTAATATTTGTAACAGAGAAATCTCTTAATCGAGTGGATTTAACAGTCCTATATGTAAAACCTAGACTTAGGTAACATTCCAAAATAGTGTTTAAAGACCTTTAACAAGGCCACTTTTAACAAAGTGATGATCTTAATAGCTCTGAGTTAGATCCCCTATCAGGGTCAAATTTAGCAAATGTGTTTGTAATCTTTAACATGATAAGTTCTTCACCAAGCATACTTCAAAAGGGTACATTTTTATTGTGGGTCACAATTCCCACAAAGGTTTTTTTCAAATTGGGTTTCCTCATTAAATCTGGTGTCAAATGAGTTAAATCTGGAGTGAACTGAGTTAATCTGATGTTTTTGATTAAGGTAAAAATAGGTTTTTAAAGGACCCTGAAACCTTTTACAAAAAGCTACTAGAGATAAGAATCAAAGGCACATACAAACATAGATAGCCTGCATTGAACAAAAGGCAGGACCAAAAGAGACAACAAAGAACTAAAACAAGAAATAAAAAAAAACTTCCAAAGGGAAGCATAGTCTCCAGCACAACTTCTAGCACAATGGCTCGCACAATTTCCAGCAAAATTTCCAGACCAGAAGAAGAGACATTACAACGTTTTCTGGTAGGCTTCCTCAGCCTCCTTTTGCATCTATTCCATTTTGTCAATGGACTCCTTCAACTCCAGCATCTCTTTTTGGATCTCAGGGAATTTTCTTTTTATTCCACTCTAGGTTCTAGAACCAGGGCTCGAGCTGCCAACCTTTTCTTCTATGGTAATTGTGGTGTTTTTTAGTAGGCTTCTTTCCAGACAAGCGTATAACACTTTTAGGTTCTGAATCGACACTTGCATCCCATCGTTACTATGCTTTAGGATGACCCGTATCATGTGCCCATTGTGGCTCATTTGTTCTTTCATTTCTTTTATCTTTTCTTCCACAGTCTCATTAACTCTAGTAGTGAACTCATCTTCTTTGTTGTTGTCATTTACCTTAATCATCAACTTATTCTCCATTTCCTCAACCTTGGCTTTAAAAGGCTCCATTTCCTCCTGCATCTCAGTCAATTGTTGCTTCATAATCATCATCTCCTCACTAATCCAGTCTTCCATGTTTTCCCCATAATCCACTTTCCTTTTTGGGATTCTGTCATCTCTTTCCAAACCGACCTCATCTGGGCCCATTCTCCTTTTCTTACTGTTCCTTTTCTCAGCCTTTAAAGTCAGTTGCTTCATATTTCCCTCCTCACCTTCATCTTCATTCTTCTTCTCCTCTTTTTCATCTCCCTCTTTTCCGTCTCCCTCAATTTCCTTTTCTTTGTAGTTCACTTCAGCACCCGTGCCCTCATCGTCAGTATTGGGCATTTCCTCCTCTTCCATTTGAGAGTTATCCTTTCTCAGCTGATCCTCTTTCTCATTTTCCATATTCTCTTTATTAGTATCACAATCTCCATCATTCTAGTCCTCTTTTTCTTTTACCTAGTTCTATAGGGTTTCATCATCAGTCTTCTCCAGATTAGCCCTCTTCTTTGTTCTAATCCTTTTTTTCAGAATCTATTTTTTACTTTCCTGTTTAACCTACCCCACACTTCCTTTAACCCTCTTAGGGATAGGTTCAGGAATATGGTTGCAGGCATACTCAGAAATAAGCAGAATGAGCCCCACATGGAGCACCAGATTACTCAATTTCTTTCTATGCTCCATCACGCTATTATGCAATGAACTCAGGAGATAGAAAGGGAACAAAATCTTTTTACCATGCCTGAAGTGGTTGGCCAGGACGAAATGCAGATTGTATATTTTAGAGTATCTGTTGTCCAATGTAAAATAATCAATCATGACTATAAGAATGTCAACCCAATGGGATTTGATTTTTTGGAAATCAACATAATCCCCTGTCCCTTTACTAAGAAGGGCCTCTTCATCTTCAGTTTTCAGGAAAATCTTGAAAGCTTGAGTTCCTGCCCTCTTATTGTCCCTATAGAATTCCATGCCCTCAAAAGAAAAGCCTGTAATTTCTAAGATAACCCTCATGGAGAGGGTAAAAGATTTTCCCCATAAGTGCACTTTCCAATCCTTCCAACCCTCTGCAAACTATTTTTCTATCTCCATATCCCAGCCATGGAGCTTCTCTAGATATTGAGAGATGCCTCCCTTTTTCAACCTTCTCCATACCATCTTCTTCTCTTTCCATTGAGTACAGTAAATTGACTCCTCTCTCTTCAGACCTCCACCCATAGTTCTTGTCGCTTCTTGAAAATGCCGATACTTAGCAATATTGAACACTGGTTTCTGGCAAGCTTTACTGTTGTGATTGTTCCAGTTCGAGTTTAACACCCAAAAAGCATGCGGTGTCACAAATCTCATTAATCCTATTTCCTTTGAATGACAACACACATTAGTTTTAATAATTAAAGATGACCTCATCATTAATTATGATTATTTATAACTCCTTCAATACTATCCATCCTATCGTACCTAATAAGACTAGCCATCTCCATTTTAAAATCTGCCTCACCTCGCCATGATTGCATGACATCAGAATACACACCCACATTTGCTAAACCATCTACTGTCATATTTCCTTCTCTGTAAACATGTGAAATATGGTAATCTTAAAAATTGGACAATATAGATTTTGTTTTTTTTATGATATGGCTTATTGTCCATGAGGCTTCATGAGTGCCTTTAATACAATTAATAATATTCAAAGAATCGCCCTCCACCCAAAGTTTGGAGAAGCCCATAACTTTGGCCAACATGACCACATGAAGGACTGCCATAGCTTTAGCTATATGGTTTGTCTGAACTCCCAGCGGAGCTGCCACAGCTCCCAAACAATTTCTAGCCAAATCCCTAATAAGGCCTCCCGCTCCAGCAGACCCTGGATTCCCTTTAGCAACCCCATCAAAATTCCCTTTAACCCAGCCATTTGGAGGGGCACTCCATCTGGTATTTTCCCTGAAGTTTGTGTTGCTATCTTTCTACACCTGTACATTCATAAGTATATCTCTGATACAAAGAAAATTCTTGTAGGGGAAGTCGCTAGATAGCTGATTTTTAAAATTTTCCAGGATACTTCTACACACACTATTAGACACAGTTTGAAAGGGAGAGATTTTTTCTCTGAAGATTCTATTATTTCTTTCCTTCCATATTCTCCATGTGAAGTGGGGTAGAATAAGCTTCCAAAGATCTTTGGCTTCCTTACCCTTAAGGGGACAGCTCCATTGTTTAACCATGTACTGAAAGTTAAAAGGTTTGAACCACTCCAGGTTAATGACATTAAGCACTGAGTTCTAGACTTTACAGGAGTAGGAACAATGAATCATTATATGATTATAGTTTTTAGCTTCAGAATAATAGAGGATACATCTATTAATCATACTGAAGCCCCTTTTTCGAAGATTATCCACTGTAAGGATTTTATTTTGAACAAGAAGCCATAAGAACATGTTGATTTTAATAATAAGGTTATTGTTCCATACCTTACAGCTATAAGAGTGGTTATCCTTTTGGTGCAGAAGGGTAGAAGCAGACAAGACAGAGAATTTTCCATTAGCCTTCGGCCCCCAGATCAATGAGTCTTGTTTATTAGGTCTAATAAACCAAGGGGAAAGAAACTTACTGGCCATGTGGAGAGAATCACCAAAAGAGCTGAGGTCTACCCATTTATCATTGATCCAATAATTAGATACCTTCTCTCCAACAATATCAATACAATCCGCAATCATAGGCCTCCATTCCTGCTTGTCACTAAGGGCTTCTTCCTTCAGCCAGTTATCTCTCCAGAAGTTTATTTTCCTGCCATTTCCTGGCTTCCATCTAGCCCCTATACTGATCAAATCCCTACTTTTTATTATACTATTCCATATGAAAGAGACATTGATCTCTGAAGGATCCCTTAGCACTTCCTCCAGAGAGGTTAAGTGGTACTTTCTCTTGATGATGGCATTCCATTCCTTCTCTTCTTCAAAGATTCTCCAGCACTGTTTTGCTAGCAGCGAATTATTTATGTTTTTGATACTTCTAATGCCAAGCCCTCCCCATTTCTTGGGTTTACACACCACCTCCCAAGCCACAAGGCTTAACCTCTTCTTCTCTTCCACTCCGGACCAAAGAAACCTTTTCTAAATTTTTTCAATCAAGTCAGCAAATTTCTAAGGAATTTTAAACAGGCTAAGAGCATAGACTGGAATATTTTTAAGAGTGGATTTTAGAAGTTGAACTTTACCAACTTGGCTAAGGGTAGCACCTTTCCATCTAGCCAACTTATTATGAAATTAGTCAATAATGCCATTCCAAAAAGCCTGATCTAGTTTAAGGCATAGAGGGAGACCCAAATAAGTAGATGGAAGATTCCCTATCTTACATCCCAAAATAAAGGAGATCTTCCTTTGTCTATCTTCAGGGGTGTTACAAAAAAATAAAGAACTCTTCTCCCAGTTAATAGATTGACCTGAAGCTTTAGTGTAATTGTTCAATTCCTTTTTCATGTTCCTGGCTTCCAAAATAGAGGCCTCTCCCATCATTATTGTATCAACCACAAATTGCTCATGAGAGAATTTATGTTGAGCCGAAGAAGGTTGGTAACCAGAGATTTGACTAGATAAAACCACGCTTTTTATGGATCTCCCAAGACTTTCTGCCATTATAGCAAAGAGAATAGGGGAGATGGGGTCACCTTGTATAAGCCCTCTAGAGGGATGGAAGAAGATGGAGGATCCTCCATTAACCAGCACTGAGGAAGACACCGTTGTGACCAATTGAAATATCATTCTTATCACATCTTTATCAAATCCAAAGGAACTAATAATTTTAGACAGGAAAGACCAGTCCACTCTGTTATAAGCTTTAGACAAATCCAATTTCATCAAAAAACCCTATTTTTTAGAGGCTTGAAGGGAATGAATATTCTCATGCACTACCATAATAGAATCAAGAATTTGTTTACCTGGGACAAACCCATTCTGTTGAGGTGATATAAGATTCGGCAATAATCTCAAGATTCTTGACGTCATTACCTTCGAGATGATTTTATAAAGAGAATTGCATAGGCTTATGGGTCGAAAACCATCAACCGTATCCGCTCCATATTTTTTAGGGATGAGAGCGATAAAAGATGAGTTGATTTCTTTGAGAATAGATTTAGTACCATAGAATTCTTTAACCGTAGAGCATAAATTTTTCCCAACAATTCTCCAAAACTGCTGGAAGAAGAACATCTGAAACCCGTTCAGGCCAGGAGATTTCTCTCCTTCAAAGGAAAGGACAACCTTCTTGATTTCAGTATCTGAAGGAATAGCTCTTAAGAGGGCGTTAGCATCAAAATCCAAAATGTGTGGAATAGAAGTTAGAAGATTCCTCTGCTCAACCATGTCAATGCTTTGATCTTTAGAAAGTAAAGATGAAAAACAGCTCACCATTTCTTCCCTTATTTCTTCATCTTTAGATATTTTACCATTTCTTATGGATAAAGAATGGATTCTATTTATAGCCTTATGTTTAAGAGTAGTGAGGTGAAAAATCTTGTATTCTTATCTCCTGCTTTAAGCCAGAGGGATCTAGATCTCTGTCTCCAAAAAGTTTCTTCTTTAGCTATGATATTATGAAGTTCAGCAAGGGCTATATTTTCTTGACTTCTCAGAATTTCAGTTAACCCATTCCTTTGGATTTCCTCCTGGATTTCATTTAGTCCTATTTGGGATTTTATTTTTTCTTTGAAGATATCACCATATATGTGCTTATTCCATCTTTTAACATTAGTTTTAACATTAGCCAATTTATTGACCACTTTGAACATTGCAGTTCCTTCCACCTCAATACTCCACCACTCCCTAATTTTATTTTCCAAATCAGGATGGTCTAGCCACATCTTCTCAAATCTAAAAGGAGCATTTCTTTTTCCAACAAACGGAGAGATATTCAGGGAGACAGGGAAATGATCTGATCCAATTCTTGTGAGGGAAGAAAGAGCACAAGAGAACTTGGTATACCATTCCAAATTTATCAGAGCCCTATCTATCTTAACTTGTATTAGGTCCTCTCCCACCCTGCAGTTAGACCAGGTGTAGTTTATCCCTTCTAGATCAACATCCATCAGCCCTTCGTTGATAATGAAATTCATAAAGTCTACTCTACTTTCCACTTGGGCAAGATTATCACCTTTTTTTATCTTCCTGCTTAAGAGGGGTATTGAAGTCTCCTGTGAGGATGAAATTGTTATCTCTTCTTCCTTCCATCTGCTCATGCAGATTCTTCCATAGTTTAATTCTTCCATTCTTAGTATTTGGGGCATACACATTGACTAAAGTCCAAGAAAAATTATCCTTTAAACTCCTTAGAGCAACAACAATGAAGTTCTTATCTTCTCTAAGGAGCTTACAGTCATAACAAGATTGGTTCTAGAAGATAGCCAGACCTCCTGAGGCCCCTTCTGAACTGCTACCAATGCATTTTCCATGTTTAACCAACTTCATATTTTCAATCTTTTCTTTGTTCATTTTAGTTTCTTGAATCAAAAGAATATCAAGTTTAGAGTCTCTAACTAGATTCCTAACTACATCTTACTTATGAGGACTATTGAGTCCTCAAATATTCCATGAGATAATCTTCATTTAAGGATTGGGGTACAAACCTGATGGATAGTAAGTTGTTTTCCATCAACAATGTTCTGTTTAGATTCCTCCTCCCTTTGGGTTTTTTTTGACCTTCTTCCTTTTTCTTGTTTTGGAGTTCCAATATCTGCTTTTTGTTGTCTAGTTAGAACTCCTAATTTTTGGCCTCCCGCCTTCTTGTTTGATTTCCCCATAGATGAGCTCTCAACTTTCTTTCTAGAACTTAAGTTCGGCTCAAAGGTAATGTGCCTTACCTCAGGGGATTTATGGCTTTTCTTATTTGATCCCTTCTTTGAACCCATAGTTGACCATGACTTATCCTCTGCATCTTCCTCCTCCTCCTTCTGTTTTTCATTCTGATGTGATATCACTAGAGAGTGAATTTTACTTTCCCTAATTAGGTCATTTGATTTCTTTTGATTTACTTCTGAGTAGTGATTATCCTTTACTGCCATCTCCTTCTCTGCTTCCTAATGCCTCTCTATTTCTTCTCCTTTTTCCAATTTTTCTTTGTCTTCTTTTCTTTTATCATTTTGTTTTGTTTCAACAGTTTTAGTGCTTTCCCCTCTTTCTTCTATTATTGGAGAAACATGGGTAGCTAGCTTATCATTTTCTTGGGTGTCTTCATAATTTTTCTTCTGCTGGGAGGATTCATCCTTTCCTTCTAGCATGATCAGGGTTTCCAACATTTCCTTTATTTTTCTTTTCCACTCCATTCTCTTTCCTTTGGTTTGCTCTTGATTCTTCTTTTTTTCCTTTTGGGTTTTCTGAGGGAATTGTTTCGCCCAATGACCCGATTTCTTACAAGTGAAACAGGAAAAAGACATCGATTCATATTCTATCTCTTGAATCCATGTCCCTAGTTTTGCCTTCAGAGATATCACCTAAGGAAGGTCAAAATTCTATTGAATGTTTACACATATTCTAGCATATACTTGTCTTGTTTTGGCTTCAGTCATTGGATCAATAGATAGAAGTTCCCCAAAATATCCTGCAATGGCTATTAAGATATCTTCATGCCGGTATTCCAATGGCATTCTAGGAAGACAGATCTAGATCGGCGCCACCGTGAAAAAACTTTCATTATAATCTAGACTCATTGTCCACTTTTGCAGTGACAGAGAGGATTTACCCATCATCCAGGGTCCCCCACACAACAATTTTGAAAGATGTTCCCCACTTGAAAACACAGAGGAGAAGAAACCTTTTGGCATTGCCGCTACATTGACTTGACCTTTCAGCCTCCATTTTTTATCCATAAAAGATTTGACTAGATCAATGTTCGGTCTTGGGCCCAAAATTTTTCCTACCAAGGTTGAAGCCATGATAGAAACCGTATGTTCAACTAACTGATCTGGTATCTTAATACCAATCTCGCCTTTCAATGGGTCCGATAAAATATCCACTTTGGGGAAGATAGACTTACCCGATGGTTTTATGCCAAAGAGGCTTGCCCACTTGCCTTTCCCCAAATTTGCGGAGAGATCATGTGACTTTTCTTGGGATAAATCTCTCCCTTCCTTTGAGTTTTTTGAATTTTTTGCCTCTGGTCCCATATCTGACACATTGTCCCTGCTAGACAGAAGCACCATTGATTCTCTTGCCTTTTCCACTGATCTGACAGCATTCTCTTCTCCTTCCTTCGAAGATCCCATAGTAGAATCCTCAGCTTCCAGCTTCCCTCCAGAATCAGAATTCAAAATTTGAATTCCCTCCCCCTCTCTCTCTCCTCCTCCTCCTTCCCTCTCGTGCTCCATTGTGCAAAATCAGAATTCCCTCCTTTCTCTCTCCTCCTCCTCCTCCTCCTTAATCTGATGTTGCTAAGTTTGAATGATTGATTTACAAATATGAGATGTATTATTGTTTAAGTTATTAAGTTGATTGGTGAATTTGTTGTTTACTATATTCAGTATTACTGAGTGAATTAGAGAGTTTAGTTTTAAGTATTTAAGTTTTGATTTGTCTGGTTCACCCCCCCTCTGAGTGGACCAACAAAGATAACTTCAATAATAAGAATGCATTAATTAAATATGGTTGAATATGAGATATACACTAAGGTGGTTTACTTATAAAGGCAAGGTGAGATTTAGTGTCAACAATTAACATGACACAAACATTAAATGCACAGTGCAAGCATAAAATACCTACATAACTAAAATAAAATGACATGAACATGGACCCATTATAACTAAATTCTATAAATGACAACTAGGACCTAAGTAAGCTTAACATGTGAATGCGTTCTCACTGATGTTTGGTTAAGAAATGACCTCATTCACACTACCACTCCGCAATTAAGTGAAACTTAAGGAGATGAAATTATTATGCAAATGATGCAAAGATGCAAGATAATGATGGGTCTAGGATACTAGGCCATGTAACCCATGTATAAAACAAATGCAATATCTCATAAAAAGGAGAAAAGGAGAAAACCCATTAGGACAAAGCTCATCTCGAAGAGAAAAAAGATTCAATCGAGGATGACATGGAATCAAAGATACCCCCAAGATCTACATCCATCATAAAAATAGATCCATAAAAAATCCAATGATGTCCCTCGATATGAAGGATGACAAGAGAGACATAAGCCCCCATAATGAGATAACTTTTTGCAAAGAAGCACTAGAAGGACTTGTGGAGTAGACTCAAGAACCCTCGACCTAAGCAATCAAAGGATTGGAAAAAAATGTGTAGAAGCATTGGAAACCATTGATTAGGGAGTTTAATGGGATTCATAATAAGCAAATAGATTAGTTCTCATTGCAAATTAAAAAATAAAAAAACTCTCAAAGTGGCACAACCATAGAATCTGATGAAGCAATAGTTTACTAATAAATGATCTACAATTGAAATGAAGTGCAAAGATAAAAAAAAAAAAACCTTCCCAAGAGATAGGATGTTCAAGTAATGCTTTATAATAGCAATCAGGAAAAAAAGGATAAATTATACACAGGGTTGAAAATGGAAAAAGTGCATGAATCGTTATGAAGAGTTCCTCGATAGCTTTCCAACACTTCAAGAATAATAAAAATTGGAGATTGTGGAAAACAATAATTATGAGCCCAGGAGTTAAAAAAGAAGATCTGATTTCACCTAAGAAAATGGCACAAATAGTAGAACTCAAAAAAGCAACTTATTATACTAGAAAGCAAATTGAGATAGCTTTCCAACTATATCTTGTTTTCAAAAAATGGACTCTATATGCAAAAGTTATGACCATTTTTCTAATCAACGTATAGTTGAAAAAAAAAATATTAGGGGCCAATAGGCTATCCCTTGGGCACCCATATGACCACCATCAATTATGGGGAAAAAAGGGCCTGTCACTAGTGTTTGAAGGCAAATAAGTGGTAAGCCAATTGAGCATGTGGTGGAGCATTGGTTGCACAAAGGAAGAGCAGATTAAGTAGCAAGTTATGAGTTGATGTAAAGGGTAGAGGAGTGGTGGGCTTGGTAGGTGCTTAGTGCCAATACCAAGGGCACAAAGAGAGAAATTACAACCACTTAACAAATAATAAATCAGGTCACCAAACTATGAAGTGTGTCAACCATGTCAAGGAATCACCAACCAAGGAAATGTAAGCCCACTAAAATTAAAGCTTCCAATAATATTTAAAGTCCTGATAGTCAATGAAAAAATGCCTACCTCTATTGTCAAAGTGCCAAATAATGGATTGAAAACTATGGAGGCCTTCAAACATTAAATTGTCCCACCAATAAGAATAGATAGACAAACAAAGCTGACCTTGGAATTAAAGTGTTGACCACTAAGTGTAACCCACACCAATGGTAATATTGTGGGAAATATCTATTTAGCAAACTAAAATGCATGGCATACTAAGGACACAATTTTTTTGTTAAGCTCTCCTTATATGTCATGTGTTGATTTGGTTGCATAGCTATGAGTAATAAGGTTTCTACCACATGAACAATGTAGACCTTTCAAGAAAAGTTTAATATGTTGACAGATGGAAAATAGGAATCGATCATGTACAATACACGACCCAGGGAAATAGTACATCTTTCCAAAGGTAAAAAATAACATTTGTAGAAGAAGTATGAGGTTGATGAAGAAAGTATAGATACCAAAAACACCACCTCACAAATATTTCTAATGTGCCAATAAAATCTTTCCCAATTAAATACAAGTATTGTGCTTGATAAAAAATCACATAGAAAATATAATATTTTTTGTAACAAGAATAATAAGTAATGATACATGTACTTGTTTGTGGGCGATTATGTGCATCCCCAAGGGGCTAGTCTCTCCCCAACTTGCCCCTTCCTAACCCCAACTTGGCTATATGTAAGACACGGCTAAGGCAAGATGGGCGGTTCTAGGTCACAGGGATACCCCTGGTGCAACAATTTTTTTTTTATGTACTTGCATATTCAAGGGGTCATACTGCCTCCTAGACAAAAAAATTGTCTTAGAAATAACTTTTTAAAAAATAGGTGAATTTATAGTCAAAGTTCATCACTCAAGCCTCCTAAACACAATGGAAATGTCTATTTGAACACAAAGATCTTGGAAAATTTAGGTACCGTTCAGACCAAGCATCTTTCACCCAACTTCAAACCCTCATAACGTTGGAAAGATATAACAAAGTTTGACAAAAAAAGAAGCCAAACATGACTTTCTTTGATGTCACGGATTCAACCATGAGGTCAATGAAACTCTAAAATACATCTAAAAAAATCTTCAAGCTATATAATAAATCTCACATCCAAGAAGATGCCTACAATAATGGAGCTCTAAAACCATGTGGGAGTAGATAGGTATCTCTTCAACATCCCATAAATCCTTACAAGACTAAATAGCTTCCACAAGAGAGAATGACAAGATAACATGCATAATATAAAAATGGTTTGATTAAATATGGTTGAATATAAGATATACAATGAGATGCATTGATTATATAGGCTTGGGTGAGATATAATATCTACAACTGACATGATACAAATTTAAATGCATGATGCAAATATTAAATGCCTAGATAACTAAAAGTAAATGAGGTGAACATGGCCCCATTATAACTAAAAGAAATGGAAATAGGCACCTAAGTAAACTTAAAATATGAATATGTCCCCACTAATGTCTAGTTAGGAAATAAACTCATTCACACTAACACATTTGATGGGCATAGAGTTATGTGCATAATTTTGTATTGATACATGACATAAGTTAGAATCATGACCTAATAACAAAATTGTGTGTGTGTGTGTGTGTGTGTGTGTGTGTGTGTGTGTGTGTGTGTGTGTGTGTGTGTGTGTTGTTAGTAATAACTGAGAGGGGGGGGGGGNGTGTGTGTGTGTGTGTGTGTGTGTGTGTGTGTGTGTGTGTGTGTGTGTGTGTGTGTGTGTGTTGTTAGTAATAACTGAGAGGGGGGGTGGGTGAATCAGTGGCCTCAAAATTTATCCTTCAACTGTTTACCACCAATCAAATAAACCTCAGACTATTATGTCCCTACAATATGCATGCCATGAAATACTTATAATAATTAACTGTCAGTCGGTTTTCCTTGTATATCCTTATTCTCCTTGATTACCGATAAGAAGTAAAACTATTTACTGAAACTTAGTAAATAAGCAGAGTATACCAATCAATCCAGAAATGCATATGTGAGATGTAAAATAGTAAAGTAATAAACCATACACACATAACACATGGATTTTAATGTGGAAACCCTGTTAAGGGAAAAACCACTGGGACCGGTACCCCAAATTTTCACTCTTCTAAAGTGAGCCTTGTTAGGAGCCAACCATATTAAAGGTTACAAACACACTATTAGGTGTGACCTTGTTAGAGGATTTTATACATAGAGGTTGTCACTTAGTATCGGGCATCTATTGCTACCATCCTTGAATCAGCCTCCTTCTTAGACTGTCAATAGGTATTGAGCAAGTCCAATGCTACTTTCATGAATCATCCTTTTTGGCACTCCTTGGGATTTACCTCAATATATAGAAGACTGTTAAGTCCTGCTTGGTTAAGAGACATGATGCTTCAATGGTTAAACTGAAACACTATGATCTGTTTCTAATGCAAATTTGAATTGCACATTTTTAGATCTATTTAAGTACATTACCTCTCTGATCAATGTATCAATTCAATTCTTTGTGCTCCACACTTTCTGCTCTGTGATTATGTGTTCATTGTTTGTCGGTGTCTACAGAATTCCCTAGCTCTCCTTCAGCTTGATTGATCAGGACTGTATGAAGTTCTTCTTCATCAGTTTCTCTTCAGCATCCTCTTTTTATTCACTCCCCTTCCCATGCATACAGAAATGAATTAATCTTGTCTCTTATATAGACATGATATTCACCATTTCTTGATTCTTGATTCTTGATTCTTGGCATGAAAAATAATCTAGCCAATTTGATTTAAAGAATAACTCCTGATTTATCCCGTAGTTATCTTCATACCAGCTGTATAAATTAGCTTTAAATCAATTACTTAACTCTGGTCGAATAAAACAAAGAAAACAACCAGTTAAGTCGTATCTTTAGCTCTTGCCAGCTGGATATTTTATCATTTTCTGAACTCTCTTTTCCGTCGGTCAACTCTGCAGTTAGTTATCAGTTACAACTACCAGTTCCATCGGTGTGACTCCAGTTGGCTTCGGGATCTCTATCTGTCAGGCATCATTGGATTTTACTCATCAAGCAACTATGTTTTTAGCTTGTTGGGCATCCTGTGGTTTTGCGTTGTCGGTAAACACTGTCTTCTACTCGTCGGGTATCACTTTTCTCTTTGCCTTTACCGATGGTGTGCACTCCACCGGTATTGTCTGTCACTTGGTGAATACTTGACATTTATGCATTGCTGAAAGCATAACATTTGTTCCATTGACTCTCTGAAGTCTTTGGCATTATGTACATGACCGTATAGATGATACCAAGTTGACATCAATGACAATACAAACCATTAACTGATTTAATGCTTTGCATTATTTTCAACTTAACATTAGCAAACATTTAATCAGTTACATGTCATCAATCTCTCCCTTTGGCATTGATGGAAATATAATATATTATCACACTATACTATTTCTAATACAATATGAAATACAACAGTTGAGATTCATCAAACTACCAATCATTTTGTTCTATCAACCGATAAATGTTTGATCACTGGTAAGCTCTATTTTAGCTTAGATTTGATTCTTGCAGCTTTTTACTTTCTGATGTGTTGAGTCTTCTTCTTGTGTCAATTTCTCTCCTTTGCCTGTTCTCTCTTTTATGATGTCTTTTTCTCTTTTCAGCAACTCTCCCTTCGTATAAACTTTCATACAATTTTCTCTCCCTAAGGATATAATCTCTTCCTGTTGGAGTAATCTGATGATGGATAATCTCTCTCTTTTTTAGAAGAATGTGATAATATGGATAATCTATCTCCCTTTGACAACAATGCCAAACAAATATTTTTACAAATATCTGACATTCATGTCAAACAATCTTTTCTCTCCATCCATAATATATTCCTTGAATTTCCTTATCCATTGGCAATACATTAATATGCTCTGGTGCTCGAAACTGATATATACCTCTTTGTATATAGATGTATCTTTGAAGTTCATCTTTTTTCTCACATCAACATGAATGATATTCTGATGATATGTAGGTTGATGTAGCCTTCAGTCTTTTACTGACTGGTAGACAAGGGTTTGACCCCTAGTCTCTTTCTCAAGTACTCAAACGTATCCTTGGGTAGTGGCTTGGTGAAGATATCAGCTAATTGTT
>MU227637.1:1241944-1259479 GCA_018584345.1 Thuja plicata | reverse complement strand
GGTTGAATCAGTGGCCTCAAAATTTATTCTTCAACTATTTACCACCAATCAAATAAACCTTAGACTATTATGTCCCTACAAGATGCATGCCATGAAATACTTATAATAATTAACTATCTGTCAGTTTTCCTTGTCTGTCCTTATTCTCCTTGATTATCGATAAGAAGTAAAACTATTTACTGAAACTCAGTAAATAAGCAGAGTATACCAATCAATCCAGAAATGCATATGTGAAATGTAAAATAGTAAAGTAATAAACCATACACACATAACAGATGGATTTTAACATAGAAACCCTGTTAAGGGAAAAAACACTGGGACCGGTACCCCAATTTTTCACTCTTCTGAAGTGAGCCCTATTAGGAGCCAACCCTGTTAAAGGTTACAAACACACTGTTAGGTGTGACCTTGTTAGAGGAATTTATACATAGAGGTTGTCACTTAGTATCGGGCATCTATTGCTACCATCCTTGAATCAAACTCTTTCGTAGACTTTCAATAGGTATCAGGCAAGTCCAATGCTACTTTCATGAATCAATCTTTTTGGCACTCCTTGGGATGCACCTTAATATATAGAAGACTGTTAAGTCCAGATCGGTTAAGAGACTTGATGCTTCAATGGTTAAACTGAAACACTATAATCTGTTTCTAATGCAACTTTGAATTATAGATTTTCAGATCTATTTAAGTACATTGCCTCTCTGATCAATGTATCAATTCAATTCTTTGTGCTCCACACTTTCTGTTCTGTGATCTTGTGTTCACTTTTCATCGGTGTCTGCAGAATTCCTTAGCTCTCCTTCAGCTTGATTGATCAGGACTGTATGAAGTTCTTCTTCATCAGTTTCTCTTCAGCATCCTCTTTTTATTCACTCCCCTTCCCATGCATACAGAAATGAATTAAGCTTGTCTCTTATATAGACATGATATTCACCGTTTCTTGATTCTTGATTCTTGATTCTTGGCGTAAAAAAAATCCATCCAATTTGATTTAAAGCATAACTCCTGATTTATCTCGTAGTTATCTTCATGCCAACTGTATAAATCAGCTTTAAATCAATTACTTAACTTTGGTCAAATAAAACAAAGAAAACAACCAGTTTAGTCTTATCTTTAGCTCTTTCCAACTAGATATTTTGTCATTTTGTGAACTCTCTGTTCTGTCGGTCAACTCTACAGTTAGTCATCAGTTACAACTGCCAATTCCGTCGGTGTGACTCTAGCCAGCTTCGGGATCTCCGTCCGTCAGGCATCATTGGATTTTACTCGCCGGGCAACTCTGTTTTCATCTCGTCGGGCATCCTGTGGTTTTGCTTTGTCGGGAAACACTATCTTCTGCTTGTTGGGTATCACTGTGACTTTTCTCTTTGCCTTTACCGATGGTGTGCACTCTGTTGGTGTTGTCTATCACTTGGTGAATGCTTGACATTTATGCATTGCTGAAAGCATAACCTTTGTTCCATTGATTCTCTGAAGTCTTTGGCATTATGTACATGACCGTACATATGATATCAAGTTGACATCAATGAAAATACAAACCATTAATTGATTTAATGCCTTGCATTATTTTCAACTTAACATTATCAAACATTTAATCAGTTACATGTCATCATGTGTGTGCACGCGCGCGCAAGTGCGTGTGTGTGTCAACATTTTTAATACACTTTCAAAAAAATTAATATCTCTCTAAGTGACAAGACAAACATGGATGTATATATGATGAGCATAGGCTCATTTGCATAAATGATGTGTTTATAAACATTTCAACATAGTTCATAAATATTAAATACTGCAAAAATATTCTAAATATTTTTCTAAGTGACAAGATAGACATGTATTTTATTTGATGGATGTAGGCACATTTTGTATGAAGAATAGTCTTCTTATATAATAAGAGGCTTGATGCTCTTAGAAATTAATAATATTAAAAAAAAGATAACTTTTATTCATATTTAATTACTTGCTTGCAAGTAGCACCCATAGTGATAAAGATATATAAACTCTTTCAAGTAGTACTCATAAAGGAAAATATATATAAACTCAAGCTATATGGTTACATCTACATTGATGTTATACTATATAGTTTGAATAGTGTGATTATAAGCAATACCTAAATTACATGTTTATACCATCTACCTTTAACTAGTTAAAATTTAGACTACATACAAACACATTATAGACAGAAAAATCAAGAAAGCGCAACAAGAAAGGACAATGTAAGATCATGAAAAAAGGGTGTGGATAAAGGAAAAAATCACCTTTTGTACACAGTCAACCAATTAGTCCAATCTATTAAGAAAAATACCACTAGTGGCAATATGAATGAAAGAGTCAATACTTTGGATGAAGTACTTATTTATCTCTCAAACCTATGGCAAAAGATGAAGCTATAATCCTTTTCATCCTCCATCTTGGGGGCGTGTCTCATTATTGGTGGTGTCAATGTTTTATTACCTAAGGACATAATCTCATTCACACATATGAAGAGTTCAATAAGTAGGTGATTGAAAGATTTGATTGAAATAACCCTAAACTATATTTCAAAGAGTCACCTCAACTCAATCATATCAATAATCTAGAATATTATGTTGCTAATTTTAGAAGCTACTTATTATCGTAATTGACATTTTAGAAAACATGATTATTATGTATTTTATAGGAGTATTTTAACATTTCAACATAGTCCATAAATATTAAATACTGCAAAAATATTCTAAATATTTTTCTAAGTGACAAGATAGGCATGTATTTTATTTGATGGATGTAGGCACAATTTGTATGAAGAATAGTCTTCTTATATAATAAGAGGCTTGACGCTATTAAAAATTAATAATATTTTAAAAAAAAGATAACTTTTATTCATATTTAATTACTTGCTTGCAAGTAGTACCCACAGTGATAAAGATATAGAAACTCTTTCAAGTGGTACTCATAAAGGAAAAGCTATATAAACTCAAGCTATATGGTTACATCTACATTGATGTTATACTATATAGTTTGAATAGTGTGATTACAAGCAATACCTAAATTACATGTTTATACCATCTACATTTAACTAGTTAAAATTCACACTACATATACAAAAAAATTATAGACACAAAACTCAAGAAAGTGCAATAAGAAGGGACAATGTAACATCATGAAAAAAGGGTGTGGATAAAGGGAAAAATCACCCTTCAGACACAGTCAACCAATTAGTCCAATCTATTAAGAACAATACCACTAGTGGCAATAAGAATGAAAGAGTCGATACTCTGGATGAAGTTACTTATTTATCTCTCAAACCAATGAAAAAAGATGAAGCTATAATACTTTTCATCCTCCATCTTGGGGGCGTGTCTCATTATTGGTGGTGTCAATGTTTTATTACCCGAGGACATAATCTCATTCACACATATGAAGAGTTCAATAAGTAGGTGATTGAAAGATTTTATTGAAATGATCATAAACTATATTTCAAAGAGTCACCTCAACTCAAGCATATCGGTAATCTAGAATATTATGTTGTTAATTTTAGAAGCTACTTATTATCGTAATTAATATTTTATAAAAAAATAATTATTGTGTATTTTATAGGAGTATTTTAACATCTTGGGGGTTTAGTGAAGCTTTCAATCCTATATCTCTACTAGAATCTATCAGGGAGACCTTCGATTTAGAGGTGAAAATTATCCCATGAAAAAATTATTCGCAACCATCATTCTAAAATAAATCCAGGGGGTATACAAATGAAAGCATTTCCTATATATAAAATTCCACAACCTGGGCTTTACCAAGGAAATTGACAATGAGATAAAAAATGAACTTAGAAGGAAGACGCTATATTTTCTTACAATGAGCTATGGAATCCAAGACATTGATGTCTTAGCAAATGGAAAGTTTATTATATTGAGGTTTTATCAACTAGCATACATATCTAAAGTTTAATATATATAAAGTACGCTAATAGATATCAAAACCTTTATTTTTTAATAAATATCACATTTGTTGGACTTCTCTAATGGTTCAATAACTAGGTTGATAAAAAACTATTACTTTAGGATTGGATATTCATACTAAGAAGCTATCTCATCATCACGAAGACTCATTTCTATGTCAACCTAGGGACGTGAGACTTGAAATGGTGCAATATTATATGTGCACTAGGAAACCATTGAAGTAACACCTATCCTAATTGGGAAAGAAACAACTGCTAGAAAGTAAGGTGTTGGAAAGTAAATGATATAACTAATAGACATGCAACAATAGATAACCTGAATATAAATGTAATCACCTAAAATTGGTCAAGGCATAATCAAGTCAGAAAAATCCTATCAATGTTATCAAAGTGATCAAAATTAAATCAAGGATCAAAGACATAATTGTGTGATTAGATCCCTTCAATTTAATTACATAATTCATCATTAATTCAAGGTCCTAATTAATTAATTAATTGCCTTAGATATTTAATTAAATTCAAAGTCAAAAATCCCCATGACTAAGGAAATTAATTATATTGATTTAATTAAATATCCCATTAATATTCTCTCAACATGACATTAAGTCAACACATCAACCAATGAGATCAAAGCACAAGGATTGCTCTCTCAATTTTGAATATCAACCACTCAATTCAAATTGAGGAAATATTGACCACACAATTCAAATTTGAATAATTTTCCCTCCAATGGAAATCTATAAAAGCAACCTCACATCAAGGCATTTTCAAATCTAGATCATTTGCAATTAGGTCATGCTAGTTTGAGTTTTGAACCAATTTGTGCATTTGAGAGCTCATTTTAGGAGAATTGCATCCATTTACATCATTTTAGTTTGAATTCATCCCATATTTTGATCATGTAGTTGCATATTTGTATCAATTTAGCATCAATTATAGGATCATTTAGCATAATTCATCAAATTCAATCATGTAGCTGCATCAATTTCATCAAATTTGTTTGCATTTCCATGAATCTTCCATTTCATGATAGTCAATTCACTGATCTAACATGCTAAATTATGAGAGCATTCATATTTAGATTATAATCCTCATGCCTATGAAGCAATAGGTCACTTTCAATTTGGTTTATGTTTGATTTTGATTGATTTTTATGTATTAACCAATTGAACTAATGATCTGTTGAAGTGTTGTGTTGTAGATGCGGGGGTTCACAATTAAACACACATTTTTTATACCCACCGTGGGGCCATAGGCCCAAATTTTTATCATTTTCTAACATTTTTGTGCTTATAGGTCAGAGGCTCTACAGAAAAAACTCCATTTCTTGTAGAGAAAGTTTTTTTTCTATCGTAGATAGTTTGTTTCCTGCTGGCAAAAGTCCATTTCCAGTCTTTAAAAGTTTATTTCCGGGGCATAAAATTTTGTTTTTGGGAAAAAGTTCATTTTTGGGGCCTAAAATTTTGTTTCTAAGAATTGTTTCATATTTGGTCAAAAGGTGTTCGTATTTGGTCAGCCTTAGCTCATTTTTGGGGAAAGGTTTCATATTTGGTTGATCAAACTTTGTTTTTTGGGTAGTTTGCAGTGAATAAGAGCTTTTAAATTAAATTTCAATGCTAACCCTAATCAACTGATGCTTTTTTTTGCTAACATGACCTTGATGTGCAGGATGATTATTCTCATGTTCTTGCAGAACGCATGTCCAAGATGAAACAAACTCAAAGTACTAACAAATTTGTGTTGTAGGTTGCCTTGGAGCTTCAAGTAAACAACTTGTCTTCATTAATTTAACCGGTTAGTACCAAATTGACCTCTCAAGGTGTTATGGGATTATGCTCTCACCTTTTAGGTGATAAAAAACCTAGAGAACTCTTTATTCGTCATGGCTTGGGAACTCTATAGTATTATCTAGTTTCATTTGAAAATATGAGACTACATAGTGGAATGAATATTTGCTTAGTGTGCTTGAGATCTTAATTATGATAGGAGAGTATGCTCTCACCTTTTAGGTGATGAGAAATCTAGAACCACAATTAATATCTATCTTTCATTTATATTTTCGCCTTAGAGAGCCTATGTGACAGGAAAAAGTAATCACCCCACAAGAACGACTCAAAGTGGACACAGGTCAAAGCCAAGCCATCCCATCCACTATAAATTAATGATACCTCTAGCCAAAAAATATGGTAGACAAATGTAATTAGGTGCACTCTTCTAGGAGAGACCCTAATGGTCTGAACGAGACCCCTAACTAAATCCACAAGCTAGTAGCCTCCTTATTATCCTTGGTATTTTTTCCATAGTGCATAAGGGTTGTGTCACCCCTAAAATATTTTACACACATCATTCATGCATACCTGGTAGTGAGGTGAAGGGTTCTTGGATGTCACTACCTTGAACTCGGGAAATCTCAAAAGGGATCCCCTAATCACACACTCCTTAAAGGCTCAATTATGTGTAATTATTTCTCAGCATCTCTACTCAAGATTACTTGTTATATTGACAAGGGCATATGCACTAAATCCAGGTGTACTTAGTGTGGGCATATGGAAATTGCATTGTAGCCATTATGAGGTTAGCTTATTTTTTATGTGCTCAACCCGTGAAAACTTTTCGAACATACACTTAATGTTAGGGCTTTTAGAGACAAGACCATTTTCTCCTATGTGTGTTTCATTGAATGTTGGAGAAATTTACCGTCAAACACACCTGAAACATCAAATTTTATCACTAGAAACTTTGCCAAAAACACAAAGAACTCAAAATTTTATTTTTGGTCAATAAAGTTTTGTTTTGTGTTCGAGAAAGTTTGTTTTCTGTCCTAGAAAGTTCATTTATGGGGCCTAGGATTTTATTTTCAGTGAATTTTTTTTTATGGTCCATGTTGTTTCATTTATGGGAGTCCAAGCTCATTTTTTGTCATTAAAATTTATTTTTTGGGAGAAATTTTGTTTCTAGTATCTTAAGTTTCATTTTTGGGAAAAATCAGTCTTATTTCAGAAGTTCCATTTTTGGGATAGAGGGCATTTCCGTTTAGTGTCTGACAAATCCAATCATTGTTTTAGATACCCTTTATTCAACACTTCTATGTTCTGCCATCATAGTTATTATAATCAATCAATGAAACCCTATTGTTATCACATTTGATCTGATTTCTCTTTGCTTCAACAACATCTCACATGCATTAGTTTGTCTTATCAATCCTTTTATCCTGTTTTAGAGGTCATCATCAGGGAACATTTATCCCTCATCCAGACCTTTGAAACTAAACATCATCTATCATCCTAATTCTTTCAAATCTAGACAAATTGTAGCACAAACTCATCAACATTGAACCATTATCAATTGGTTATCATTGTATCAAACCTTGGGTTATAATTTTTTCATGATCTAGACTAAATCTCATAATTTTCAACAACAATTAGATCCTAAAAACATTAAAATTTTTTTAAAAAAAATTACCCCAACTTGGCGGGGTCATAACTTTTGACTAGATGCCCGAAATAGCGAACCGTTTTTACCATTGGAAAGGTCTCCAAAAAATCAAATTTTAGTCTCTAAAATAGGGTGTCTTCGACAACCCAATTTTAGAGACTGTTGACAGTCTCAATTTCCAAAAATGCTTTGAAGACCTCCAAAAATGCAAATTACCAGAACATAGAAAGAAATTGAAAAAATATATAAAAAATTTGCATTTTTATTTCTTCCATTCCATGCCCATGGCCTCCTTGGCACAAAAAACCTCAAGACAAGAGACTACACCTCCATCTCAATCACATAAAAAAGATAATCAAAACAATAATACCATGGCTAAAAATGAATGGTCTAGATATCATGATCATGACAATCCTATATTTGATCAAGAGGCTATTCCACAACTCCATGACAATCCTATCTTTGATCAAGAGGCTATTCCAAAACTTCATGAAATCATATCTTTGATCAAGAGAATAATGAAGAATAAGTTATACCGTATTCAGTTGAGAGACTTCTATATCTCCAAGAGGAAGACATTTCAAGTCAAGAAGAACCAACCATATCACAACAACAATCATCACAAGAAATTGAACATAAATCTAAACATATCTCACAATTTCAAGAAGGAAGTGAACCACATCTTCATGATCTTGGTTCCAACATCTCTTTTACAAACACAAGTGAAACTAAATGTCCATTAGATAGAGAGTTTTCTCCTTTGGGACAATCTTTTGAATCAACATTAGAAGAACTTCTTGAACACAATCTCATCACATTGCCTCAAGTCACTTCATGTGGATTTGAATTTTTGAGAAACTATTGTCCATACCATCAACATAATAAACATGAAACTTCATATTACATGGAGTTGAAACATAAAATCCAAGATCTTATTGATGATGGCATAATTAAAGTGGAAAATTCTAATGATTCATCTAAAGAAGAACAAGACACTAATCTCGAGCATGATCAAAATCATGAACCTATGTCTAGAAATGGTCCACATGTCACCTCTACTTCTTCCACCATTTAAAGCTTCACAGCTAGTCACACCACCTCCATCAAAGACTAAGTCTAATGATGATACTTTCAATGTTGACTATGTCTACCCTCAAGGGCCACCTCTAAAATAAATCCAAGATAATCTACATCTTGTTGCAAGCCTCTTCCATTGTTCTAAGATCCTGGATCCCAAGCTTTTATATGTTTCAATTCCTATCATACCTATTCAAAATTATCCCCCATCATCCCTCCAAGAATCTCCCATACATATACAAAATCCTACCTTTTCCTTATAAGTGGCTCCATGTCAAGAAGGTATTCCAAAATGTGAAGAAACAAGTCTGACTACAAATCAAGATCAAGATACTATTCAATCTTATCAAACATTTGCCAAGGTCCCATATTCATAGAGTCCCATGCTGATCCCCTCATACTCTTTCATTTCTTCCAAGATGACACCCTTCCATCTCAAGAAAAAAGTATCCCTCCAAGTCCTATATCTTATCCACCTCCTAAGCAAGATCAAGATATCCCTTCCACCATTTCCAATGAGCCTATTGAAAACCAAGAGAAAAGTAGTCTTTCTACACCATCCAATGATCCTCTTCCTTGTCGAGATCAAAGTATTCCAGCATCTCCTTGTCACAATCCATCTACTTTGAGAACCTATCATCCCTCATAATCTCTTTCATTATAATAACTCCCCTCAAGCTTCAATTTCTCCTATCAAAGCTACTGTTGAGCCCATTGATATAAAAATAAATCCTAAAGATAATGGCCATAGTGATGTAGCTCACTCTAAAGATGTTGATATCCATTACACACCTTATATCTCTCCATTTAAACATAAGAATTTACCTTCACCATACTCCAAATCCATTCTTGGTCCATATATCCCAAAGTTAAAGTCTTCATCCCTTCCATTCATATTGGGTCCTTATATCCCTTCATAAACCATTCCTACCTCACCACCCACTTACCCTATCATATATCAAGAATGACAAAGGCACACATACTTGAGAAATTTCCAAGCACCTATCCATATGAACCCTCCATATCATTCCTATCCTTCCATGATTCCCAAAACCTTTGGAGGCAACTTGGATGTCAAACATAAAAATCCTAAATCCAAGAATCCATATATGTATAAAGATCAACATGTCCAATTTAATCGACATGTGAATACAAACAAAAATGAGATATCAAAGAGACCACAAAGGTCCACCAAGCAAAAAGAAAAATCAAGGAAAATGTGGGTTCCTAAATCCCTCATCAAAGAAATGCATTCTAAAGAATCACAAAGGAAATAAAAATCAAAGACTATGTGGATTCCCAAGTCGCTTTTACAAGACTTGCACACAAAAGAAAAATCAGAGTTGACATTCAAGCTCCCAATGGCTTTTGCTCCACCTCCTTCCAAAAAATTTCCGCTTTCCAAGTCTATTGGGTCCCCATGTCCCAAAATCCATTACCTTGAATACTTCACCAAATTCTTCATCCATTTTGGGTCCTTGTGTCCCAAGATCCACATACTTTCCTCCATCAAAACCTCAATTTGTTCAATCCATTTTTCCTCCATCATTCCACCACCCTTCAAGGTGTGTGTAGATGTTGATCTTGCCAACGCTTCCACCTACCCCTACACAATTCTTTAAATATCCCATTCATTATCCAACACCTACTTTCCATCCTCTCATCCCCTTTATCCAATCCTTAGCATAAATTCTTATCCACCATCTACCTTTTATCCTCCATATCATCCCCTCACCATCACCCTATCAACGTCTTTGAACATATTTTCAATAGCCCTAGTCCATTATAGCATATCTTTCAAAGGAGTACTATCTAAAGAGAAAAAGTGAAAAAATCCTAGAACATCATAAAATCTCTAAAAATCCAAACAAATCATAAAATCTTTTAAAATTGAAAAATCGTAAAATCTTAGGTTCATTTATGCATTTGTCAATGAATCACTTATCTATCTTGCTTGCATCAACATTCAACCTCATTGCTTGAGCATACCTATCATAGCTTCTGCATCACTTGTACATATTGGTCAGTTTTGCATCCTATCCTTGTGGCTTAGAGTTGGTATGCATCTCTTTCTTAGGGCAGTTACTTCTAACTAGGGGAAAGTTCCTAGTCATCATCTAGGTTCAACATCTATGCACCAATGATCATGTTTTCAAGCACAATCAAACACATTTTCTATCAACAATCGAGAATCAATCAACAACCAAATAATGGTGTTTTTCAACACCACCTATCACAGATGACCTTGTCCTAAATTATGATGGTCATGTCTTCTAAGCGACTCAAGGATGTCTATGGACTAGAAAAACAAGGAAGAAGGCATGACATTTTTCTTTGTCTGTTGTCTGTTGTCTGTTGTTATCAATTTTTGCTTATCATGCCTTCCGAGTGACTCAAGAATGTCTTCATACTAGAGGAATAAGGATAAGGGGCATGATATTTTTCTTTGATTGTTGCATTTGGGTTGTGTTCCAATGAAATCTAATAGGAAAAACATTTCGGGGTGTCTGTGATAAGTGTCTCCATATATCTAATAAGCATGAGAGTTCGCAACATTGCTACATAAAAATGCTTGGATTATGGTACACGACACATACCTCGACCTCAAATATTTGTACTATGGATGGAGGTTGGCATGCATTCCTTGTATTTTGAAATATTATCAATTTCTGATTGTCATATTTCCTGAGGAATTCTGTGAGTCGCTGGAGTAGAAAATCAAAGAAGGAATATGACATTTTCTTTGTTTGTTGCTTGTGAGGTAATTCATAATAGTGTGTGAATTCGTCTTAGGACATGATCATTAAAGTATCGTCAAGGACATTTCATATGAAAAGTATTAATTCTTGTTTGTTAATTAGTGAAAGCAGTATTCACATCATCATGGTTTAATCATACCAGTGGTGGTTGTACTTGTTGGTGATCCACAAAAGCTCAATGATGCAATATAACATTAAAAAAGGATTGAAAGAAGGAAAACTCATGAAAATTGCATAGAATTTTGCATTCATTTTAAGTTTCATTCATCCAACATGATAAAAAAATCAACCACATCAACAATATCAATAACTAGGCAAAAAAGAAAATGTTGACATCATCACAAAATCTATTTCCTATATGATCGAGTATCATCATCAATACATCAAAAAGATATCAACATCATCATGCACAAATACATTGCATAGTAATTTTGAGGCATCATTGCTGATCAAAATCTTCAGACATCACTATCGAGAGCTAAATCGAAAATCATTATCAATCAAACAATCACATTGGACATCAATCCAACATCATTATCGAGAGCTCAATCTAAATCGTAAACATTCCCAAACCATTCAGAATCAATCCTAAACATTCCTAACAATTCCTAAATCATTTCTAATCATTCTATATCATTTAAAATTGATACAAAATAATTCAAACTACATCAACATCATTCTAGATCAATTCAAAATCACACAAAATCACTCAACATCCTTCAATATTATCTGATTACCATCATCATCTTTCAATTTCTCTCCCAAGGGGGCATAATCAACACATCATTGCAATTGGAACATCATCATCGTAAGTGGATCAAGTTAGAATTAAAACATCAAATCAATTCAAAACATCAAATTTTGTCATCAATCAAATTCATCAAATCTTCTTCATCAATCAAATCATCCAATCATCAACTATCTTCAACAAAATCATAGGTTTTATCAAATCAAATTGAATCAGTTTCATCAACAATAAGGGCATGCCAATTTCATCAGACACCATATAAAATTGACAGTGTCTTTATCATCACCAAATCAACAAATAAGGGCATATCAATTTCATCAGGAACCATATCAAATTTATAGTGTCCTCATCAGGAAATCATCAATATATGCAACACAACACTTCAATAGATCATTAGTTCAATTGGTTAGTAAATCAATCAAAATAAAGCGTAAACCAAATTGAAAGTGACCTATTGCTTCCTAGACATGAGGATTATAATCTAACTATGAATTCTCTCATAATTTAGCATGTTATATTAGTTAATTGACTCTCATGAAATGGAAGATTCATGGACATGCACCTAAATGCAAGCAAATTTGATGAAATTGATGCAACTACATGATTGATTTTGATGAATTATGCTAAATGATCCTATAATTGATGCTAAATTAATACAAAGATGGAACTACATAATCAAAACATGAGATGAATTCAAACTAAAATAATGTAAATGGATGCAGTTCTCCTAAAATGAGCTCTCAGATGCACAAATTGGCTAAAACCTCAAACTAGCATGACCTACTTGCAAATGATATAGATATGAAAATGCCTTGATGTGAGGTTGCTTTTATAGATTTCCAGTGGAGGGAAAATGATGCAAATTTTAATTGTGTGGTCAATATTTCCTCAATTTGAATTGAGTGGTTGAGATTCAAAATTGAGTGACAAATCCCGTGGAAGACGAATATTCATAGATATGGGGTGATCTAATCATGTTTCTTTTTACTGGTCATGATGGTGGATTGGGGAAGCATTGAAGTAACTGATGACAAGAGCATAAACCTATGGAAGGATGTTTGGTGATGAACGAGTGTGGTTATGATCTTATTAGTAGAAATTCCATGTGGTCTTTCATATATTGTTTTAGCCATGAAAAATGTTTCTCTTCTTGGTGAGTCATTTGTTAGGCTAAATTTGTTGATGGCACAAAAGGGGTTCCTTGGTATGATCGAGGTGGGTAAGAATATAATATTTTTGTATGTATCAATTCTTTTGATAAGATAATAAAAGGTGATATCCTAACCAATTATTTACTGGTTAAAAAAAATTGAGTGAGCAATCCTTGCACTTTTATCTCATTGGTTGATGTGTTGACTTAATGTCATGTTGAGAGAATATTAATGAGGCATTTATTTAAATCAATATAATTAATTTCATTAGCGATGGGGAATTTTGACTTTGAATTTAATTAAATAGCTAAGGTATTTAATTAATCAGGACCTTGAATTAATAATGAATTATGTAATTAAATTGAAGGGATTGAATCACACAATTATTTTCTTTGATCCTTGATTTAAATTTGATCACTTTGATAACATTGATAGGATTTTTATCACTTGATTATGCCTTGACCAATTTTAGGTGATTACATTTTCCCCTCTTTGAATCGATGTGTGGGAAATGCATTGATTCAAAGAACATCTGATGTTGTCTTTACTGGTTCTCGTTGAACTGATAAGATGATGGATCCCTGATGTCTGATGTCAGGTTGAACAAACAGTGAACAATTTGATACAGATCTTGATGAAACTACTCACAATCTAACGATGTTCTATCTAAGTCTGCATTTGATGCAATGTTTGATAAGAGATTCATTGATTGAAGCCAAAATAACCAATTTGATATGGTTCTTGATGAAACTAATTACCTACCAGAATGAAACTGAAGATACTGATGTAGAGAGAGTAACCAATTTGATATGGGTCCTGATAAAATCACTCGCCTTAAAGATTCTGATTTAGATAACCAACTTGATATGGATCCTGATGAAGTTAATTATCCCATGATGATGATTTCATGATGAGGACACTATCAATTTGATATGGTTCCTACTGAAATTGATATGTCCCTATTTGTTGATTCAGTGATGATAAATACATCGTTAATTTGATATGGTGCCTAATGAAATTGACATACCCCTATTATTGATGAAACTGATTCAATTTGATTCGATGAAACCTATGATTTTGTTGAAGATAGTTGATGATTGGACGATTTGATTGTTGAAGAAGATCTAATGAATTTTATTGACGATTGGATGACAAAATTTGATGTTTTGAATTCATTCGATTCGTAATGGTTTAGGAATGTTTAGGATTTTGATTGAGCTCCCAATAATGATGTTGTAAAGATG
The DNA here is from genome assembly GCA_018584345.1 of Thuja plicata. Lineage (NCBI taxonomy): Eukaryota > Viridiplantae > Streptophyta > Pinopsida > Cupressales > Cupressaceae > Thuja > Thuja plicata. Next base: position 1,245,128 of record MU227637.1, on the reverse strand, counting down.
TTGGATTGATGTCCAATGTGATTTTTGGATTGATTTGGAATTGATTTTTTCCCGATAATGATGTTGTAAATATTTTGATGAATATTTGATTTTAGATTAGCTATGGTGAAAAAGTTACCAAAATGGGGTAAAAATTAGGGTAAAATATGTTTAAATAGCGTAAAAATACCTTTTTGACTATTCATTTTCAATTTTTCCCTTGAGAGAATTTGAAAACCCTTCAGCGAGAAGCATGGTAATTCTGGTCAAATCTCATCGTTTTGAGCTTTCAAACACCATCAATGACCAACCCATTATCCGATCGTGGTATGTTGACATTCTTGTACTCTTGCTTTGTGCATTTATTGCTTGTATTGTATGATTTTGGATGGATTTGTGTATGGTTGTCACATTGTTTCATTTTTGTATACGAGGATATTTATTTCATTTCCAGTTAGGAATGTTCATTTCCCGTGAACAAAAATTCATTTTTGGTTAGGGTTTGATTTCCAGGTTCTTTCATTTGTTGCTTGTATATGTTCATTTTCGGTGATAGAACCTTCATTTTCAGTAAAACTTTTATTTCCCGTCTATTATGCTTCGTCTTTAGTGTACTGTTTCACTTGTGGTTTGCATTCTTTCATTTACGGTATAAAGGTACATTTATCATATTTTCTGGTTTGTTTCCCTTATAAATTTTTTTATATAGTTTGCATAATTTTATTTACGGGGAATGTGTTCATTTTTTATCTGATTGGTCATGTGCCTTGAATTTTTAGAGTTTTTTTATATCAATTTTGTGTTTGATTTGTGTATGAGTAAACGATGATGATATACTTGATGTGCTTGATTAGATTATGATAGATTTATGATTGAGAGGATTGATTATTAATTCGTTTGTTTTGCAGGTGGATACTGGGGTTGTTAGATTTTGGGGTCAATACCCGAAGGTATTAAACTTGATTGGATTCTTGTTAGATGATGAGCGGAGGACCATTCACCATTGTGGATTGGGAGCTTTGCTAGATATGATCGAGTGTGGGATAAACTAAGGATTGTTGACCTCTCTCGCGGAGAGATGACATTCTGAGCATAAAACAATCATCTACCGATTGGTGAGATCACAGTAACTTGAGGATTTTTATAGGATCTTGCAGATTCTAGTGATCGAGGAGATTATGTATTATGATTAGACAACTCATGATGGTATTAATTCACTGCGTCGAGTGTTCTAGGATGAGAACATTAGTTGTCACACCATCTCATGCCAGGACATGGAGGTGAGTTATGCACCACTTCTAGCAGTGTTGGCTGGTTTGAACGGTGGCTTCCTTGTTCTTGATAGAGGTTCTCAGGGTTTCTCGTATGGATGTGGCCGACAACTAGAGGATATAATATAGAGGCCATGTGGCTTCACTTATGTTTCATGTCTGTTAGCATATTTTTACCATGATTTGCACCAAGTAGTTTATCATTATGGCGAGAGCGTTTCAGTTGGCATCATTCTGTTACAGATTTGGCCTGAGAGCATCTGCCTGTGACCAGACCCTAGTGATACAACCAAAGGAGACTTATATTTAAATTTATAGGTGCTACATGTCGCAACCTCATAAAGGGAGGTTGGAGTATCAGATCAGAAAACAAAAGAGGAGTTACTATGTTCTACCTTAGCTACGGGAACAAACACAAAATAGAACTATAGTGGCTATAAGAGTAGATAGTTGCAAGGACTGATTCTAACTACCAAAATAGAAAATTAACTACTGGATAGAAGAAATGGGATCCTCCTAAAGTGAGCCCCCTTAGAAATTGACTCAAATATGAAATCTCAAAGCAACATTTTATTCATAGTAAACTCAATTACATTATAACAACAAATAAGTATCTATTTTGCTAAAATAGTAAACTAGAAACAAAATTATAGCATGCAGAAGTGTGTGCTAAAAATGTGTCACACTTCTATGAATAATTGTATCCAAGATTGCTCAAGAATGAGGTCTTGAATGGTGACTCATAGCTCTCTATTCATGGAGTGCAAGGGTTTGTAACGGAGGCCCTCAGATTGACCTAGTTTGTGCCCATGCAAGTACACCATAAGACGAGAGATTCAAAGAGGAAAAGCAAGAGTGCTAGTCTCCATGATTCATCAAGTATGAATGCAAATGAAAGCTATTCTATATGATAACAATGCAAGAAAGGAAATTAATCTATATGATAACAATGCATGATTATTCTATAAAAGGAAATACAAATGCAATATTAATCTATGAAAGGAAACATGAATCTAATCTAACATGCAAGTGCAAAACTAATCTAAATGGATTGCCATGGGGCATAAAAGAAGAAGACAAGAAGAGAGAAGTTGCAATATCCAAGCTCAAATGCTCAAAATCTCCTCCAAAATTGCTCTCCAAACCTGCAGCATAACATTAGCATAAAATCTCCTTTTTTCAAATGAGAAGGAGAGGTTTCCTTTTAAAGAGAAATGGAGGGTAGAGATTAAGAGGCAAAAATCAAAGACTATGATTAAGAGGCAAAAAGCCCACCACTTAGGAAGATGTGTAGAAAAAAAAACTTTATTTATTTATATTTAATTTATTTTCTTTTTTAACAAAGAGGGATTTAAGTGGGGGTTTTATTTAATTAAAAGAGGGATTTTATTTTAATTAAATAAGATTATTTAATTTAATTAAAAAAGATATTTTAATTAAATGAGATAATATTATTTAATTAAGAGAGATTGTAATTAAATAAGATAAAATTATTTAATTAAAAAGAAACTTTAATTATATAAGATTATTTTATTTAATAAAAAGGAATTGTTTTCTTTTAATTAAATAAGATAATTGATGAAATGATCAAACCTTAGGAAATATTAAAATAATTGAATTAATTACGATTTGATCAAGGAAATTGATTTGAATTGAAAATGTTGCAAAGAATTGATTCAGGAATCTGATAAATTGATAAATGGGGCCCATAGTCCAGGCGACCATTTTAGGGTGCATACCTTAGGAAATATAAAAAAGAATTGTTTTCTTTTATAAATAAGATAATTGATGAAATGATCAAACCTTAGGAAATATTGAAATAATTGAATTAATTACGATTTGATGAAGGAAATTGATTTGAATTGAAAATGTTGCAAAGAATTGTTAGTAATAACTGAGAGGGGGGGGGGGGGAATCAGTGGCCTAAAAAATTT
>MU227637.1:1184357-1211931 GCA_018584345.1 Thuja plicata | reverse complement strand
TCCCCATAGATGTGTAACTCTGTGATTCTCCATTCTATGGCCATCTTAAGTCCATTTGTTAAAGCTTCATACTCAGCAATGTTGTTTGTACATGGGAACAATAACTTGTAAGATTTAGGAATCGTGTACCCATAAGGAGAAACAAACAATACACCAGCTCCTGAACTATTTTGCATAAAGGATTCATCAAAGAACATCTTCCATGTTTTTTCAGTCAGATACATGAGATGCTCATCTAGGAAGTCAACTTGAATAGGTGCATTATCTTGTATTGGGAAATCAACCAATTGATCTGCTATGGCTTGTCCTTTGATTGCTTTACGCTCAATGTACTCTATGTCAAACTCTAAAAGTATCATCATCCATTTAGCAAGTCTACCCGTGAGAGAAACCTTACCTAGCAAATACTTGAGTGGATCTATTTTTGCTGTGTATAGTGTGCGCAAGCATGCAATGTCACAAATTTTGGGAAGCAAACACAACTGTAAGGCAAGCTTTCTCAATGCTATTGTAGTTAACCTCATATGAAACAAGAGTACGACTAATGTAGTATATTGCTCTTTCTTTCCCATTTTCATCAAGTTGAGCTAATAATGCCCCCAAGGATGATTCTGTCGCTGAAATATATAGAATAAGTGGTTTCCCTGGGATAGGAGGCATTAAAATACGAGGATTCACCAAGTATTTATTGATTTTATCTATGCTCTTTTGACAATCCTTATTCCAAACACATTTAGCTCCCTTGTGTAAGTCCTTGTTGAAGGGTTGAGCTCTATCCGCCAATTGGGAAATAAATCTCCTTATAGATTGAAGACGTCCTTGAAGACTCCTCATTTGACTAATCTTTCTAGGACGTGGCATATCTATGATTGCTTGGAATTTTTCAAGATCCACCTCTATTCCTTTTGCTGAAATGATGAATCCTAGTAGTTTTCCAGAGGTGACTCCAAATGCACACTTTTTAGGATTTAACCTTAGTTGAAATTGTTCCATGCGATCTAGAATGACTTCTAAATTATCTATGTGTGTGTCTCTCTGTTTAGACTTGGCCAAGGTGTCATCCACATAATCTTCCATGTTTTTATGCATCATGTCATGAAAAATGATTGTCATAGCTCATTGATAGGTGGCTCCTGCATTTTTTAATCCAAAAGGCATGACGTTCCAACAATAGGCACCCCATGCACAAGTGAATGTAGTCTTTTCTTGATCTCCAGGAGCTATCTTAATCTGATTGTACCCAGAAAATCCATCAATCAAGGAATAAATCTCATAACCTGCAGTCATATCCACTATCATGTCTATATTGGGAAGTGGAAAGTCATCCTTTGGGCATGCTCTATTGACATCTCTGAAATCTGTGCAAACTTGAATGGATTTATTGTTACTCAAAAAATCACAACATACAAAAGGACAAACACCAACAGGAAAAGATTGCATTTTTAGGTGTCCAATTGATATTACCTTTCAGGTATTGAGAATTTACATTTTATTATTACATTAATTTTCAAATATTACCATTGTACTCTAAGTATTGATCGCATTCCAGAATTTTAAATTTATGATTGATCAATTACATTGTACATTCAAGTTGAATGTAATATACAAATGTCTTTTCACGTGTCATATCAATTTAAAGATTACATTTGCAGAAATGAAAAAAACATGAAAAGTATGGAGTAGGGGTCCCATGCATTGCGTTGAGGTGTGTTGGTAGTTAGCTGGTTCAGAAGTCAAGTCCTAGGTCCCCAGGTCTTTAGGGTTTCATCTGCATCTTCATGAGGTCTTTAGGGTTTCAACTGCATCATGAGAGAGAAAAATGGGTTAGATCTAGTTGGATGTAAGCAATGCACAAGACACAAACAACATACAATTAGGTCTTCTAAATGTTGCATATCTATCTGACAAAATCAATGCAACAATGAAATATAGATCAACAATGAGGAAAAGATAGTATTAAAGGGACTTGTTTTCTAAACAATGAAACCTTTTACTATAGATGATTATCCTAATGTATGTCATTCTTGTAAAAATGAATGAAAGGGACGTGACATTTCCATCTGAGAAACCTTTTTCAAAATTTGATCAACCTGTTAGGACAGTAAATACAAATGAATTCACCAACATTCATGAATGAGTGTCATCTTGGATGACACTCACCCACAAACATTAATGGATTTATTCTATCTGTTGTCCTAACAAATTGACTGGTGATATATGTGCAAAAAGTAATCATATGACCAAATGCAGGAAAGCAAAAAGGAAATGCAGTGGATGTCACGAGCCCGTGCTCGAACTTCACGTAAGTCATTACATGAAAGAAAGATGGTTTACATTTCAAGGGGTTACTTCTCACATACTGAATGCAGAAGAAGATGCAAATACATGAAAAAGTTCAAAAGATGCTACAAGAGACACATGACAAACTGGAGAAATGCAAAATTAAATGGAATATGAAGTTCACTATCTTCATGCAAGTAAGAGGATTCAAGAGATGCTGATTATAGTAAGTATACCACGATGGTAGTTGTTAAAAGTTCATTTTGGAGATTAAGATTGAAAACCACATGCCTAGAGATTGTGCATATATTCTATAAAATGAAAAGATGTTGTTATGTTTATTTTAAAAGTTGAATTTGCAAAGTAAATGATGCATAACAAGAAATGTGAAAGCTGCAAGTAAAGGACAGAGATCAACAATCTCAATATCAATATGGGTTTACATTCATAATGGTGAAACATACACAAAAGACAAACATTATGGACAAAATATCATGGGTTATCCAAAAATTTTCCCATAATGCTGTTATAGTTCATGTGTCTAAAAGAGTACATCTTCATTCCTTCAGACAAAGTGTCAAGAAAATATCTTTATGCAGAGTGTTTAAACAAGTACATCTTATATTGTTGTTTTTAGATATAATGTACATTCATGATAACAATGCAGGGTATATGGTCTTCATGATGATGGGACATATATACCAGTTAGGGTTGCCCTTTTATGAGTAAAACCCATGGGAGTCACGAGCCTGTGCTCAAACCCCATGGGTTTTTTCTTTCTCATATATATTTTGAAAAGAGAACAATGTGTTTTTTGCATTGAAGAAAATATCATTTTCAATATGTTGTGTTTCCATTTTGAAATATGCTCATGCTACTATCAGTAAAACTGTGAACTGAATGTGTGTTTTTTTAACATTATAAAACACAATGGAAAGGAAATATCTTATATGTGTTTTTTTCAGACAGTGGATGTTCGGCTTGAACAGGGAAGCATCTTTTATGCTAACTACAATGTTTTGTTCAATGACAACAAGAAGAATGCTTTTAAAAGCATTTAAAAATAGTCATGAAGCCCGTGTTTTAGACAAGCATCAAGACAAATAGCTAAGTGCATTTTCAAAATAAAAAAACCATGTGGGTATTCTAACAAAGTGACAGCAACACAACAGTCGACAACAAAGCTTAAACATCAAATAGTGCTATAATGATGGAGTCAGCAACATAAACGAAGCAAAAGAAACCCCATTATTATCGGCCCCAACAACATCTCTATTTTACATTATAACTACAATGAACAAAATAAAGGAAACTTATTTGGAGTGTCACGATCAAAGCCAGAGACAAGCAGTGGTGGCCGCAAGCAAGAAGTGTTCTCTTCCATAACTACAAGATGCACTACAAGTTCAAGGCCGAGTTTCATGAGTAACTCGACATCGTGGCCTTGTTCATTCAAAGCTCGCAAAGGGGGGTCAAACTAAACCTTTAATACCCCAGGTTATAAGCATGAACACAGTGCCATTTGTCATGGCTTTGATAAAATTTCAAAAAAACAAGTTATTTTGTCAAAACATCAAGCTGGAGTGTTGTGGTCAAAGCCAAAGACGAGCAGTGGTGACCAAGATCAAACCAGGTGTTCCTTTTCAAACCAAAACCTTGAGTTACAAGCATGAATGCAGTGCCATTTGTTATGGCTTTGAGACACTTCATCTCCGAGTTGTTCCAGCACTCATCAAGCTTGAGTTGAATCGTTATCTAAAGATGAGTTTGAGCCAAATAGAAGACCAAAAGCCATGGCATTTTCGAAGGAGAAAACAAAAAGAAGATGCCATGTATTATGGCAAATCAGAAACTACATCTTTTCTTCCTCATAAAGCTCATGAATCCTGAGCTTCTTCACAAAGTGGAGGCAGATTTCATTGCAGAAGATCGGGGTTCAGATTCAACATGGCGGCGCCACCAAGAAAACCCTAAGATGCAAAATGAAACCGATAAGCAAATGCATTGTGTTTTACCCAAGACTGGAGTCCGCTGACAAGTGAAGTAAATGCTATGTTAGTTTCCAGTCTATCAACATCCCCTCCACAATGCCACGATGGTACTATTGGTGCCACGAAGTATAACAACTATCCCTTTCAATGGAAATGGTCATGTCGACTACAGACCATGGTGATCAAACAAACTGCAATTATATCAACTACCGTGGTATGGTGTCAACAGAGTTAGGATTTGCTATGGTGCCGAGTTGCTAGGGGTTGCATCCCTTTTGAGTTAGGTTTTTGGGTTCTCAAGTATTGTTTATGTATTTAGGATTCGAATGTCATTAAGTTAAAGTTAATAAAGTTTGCAATGATATAGGTTTTATTTGTCGACTTTAGAAAGGGGAGCTAGTCTTAAGGATAGATTTAGGGCAATTGTGAAACCATTTTGGCTTAGAGTAGTTTGCTTTTATGAAGGGCTTTTGGGGGGGGAATATTTTTTGAAATAAGCCATGTTGGCTATATAATGGATCATTTTCTTCATGTTAGGGGGGGTCAAGATTGTGAAGAGAAGAGCTTTAGTGAATTTCTTATTCCTATAGCTATTTGTTTATGCATTTTGTATCCATTTTAGTTCATGTTGAGTGTCGATTTTGTGCAAGAGGATGCATGTATTCCTTGACACTAATATGAAATTCATTCATGTAACTGCCTATAGTATTTGATAAGAATAACGCTGGCCCATTTCTCATACATCTTGTTGTGATCTTTTGTTATCAATCCTATTCAATTTTTTGCATTCAAGTGTAGTGTATCTATAACATGGATTAGTGAATTATCTTAATACCTATTCTAGGTTTTAGAATATAGCCTTTTGCAGAAAATGCATGTCTATTGACAAGAGCATTACTATTTGTGGTAAGATCCCTAAGTAGTGATTTTCAAGTCAGCCTATGTATTGGATAGTGAATGAGCTTGCAGGAGTCATTAGGGTATGTCATGCGAATGTCAGTTTGAACCTTTAAAGAATCTGAATCTTTTGGTGTATCACCTTTTCAAGTTTTGTTCATACATTTTTAGTTAGAGTTTCTCTTTTTCCTTCCCACAATTAGGAAAAGATAGTATAAAGTTGATACCCAAATTCAAATAGGAACCAACCTAGAATCCGAAGATTCCTTCTCAAACATAGTCTACCCACAGCTTGAGAAGGTTTCCATTGTTAGGATGGAATTGTTGTGTAACCCTAATGCCTGAGTTAGGGTGACAATTCTAAACCTCAATAGTTATCATGTTTGGAAATTGGTACAATGTTTGATATCCATTCAGCATAGGCAATAGCTCTTATGAATTTTTCACCAAGGAGTTTCTCCAATTCTTCTTTGACTAGAAGAGCTATGTGAGGGTGCATCTTTCTCAATTTTTGTTTAACTAGTTTGACACCTGGAGCTATGGACAAGTGATGCATGATAAGATTAATGTCCAACCCTAGCATATCTGAATAAGTCCACGCAAAATTGATCTTATTTTTCTGTAAGAACTTAGTCTAAGCTTCTTTTTCTTGTGGTGACAAGGACTTAGCCAAGTGTACTATTTATGGAGCCTCATATGTACCCAAATTGATTGCTTGTGTTGGCTCAATAAGTACTGAAGATCTATCTTGAAAGTAGCTAGGGAGACGATCAAGTACCTCATCCTTAGGCGCCTTAGAGAGGTTTTCACCCTTGGATACGCCATTTCTTTTTACTTTTTCGGTTCTGACACCGCCACACAGTGGTTTTCACCATCAGAACTCCTATTCTTTTGATTTATTTTTTCTTTTTATTTTGTGACTAAAGTACTTGATGTCTGGGTCTGTCATGCTGGTAACCGGTTCACTGGTGGAAGAGACTACAGGTTCAATGGCATTTAGGTAACATGCTATCTCATAATCATTTTGAAATGTTAAGAGCTTAGGTTCTTGATAGTGTTGGGACCAATCAATGAGGTTGGGACGAACAAGATGCAAGTCAACGACTGGTTCAAGGTTATAAATGTGAATGGTATTATCGCTGGTGACTGAAGAGTCAGAGTCCGTCAAGTATCCTTCTAAGCTACCCAAATCAGGATTCGTCCTAACGATAAAAGAATCCTCCACTAAGGAAACACATGGGTTCAAATCCCCTAATCCTACACGTGACTCGTTGGCTACTTTAGGTTGAGAACTATAAGTGTGAATATCATCAACTATGGAAGACTTGAAGAAGGAGTCCCATTCATACTCATATGAGATTGTGTCTGAACTGCGACTAGGATGCTTACACCATGAAGGTTTGGGACCTTTTGATGTGGAAGGTCTAGTGTTATCAAGGGTAGCACCTTCTCTTTCCATTAGACTGAACAAGATTCTTTCATTGATGTTCTCTGAAAGGATCTTCTATATCTGATTCATCTTGTTCTAAAGTTGCAACTGACACATGAGTGACCGGAACATCTGAATCTCCCCAAAGAAGATTAGTGGAAGGGACCCAATCTTCGCACATGTCTTGCTGATTTGTCAAATTAGGAACGTATTCTAGTTCATCTTCACTATCCATCTTATCAAGGGTAGGAGTAGTGTTCTTATTGTGATTTGCAAATCCTAGGCCAACTGGCTTCTTGGACTTTCATCCAAAAAGAGCATGATCAAGAGGTTTAGCTCTAGCATCCAATCTGTGATTAAGAGGGCCATGTCCGGGATAGCCCATCTGCTTGAAAAAAGTATACCCTCTCCCATAAGCCTTAGGAGAGGGAGAGAAGTTCTCATTGTGCATGTATTTCTCTTCTCTATAGATCCAATCTCTAACAAACGTCTCTTCTTTCTCATCTTGGATAGGCACTGTTGATTCTACAAATGTGCCATATAAAGTCATAGCTGAAGAGGAAGGTTTCTTTTCTTGTGAAGGCTTGCCATAAGATCTAGGCAAAACCGATAGTGTTGTGAGGGAGTTGAGTTGATACCCCCCCATTCCAAGGTCTATTGACTTAAGTTTGTCTTTACATTCAACTAAGGTTGCATCAAAATCTTCTGCTTCTCTATTGAGGGGAACATGAGTTCCTACTGAAATTGAATTAACATATAAAGTGTTATCCCCAGGTATACAAATCTCTATTCCATTGTAGGGGAACTTAACACATTGATGGTAGGTAGACGGTACTGCTTGCATATCATGAATCCATGGTCTACCAAGTAAGATATTATACACAAGGGGTCCAGCGTCAACTATTTGAAATAAAATATCTTTTTCAACAGGGCCAATCCTAACAGGAAGGATGACCAACCCCTTGGAACTTCTTTCTGCCTCATCATAGGCTTTGATAGTAATCCTTTTTCTAGTATCTATGACTTTTTGAGAATAACCCAATTCTTTCAAAAGATTAAAGGAATAGATATTAAGCCCAACACCCCCATCTATCAACACGCGCCTAACATGGGTTCTGTGGATCATGACCTCAATATGGAGAGCAAGATAGTGTGGGTGGCTCAAAGCTTTATCACCATCCTTCGAAAAGGTAAGGTAATGAGGGCTAGCAATGTGGTTAACCATGTTCTGGAATTAATCAACATCTAAGTTGTTGGGGATGTTTGTCATGCACAAAGCATCCTCAAGGACTTGCTTGTGTCTTGGAGACAACTCTAAGAGCTCAAAGATCAAAATTTGAGCTAGGGTTCTTTGTAACTGATCAACAAGACTATAACTGGATTTCGGGTTAACTGTTGGATTTGAGGTGACATTCTTGGATGCCACTTGCTTAGGTTTACTTGAATGGCTTGAATTGGGTCCTCTAATGACAAGAGACCTTGACTTCGTGGTGAAGGGGACTCCCCTTAATACCACAAGTACACAACAGAAACAGAGAGAAACAATAGAAATTTGCAAGAACAGAAAATTGGCTTCTTATTGGCTCCACAAATGTGGAATTACAAACTTCAGAATTACAATATCAAAAGCCACATGGGCATCCCTTACAATAATCTGTAGGACAAAGCCTCAAATAACCACCCCAGAACTACCCTAGAAAACACTACGGGCCTTCCTTAAATAGGCAATTTTCCATCGCCCAAGAAGGCTCCAAAAATCTAGCCATTAAGGCCGACTACCCTTAGCATTTAATTATTTTTCACTTTTATTACAAAAGGGTCAGCTTTAAATATTTACAAAATATGAGATTAGGTAGCCCAACTTACGGAAGCCATAACTTTTGAACCATAGCTTCGATTGGCTATTATAACCACTTTCCAAAAAGGGGAGATCGCGATCTACAGTGCCTAACATGTGAAGCACCAGTCAATCGGGGGATCAACCTCGATCCAGAGCCTCTAAGGTCCTGAAAATTGAGCTCAAAGGTTTCGCACCCTAAAATCTCAACAGTAAATCCTTAATAACTTCGCCAATACAGATGCTATCGAAATGAAACTCAAATAGCATGCTTATATGACTAAGATGAACCTTCGCCTGAAAAATCAGAACATTCCGAGTTCAAATGACCAACTTACTAAAAATAGCAAGTTTCCAAAAATAACAGCTTTGTACAAAATAGCCCTTATTGAATAGAAAACACATATTTTTGGGTGATGCAAGATTGCCCTTACACCTAGGATGCTCCTACATCACTTCGTGTGACAACATTGAGGGCTTGCGATGACACTCTAGAATTGGGGCCCCTTAGCACCACGCTAGGCTCTTCATCAAAGACAGGAGGAGAGTCCACATCTAGATCATAACCATAGGGATCTTTACCCCTCACCATGTTGATATTTTCTTCTACAAATCCAAGCATGTTGATAGTATTCTCCACATCTGTGTAAGTTTAGTTGATCTCAACTTTGCCATTCTTAACTTTAGAGGTTTCCCCCTTCTCATATTTGGGCAACGGTTTCTTGAATGCCTTATGATCGGCGTTGGTTTTCAATCCATCTATCTTAAGTTGTCCATTCTCAATGAGATCTTGAATAATATGCTTGAGCTTCCAGAAGTTTTCAATGTCATGTCCAATACCATTGTGAAACTTGCAAAAGGCCTTCTCATCTCACCAATGTGGCTTAACATCTGGTATATAATGTTTCGCAGGATCTTGAGGATGTGCAAGGTTGTTAGCAATAAGTGTTTTTGAGACATCCTCATATGAATCACCGAGATTTGCAAATTGACGTCTTTCTTTCTTAGGCCTATCTTGGTATCGTGGCTTGCTCTCTTGTTGATTAGACTTATTGAGCTTCATGGCTTGAACAACACTAGACAAGTGGAGCATGGTTTGATCTTTTGGTTGAGAGGAGTCCACAACTCCATCATTGACCACTTGTTTGTTCCTATTGCATTGTGAGTTCTTCCCTTTATCCTTGTTAGGGTTGTTGTTATTTTGACCATTGTTGTTGTTGTTTCCATTTTTGGTCAAAATTCCTTGTTATTTTAAAACATCCTCAATCCTACATGCGGTTTCAACCATGGTGTCAAATGAATCAAAAACCATCTTCCTAACTTCATACCGCATTTTGGGAACCAAGTTGCTAACAAGGATGTCGATCTTTTCATTTTTAGGAATGGTTCTAGAATATCAAGAGCATTTTCGTCTCCACCTTTGCAAGAAAGTAACAAAAGATTCCCCTTGGTTTTGCTTTAAATTGCATAAGTCCAACATGGTGATAGATCTTGAAAGATTGTATGCAAAGTGTTGAACAAATCTTTGAACAAGGTCTTTGAAAGTCTTAACAGGGGGAGTTATATTGGTGAACCATTCCATCGCTTGACCCTTAAGACTCCTTGGGAACAATCTCATGAGATACGAGTCATCTTGATGAAACTCAAAACTTGTGGTATAAAATTGGCGCATGTGATCATGTGGATCCCCACTCCCATCATATTTGTCGTATTGAGGGATTTCAACCTTTCTAGGAAATTATTTCATGTTGACACTCTTGTCAAAAGGATTAGGACAAACTGAATCCAGTGAGAAAGAATTCTTGGGTGCTAAGAATTTTTCCATCATGCTCTTAAGTTGTTTGATCTCCTCTTCTTGAGATGGACCTTGCTTCTTGATCCTTTTATCCACATCAAAGTTGTAAGGGACCCTAGCGCCCTTGTTGATTAAAATCTCTAGGAACTTATCTTTGTTTTTCTCTAAATATTTCTCCACATATTGTTGGAAAAGTGGCTCTTGTTGTATTTTCATAAAGTCTTGGGAGGTGAGGTCAAAACTTGAGCTACTACCCCCATACTGTGAACCATGATGAGCACGTTGTGAAGGTTGTCTTGAGTTCCTAGGAGGTGTCTGTCTCCTATAATGATCATGTCTGGAAGCCCTTCTTCCTCTAGGGCTAGGAGATCGTGAAGGCGATCTTGAATGTCTTCCACTTCGTGGAGTCTTAGGAGGAGTCGATGGAGGAGAGTTGTTTCCACCACTAACACGCATGTTGTTGAATTGATCGTTGAGTTGCTGAGCCAAGAGCTTATCTTTCTCTTCTTGGAAAGCTTTCTTTTCCATTTCCACCAAAGTTTGTCTCTCCAATTCTAGGAGTCTAAATTTCTCTTCCTTTTCAGCTTGTTCATCTAGGAAGGCTTTCTTTTCGTGCTCAATCCTCCTAAGTCTTTCACTCATGTATCTTGAAGATGTCTTGAGTGGTGAACTTGGTCTTGAACTTCTAAACAAGTTGTTGGTATAGGTTGCATTGACATGAGTGTCATAAAGCTCATCTCCTTGGTTCTCATATTGTGATAACTCTTCATAAGCTTGTCTTTTACCTCTCTCTCTCTCTCTCTCTCTCTCTCTCTTAGCCCTTTGGTGTGCATCTAGATATCTTGTTGAGATAAGGGGTGAAGTTGGTCGAATGTCACGAGAAGACCCACCAAATGAAATAGCATCTCTATGCTTCGCAAATATATCATCAAGACATTTATCCATGTCTTCTCTCTCTCTCATCGAGTCATTGTATAACTCATCCATAGAAGAGTGAGAAGATGCTAAGGGGGTACCCAACTCACTAAGGTGAATCTTGGAATCAAACCACACTTCCGAGTTATTCCTAGGTGATTGATCAAATACGAGTTCTTTTCCCTTACATTTTTGGCGAGTTTGAACTAAGGGTAATTGGTTAAAGACCACTTGAGCTCGTTTTCCTTGATTTACTTGATATCTTGTTGTAACTGGCATGAAAGAAAAGGTACTAGCTGATAGGATGACCCTAAGAGACGTTGGTATCAAACTAGGATAGTAAAGGAATTAACTTGTCCAAAAAGAGAGGTGATAAGATAGAATTTGCAAGAGGCGTAAGCCAACACTGCCACAGAGGTGCCCACATTTTGAATAAGTATCCTAGCACATATGGATAAGGAGGGTGATCTTACCCAAGTTATATTGATTGAATTTGAATATATGAAAGTGAATGAACAAGAGATTACCAAAACTCTCCAAGTGTGCTATCAAAGAATCTAAAGGTTTATCTTTTCAACAAGGACGATTTCTAGCTTACCAACTCCAAGCAAGGTCACTTGTGAAATCAAAGATTGCTAATCCAAGAGGTCAAAATGCAAGAATCAAAAGCTAAAAAAGCTTCTAACAGTGGGGTAAGTAATCCAATCCGACCCGGATCAACCATGGGAAATTGGAAATGTCAGGACAACAAGTTAAGCAAGCTCAAAATTGATAGCAAATGGCTTGTTGGTAAAGAAACAGAGGACAGATTTGCACGACAAAATGCTTGCTCATGCGAAGATTACCACAGGACCGCGCAAAGTTTTGCAGTCTGACGTGAAGAAAACATAACTGGTGTAACATGATGACAGCAAGTTGGCAGAATATCGCGCGATGATTATCACTGTACCACGCGAAGAGACTCATAGGGCCGCGCGAAGAATTATTTTCTCGCGTGAGGTTTTTGATAGGAAGGATAAGGAACTTAGTTTTGTTCATTTTAAATAAGCAACTAGATGCATTAACATATTTTTCTCATGAATCAGGCACGCAAGACAACAATCAGGGAGTTCAAAAATGTCTTCAAACAATGAGCAAGGGACAAAGCAACCTTGTGCATGATCAAGAATAGTGACGTAGTATTTCTACTCCCTAAAAATTCTACTTGTGTATGTTCTCAAAATATTTTCCAATCACGCACATAGTTCTAGAGAATAAAAAGTTGGTTGCATTATGGTTCTTAGTAATGGTTTGACTCTGCAACTTTTGCAATCTCAAGTGGGTGAAATCCAATCCCGGTGCACTGAGGTTTTGACACAGCCCGCGAATTTAATCAATTAGAAGTTGCTGAGGAGATCTGACAACCCAACAAGAGACCACACCCGTGGAGATTTCTTCCACAAGGACATTTATATAGTGGTCGTTGCTACCATGGCGAAAATGGCTATTATCGCTTGAGGTTCCATCCACATGGTTTACCCAATAAAGGGAGTGTCCACTATGGTTAACCCTCTCTAACAAGGAAGACTCACAATATGAACCACATGGGAACTTGGTTCGGATTCAAGGGTTCCAAGTTTTTGATTCCCCCAAAAGGGAAAATAGCATAATCCTCTAGCCTCTTCACCTCACCCAAACATAGCAAGCAAGATTAATTGACCCACTAATTTGAAATCACCTCACCCAAGGTTCGTATATCAATCAACAATGACTACCAATCTCAAGAGATAAAGTACCGTCAAAAGTTGAAGACTACACCAAGTGAGATAATAACAAATCCTTCCCTACCTACAAGGGGATTTATCATCAAGAAGAGTTTCACATGTAAGACAAGCGAATGAAGCCCACTCTCTCAAGATCGCCACAAATAGTGTTCATAGGGCCTAATTACTATGTGAAACATATATGCAAAAAAGCAAATCTAGGTCCATTTTTAGAGCACCAATTGGAAATGTGATCTATGAAAGCAAGAAAACACTCAAGCTAAACACATTAGAGATTCATTTTTATTTCCAAAATCCAAATGTTATCGAGATGCAATAAAATACCTCAGATCCAAAGCAACGTGAGCATTTTGTTGTTTATCCACGCAAATCCAAAGCGATCCAACGATGAAGGTCAACCGAACAAACTTCAAACAAGAAACAAGAAACAACAGAATAACAAATACCAGATTATAGCAATGTCAATGGTCAGCAAAAACAAGATATAAAAATCGGCAATTTTACCAGTCTCTGTTGTAGAAATTCGCACGAAGATTTACCACAGACTGTGCGAAGATTCCCAGCAAGCCACGCGAAGAAATGCACAAGCCAGCCAGAAACAAAACAAAAAAATAACAGTCACTAGTGTAAAATCTCGCGCGAAGATCTACCACAAGCCGCACGAAGAAACACACAATCCAACAAAATCTCGCCCACAGACCTGCAAAATGTTGCGCGAAATTTCCCTGTAGAAGTATAGAAAATATGGAAATACTAAAATAAATTGTGAAAAATCAATATAAAGATAGAAAATGAATCTTCTGCCCCACGGTGGGCGCGAAAAATGTGTGCTAAAAATGTGACACACTTGTATGAATCATTGTATCCAAGATTGCTCAAGAATGAGGTCTCGAATGGCGACTCATAGCTCTCTATTCATGGAGTGCAAGGATTTGTAATGGAGGCCCTCAGATTGACTTAGTTTGTGCCCATGCAAGTACACCATAAAATGAGAGATTCAAAGAGGAAAAACAAGAGTGCTAGTCTCCATGATTCATCAAGTATGCATGCAAATGAAAGCTATTCTATATGATAACGATGCAAGAAAGGAAATTAATCTATATGATAACAATGCATGATTATTCTATGAAACGAAATACAAATGCAATATTAATCTATGAAAGGAAACATGAATCTAATCTAACATGCAAGTGCAAAATTAATCTAAATGGATTGCCATGGGGCATGAAAGAAGAAGACAAGAAGAGAGAAGTTGCAATATCTAAGCTCAAGTGATCAAAATCTCCTCCAAAATTGCTCTCCAAACCTACAGCATAACATTAGCATAAAATCTACTTTTTTCAAATGAGGAGAGGTTTCCTTTTAAAGAGAAATGGACGGTAGAGATTAAGAGGCAAAAATCAAAGGCTATGATTAAGAGGCAAAAAGCCCACCGCTTAGGAAGATGTGTAGAAAAAGGAACTTTATTTATTTTTATTTAATTTATTTTCTTTTTTAACAAAGAGGGATTTAAGTGGGGGTTTTATTTAATTAAAAGAGAGATTTTCTTTTAATTAAATAAGATTATTTAATTTAATTAAAAGAGATAATATTATTTAATTAAGAGAGATTTTAATTAAATAAGATAAGATTATTTAATTAAAAAGGAATTTTAATTAAATAAGATTATTTTATTTAATAAAAAGGAATTGTTTTCTTTTAATTAAATAAGATAATTGATGAAATGATCAAACCTTAGGAAATATTGAATTAATTACGATTTGATCAAGGAAATTGATTTGAATTGAAAATGTTGCAAAGCATTGATTTAGGAATTTGATAAATTGATAAATGGGGGCCCATAGTCCAGACGACCATTTTTGGGTGCATACAAGAAGTTCTAACCTCCAATAGGAACATCTGAGTACTATTATAGAAAGAGAACTTAAGTACTCCTAACTATATGGTCAGTCCACTCCCAACAAACTAGCAAGACCAAGTTTATTGAAAGCATGAAAATAGGAGAGGAAGTTGTGCTTGAATTGGACACAATCGACTTAATCTTGTTTTAGAGAAAATTTTGTATAGTGTACCTTCCTTAAATTTATTCAACCAATAAAAATGGGTATTAAAAGAAGAGGTATCACATCCACAAAAAGTTGGAAGTCTTTAATTACTTGACTCCTTCAACACCTTGTCCATTTTCACTTCTTCAGAAATAGGCCGGCAACTAACAAGCATTCCTTCCTCTTTCTAAAACTACATCACAAGGTTAGGCACACAAATATTTTCATATCCATAATTACTTCAAAATAATATTCATTCATCCACATGCAACATTAACATAGATATATCACATAGTAACTTTAATATTAACAAAGAGATTCAAGGATAAGCTCATGTTTCATATGTAACAAGTTTCAAGGAAATATAACCTGCCAAGGATACATATTATCCTTGGATTGTCAGCATAAAATGACTAAGTAAAATCTCTCTCTTGCTCTAGCTTCATCCTTCTCTCTATCTCCCTCTCTCCTCATCTATCTATATATATTTCTCCCTTTATCTCCCCTTCTCCCTCTACCTAGACCTCTATATCTACATCTTTCTATCTCCACCTCTCCATATTTATTCTTCCATCTCTCCCTCTATCTCTCTCATTATCTTACCATCTCTCTATACACCTATATATATTCATGTACCTCTACCTTTCTCTATGTACTACTTCACACCTTTTTCTTCATCTTTCTTCTCTCCTCTCTCTCTCTCCCTCCATATGTATTTCTCTTCCAACTCTATCTATATATATCATTCCTCTCTCTCAACCTCCATCTCCATCACCATCACCATCACCATCACCATCACCATCACCATCTCCATCTCCATCTCCATCTCCATCTCTATATAGATTCCTCTTTATATTTATCTCCTTAGTCTCCTCTATTTTGCTCTTCCCCACTTTGTCTATCCATCTCTCTCCCCCTCTCCCTCTCTCCCTCTCCCCCTCTCTCCTCATAAAAAAAATAACATGAGTATATTAGCAATGGAACTGAGAATTTTTTGTTTCAATCATGTTTGGATTTTAGTAAGTGAATGCACATTTGATTTAAAACTATCACTTCTTCATTGACACCTTCTTTGCACAAACAACATAACTTTCTAAATTACCTGCAATAGATCTCATGCACTACATAATTTATGCAAGAATATACCAAAATTTTTCCAAATTGACTTTTCATACCTCTTCGACGTACCCATTGCACACCTAGGTGTGATTTCTAGTTTAATAACATTCATTGATTTTTTTGATCAGTAATATAAGATATTTTATTAAAATTATAAAAATGACACATATGTCCACATATGCATTCAACTACTAAAAAGAGAGACCTGATTGCATCTATTGTCTACCATTACTGCATAGCTTGCTATAACTAACATAGTCTGCTACAAAATGCACCAACCCTAGGATGCTTTGAACAAGATAATCTTGATGTACAAAAGTGTCCATAATACAAAATGGACAAAGATGTCTGCAAATCTAGTATGCATATACCCATATGAATAAACCTACTAACTTTAGAAAGACTTGAACATAGACATAAAAAAATTAAACAAACCCCACCTCCATGTTGCCATGCCCATGCCTCTTCTTCGCCCTCCTGGTTTCAGCAACAAGGGTCAACCCTTCTAGCATGAAAATCCCACGCATGGTTTGCATCTTTCTCTTACGTCTGGTCTTGGGCCTTGCACCACTCTCCCTTCAAGCATTCTGTTTTCCCACCACTCTCTTTTGAGCCTGTGCCACCTCCTCAGCCTCCTTCTCCCTGACAAATTCTTTCAATCAATTCCAACCTCCCTTAGCCCTCTCAATCTACACTTCTTTCTTGGAAGACATGCTCCAAACTAGAAAAGGTTGATATGAATCTCTCGCATCAATTACTTGATGCCAACCCTACTTCTTGACCAAGAAACCTAGACCCGATTTGACATATGCTAGAATATGAACCATAGCCCCATCCATTATGGCTTAACAAGGGCCTTCATCATCAACAACGTCTCCTCCCGGGTGCTTAATAGTAATGCCCACACCATTACCATTAAAGAGATATCTACATTCACCCTTTATTGGTGATCACTCTCCATAAAATCTTTGCCTAGTAACTCCTCCAACACCTGCATTAGTCTTAACTCCTTATATTGAAACATGCCCTCATTCTACGACATGAAATTTTACCACCAAATGGCCTCTAGAATGCAGTCTTAAGCGTAAAATTCGCTTCCATGGCCGCTCACACACTCCACTCACCCTTCCTTTTGATCATGCAACCATAGGAAACTTGTTTTCCTGCGAACCAAGATTAATTACCTCTACACATTTCTAGAGGCATCCAAAGTTATTTGTCCTCCATAACTTCAAATGATGCCCTCGGTACTCTACAATATAAAGAGTATACGCCACCTTTCCCATCACTGCCAACTTGCCTAAACTAAAGTCATTACTAAGTAAGGTGATCGACCTGTTGAGATATCAACATTTAAGACATTTTTTTACCCCTCGTGTCATTATACTAGTATTTTAAATTTAAAAAATTAGCCGGTGGCTGCTATAGCCCATAATGCATCATATACAGGCATTATCCAGGCTTGAATTGAAGGGTCCCCATACTACCAACCCAGAGAATTACTATCCAAACTCCAAAAATCTTCCATAATCTCATCCTGCCCCAAGTCTCTCAATCTAGTCGCAACATTTGATATAATACCTCCTTCTGAATTCTTTTCTCTCTTCACATGAGTAACTCAATAATCTTCAAACTCACCTAAAAGACCTCTTATTATCTTCACATACTTGTTCAAATACCAGACTTGCGAAATCCCTTTGGAAATGACCATAATTGTGATATGAGAGTCTCCCTCTAAATGTAGCTTTCTCACCTTTAGCATCTTCACCTTTTGTACTACCAAGAGTGCCACCTGCATCTCAACCTCATTATTGGTCCCTTCTATTAACCTCTTGGCCCCAATTCCCAAGGCATTCCCGCTGCTGTCCCTAATAATATATCCAATGTCACTCAATTCCAAATTCCCTTTCGATGCACCATCACAATTTACCTTAACCCAATATGGCTCCAGAGGTGTCCAAGAATCTGTTGACTCCACAGACGAAGGATTATCCCTTCTCGGCCCCTGAACATGCAACATTTATTCATTTTTAAACATATTACAACAATAAGATTTAATTACTATGCAATACCTGTTGAAATATCTATCTATTTCTTTTTGAGTCTATTGATGAGTAAGTGAACCATCCAATCTCATAGTCCAAATTTGGCCCCATGGAAATTAAAGTATTTTTTTTTTTTATATCTATTTCGATCTCAATATCTCTATCTTTGGCCTCATAGATGGTAAAAGTCTCCTTTTCTATTCTATTCTAATTTCGACCTTCTATTTTATTTTTTTCTATTCTATTCCAATCTCAACCACTCTATCTTTAATATGTAGCGTTAAAAGTCTTCTACTTCCATTCTATTCTAATGTCAACCACATTCTATAGTTAAAATAGGAGTGAAACGAACAATCCGACCAAATAATCTATGAGACCACTAATTTCACTAAAAAAATGAAACTTAACAACTAGAAAATTCATTGGTTTTAAACATAGAACATAAAACAAGAAGTAGTCACTATGCAATACCTGTTAAAACATCTATCTGATAGGCTATCTTTGGCCTCATAAGTCTAGTATTACAATCTATTCCAATCTCAACCACTCTATCTTTGGTCTCATTTCCACAAATTGATTTCCCTCTTTTTTATTTGCTTCCTATTTTTTCTCTAAATATTATCTACAAAAATTATTAATTTAAACATGTTGTTTATGATAGCTGCTAAAAAACAAGCTGCAAAATTTGGTAATCATGGGGCCACCAGCTCCACAAATTGCTCCTAAATTTTTTGAGCAGCAGCTGTTAGCCAAAATAAGCTAAGCAACTGCATTGGGACCTGCCCTTACATTCTATTCCAATCTCAATCACTCTATCTTTGGTCTCATGAACGTTAAAAATCTTTTAATTCTATTCTATTCCAATTCTTGTTAGAGAACTTGTGCTCTTGAAAAAGAGGTCACAAGTTCAAATCCCACAAGAACAAGAGGGAAGGCATGTACGCCTTATTTGTATTAGAGTTAGGTGCCTTCTTCGAAGAGTATAAGATAGTCCCATATTACTATAAGCCCAAACACCTAGATATCATAAACTACAAAAGAATCTTTCTTTTCTTTCTAATCTAAACGACACTAAAATGAAAAATAGTGAAACTAAACAATTAGACCAAAAAATCAATAAGATCACTAATTTCACTATAGACCAAACAATGTACGAGACCTCTAATTTCACATTCTTTTTAAAAACTGGTTAAAAAAATGGGTACAACACGTAACATTGTCTAGAAGATTATTCCCTTTTCCAGAAACAAACAAAAAGGTTTGCATCCGTGTTCATGTCAACGAGCAAAGTGGTTTGGATGTTTGTCCATGACTTTGTGCGCAGCTGTATTAGACGCGATTTAAATAAAGTTATGCAGTGTAGGTGGATACAACTACAATGGAGGAAATGAAGCACGCGGTTTGAAGAGGGAAGAAAGCGGCTCGGAGCACGCGATAAATTTGAATTCCATTCTCCATTAAAAAACTATAAAAATTCATTAGTTTGAATCATTTCTTCTGCGAGGCCGGAAGAATAAATGAGATTTAAATTATTTGATGGACTGATGTTGGAGTTACCCGGACTCCAACGCGCCATTAATTGAGGTTTGACGAGTTTTGGATTGTACCGCTTTGGGAAAATCGAAGCATGGGCGATGAAATGGATCGTGTTAACTGCACATTACTAATTCGCAAAAAATCTCTGATCAAATTTCCTTTTCAGGCTTCCAAACAAGAGTCAAAATCGGGCGAAGTTTGAAAGTGTGCGGTGGAATTGAGGACGAGATTGGGCCGGGATTAAATTCGAACTGGGGCAAAAATTTGAGGGTTTGACCAGGTGAGGGTAGTGCAGACGGTGCATATTCAAATGCGTTTTGGGTGAAATTTGGGAGTAGTTCGCCTGTGTTGTGGTAAATATGATTAATCAGGGGAAGACGAAGGGAAACGTAAATGGGAAAATGGTCCCGTTGGCTGAGCTTCTGCGACTCGAGGTGAAGAATGAGAAGTTGGAGCGGCCCAACATTCGGTGCGGGCAGGCAGGGCAGAGTAAGAAAGGGGAAGATTTTACTCTTATCAAATTGGATTCTCACAAAATTCCAGGCGACGGAGCCTCCCTCTTTGCCGTCTTCGCCGTATGCAAATCTGGGCTTCTCTCCTGTTTGGTTTTTTTGAATAAGCACAACGACAGTAACAGAGGAAACCGTAAATTTGGACAAACAATTATCTCCAATTTTCTTTGTGCACGATTCTTGTTTGTGTTTTTCTTGTATTTCCTTAACAGGTTTTTTTTCCTCTGTTTGCTTTTGTTTTCGTCCGGGAAAACCAGCCCTTTTTTCGGGAATTTTTCTTTTGAATTCGCGAGAAGTTTGATTTTTGTTTTGATCTGGCACAAATTTGTTGTTTCGTTGTGGATAAAAGAAATTATCAGTCAGGCCGGCTGTAGAAGTTTCGATTTTGAACTCCTTACATCATGGATTTTATAAACGTATGAGTTTGAAGACTTGCCCTAAAATTGAGTCTTGTGACTGAAACTAAAGAGAAGAAGTGGATAGAATCTAAATTACTACGAAACCTTGTTAGTTTTTAGGCCTTTTTCCAGCAGACGAATTTTTATTTTAAAATTTGGTCAGTATATTATTCAAACGTTGATAAATGGAAATTGCGGTGAAGTGCAGAATGGCCTTTTACAGTAACTGTTTACGGTAGGCTGATAAAAGCTATAACGGACCAGGGCTAGAACGATGCATTATTGTTGAGGACAAGATGACCCAATAAATTGACGCTTTCAATTTTACGTGATTTTTTCTTGCATTTTTTTAATCTTTTTCTTTTACTTTGTAATGAAATTCAATAAGAAATATATATTTTAATTTAGTTTAGACTCCCTTCAGGGATAGAGGGCTTTCACTAGGTTTGATTTGATTCATAAGTTATTGCATGGAACAAAGGAGAAAATCTGAAGGAGCTTTAAATGTTTTAAATTTTGTCAAACATTGATAATTCTCAAGCCTTTACACAGGATATTTTAGTTAAAAACATAATCCTTTTATTTTTAAAATTTATTTTTGGTTGAAAGAGTTGAATGCCGAAAGCTTGCCAAGTTTGGATTTAGGTTTCAACAATTCTTTACAATTTATAAAAAATAAATATGGACATGCATTTTCGCATCTTTCTTTTAAATTGTTTGGTTTGCTTTAGACAGATCATGAAAGAGAATAATACGGCAATTATTTGGTGGTTGCTGTTTCAGATTTTTGATGGCCACAATGGATCTGCGGCAGCTCTATATTCAAAGGAAAATTTATTGAAGGATATTTTGAGTGCCATTCCAGCAGGCTTGAATAGGGATGATTGGTTGTCAGCATTACCGAGGGCTATGGTTGCAGGATTTGTTAAAACAGATAAAGAATTTCAGGTTAAAGGTATGCAAATCTGTGGAATTTGACTTGAGGATTAAAATTTCTGTTATTCTCTGTTGTATTTGGATAAACTTTATTAATTCCAAATGTAATCAATGTTTTACAGGACAAACATCGGGAACTACAGTTACTTTTGTTATAGTAGATTGCTGGACAGTCACTGTTGCATCAGTTGGGGATTCTCGGTGCATTCTTGAATCGTCTGGAGGGTTGGTTTCTCTTTTGACTGCTGATCACAGGCTCGAGGTCAATTCCGAAGAGTGAGATTCTCTTCAGATTGTAGAAATAGTTATGAATGTGCACACTTCAGAGATTTCGTATTTCAATGAATGTTTTATTGTGCATATTTGTTTTTCTTTTTAGCAAGCTATTTACCTGTTCTATAAGGCATGGATTTGGGTAAAAGCCCCCCAATTGATTGGTTAGCAACTTAGCATCCTCCTCTCCGGTACTAATGTTACTGTCAGTTTTGAGCTATGCCGTGTAGACGCTACCTAGCTTGCTGATGCTATCACTTGATGTAATGAGTGTTTCTAAATACAGGCATTTTAAGAAACGAGTGGCATATCTAACTTCTTGAGGTTTTCTTTCCATCTCAGTTGTCTAAAGACTAACTTCTCTACATTTGACTATAGGAGGGAGCGCATAACAGCTAGTGGTGGTGAGATTGGTAGACTGAATACTATTGGTGGAGCCGAGGTAAAAATTTTAAAATTCCTTACAACATTTAGTAGGATGTTGATTATGAAAGAAATACTGCTGTAGAACTTTCACTTTGTCTCTGATGTAACTGTCCTTGATATAGTGGGCAACTATTTTCACAAAAATGTTACCTTGCATCTTGTCTTGCAAAGAAAATCTATACTCTTTGACATTTGCTGTTCATCCCGGCATCCCCTACAATACAACTTTGCCAGGAGAGAGTGACAAAACTTTTTAATATAATTATTGGAATTCTAAATGTACCTGCGTCCAAAAGTTTATGGGAGATAAACATTTCCAGAAGTACCCTTTCGAGCCATAATATCAAGATCAATAATTAATCACCAAAATTCCTACTCTTGCCTGAGCTGTTTTTTAGTTTCTTAAATTTTGAAATCACTAATTTTTTGAAGAAAATTGCAATTAATAAAGTGTTGGAAAAATTGGCAAATATGATTGATGAATTTAAATTTTCTGTATAATTTTTTGCTCAGGGGATACGTCTCTTTTGTAATATTTGAGTTCTTATTAACTATACTTACCTTTATGGGCTTTTTATTTGATGCTGATTCATTCTGTTATAAAATTTTCCACAAGCATATTACTTTTGTGACTCATGAATATCTGCTTTGTGATTATAGATTGGGCCACTGCGATGTTGGCCTGGAGGCCTCTGTCTATCTAGATCTATTGGTGATATGGATGTGGGTGAATTCATTGTACCAATACCACATGTAAAACAAATCAAGGTGTGTTGCCAACAGAATATTGCTGTTTACAAATTTATTACAATCTATTAATGGCACAAAGGAGTTCACAAAGTACAACGGTCTACCTGATTAGACTTGTGATGGCCTTTTCCAACAGTTGTCAAATGCAGGCGGTAGGCTTATTATTGCAACTGATGGTGTTTGGGATGCATTGAGTTCCGAAAAGGCAGCAACTTGTGGCCGGGCCTTGAGAGCAGAACTTGCTGCAAAACAAATTGTTAAGGTGCAAATAACTTCCATAAGGAAAGCAAGTCAATGGAATAAAATTCCATTGTATTATAGTGCTCCAAGATGTAATATTTGAGGAATATTAATATTCTAGATTCTCATCTTAACTCAATTTTCTGTAGGAGGCTTTGAAGATAAGAGGACTCAGAGATGACACTACATGCATTGTAGTGGACTTGATTCCTCCTGAAAAACCCGCATTACCACCTCCCGTGAAAAAGCAAGGTATGTTCAAGTCAATTTTCCGCAGGAGGTCCCATAATCCAACATCAAAGACATTGGAAAAGCAGCAAGATACGGACATTGTCCAAGAAATTTTTGAGGAGGGATCTGCAATGCTTGCTGAAAGGTAGATTGGCATTTTCGAGTTCATTTTCTAGTCATACTATTTCAATTTTCAGTCAGCTTTATTTTTGGATACAGTGTGGAGCATGGTTTGCTGATTCTTAGTCTTTTGTTCCTTCTAGAATTAGAACAACATCTCTTTGTAACTTTTATTCAACTTCACTTTTTAATAGTTGGTTATTTTAATTTTGCAGTCATATTTTTGCTTTTTGGATTCAGTCCAAGGCATGGTTTTTGCTGTATCATAGTTGTGTCATCTTTTTACAAACTTTTAAGAGCTTTTTTTTTAATCAGTACAAGCCATGTTATGCAGTATTTGTTTTGTGCTTTTTTTGAATTAAAACAATATTTTTGTCAATCTTCATTTCAGTTGATAAATTGTACTGCAAGACTAGTTTGTACCTAGCATGGATGGCATGTTACATCTGTGTATTTTCTGATGTTCAAGTTTGCATCTTGTGATTGTTTTAAAAAATGATTTTGGAACTTGCATATAGTGCTTTTAAACGTAATCTTTATTGTGATCACACTACTTAATCTTTTGTGCATGTCCAATTCCAATTAGAATCAATAGACGTCAAATTATCATTGCATGTTTTTTGGGTGATTATTTGGTGATAAAGTTGTTTGCAAATGTTTCTTTCAGTAATGCAGTATCTAATTGTAAGCTGTCCTTATGATGCACACATTGCAGGTTGGGCTCAGAATATACAGTGCAGACCGTATCGGGATTGTTTGCTTGTGCTGTTTGTCAAACTGACATCACACCCAGTGAGGGCATTTCTGTGCATGCTGGATCCTTCTTTTCAGGAACTATGCACTCTTGGGAAGGCCCCTTTCTTTGTGCAAGCTGCAAATTGAAGAAAGATGCAATGGAGGGAAAGCGGCCATCAAGAGTGTTAGTTACGTAGGTATCTTTACGATCAGGTTGAACTCATATCTGATGGGCGAATTCATTCACAGCATTACAGCTTCGTGGCTTACATTAAATTCAGTCCCAACTGTAGTTTAGTCACCGCAAAACATCTTGAACTGCTGGTTCGAGTGTAGAGTGAGCAAGCCGAATCCGCATGTGTAGTCAAGTGGAATTGCACTCACTCAATTTTGATCTCACTGTTGGAAGCTATTTATTTTAGGTGATTCATGTAGTATTTTTGCTTCCATCTTACTCGTCATCAATGTGGCCGCCTCAAACAACTGGAAATTCAAATTTATTTTCTCTTCCCTGGTTCCTTGAAAGAACCTTTTGGGAAAGAATTGCAATACAAACATTTGAGTACAGCGACAAAATGTGTAATTCTTTAACTTGTTACTAACCTTGAATCCATTTGTTGTAATTATTTTCATTTATCCAATTCTAACTTATTGACATGAAATTTGATTGTTTTAATGTATGTAATCATTTCAATTGGAGTTGTCAGTAATTTGTGTTTAGCTGCATATGCTGCTGCTCAATATCATAATTTACTACTCGTCACTTGTTGATCTGAAGTTGTAGGAATCAGGTGCGATGGCATGTTTAACACTATTGTTTTTCAAATTCATCTGCTAGACGAAACTTAGGTGTTAGTAAAAGAAGTTCTGCGAGTCAGAGATTCTTGAAGCCTGCAACTCAAAAATTCTTGAAGACTGCTAGATGGGGGAAAAATCAGTTCCGTTGCTGTGTACAGTGCGAAAATCTAAGTATACTATAATGTACACATGACCAATTGATAATAAATTCAAATTTGTTTGTAGCCACGTCGAAATTTGTGGACGTGACAATTGCGGGTTTTGTCTTGTCGATATGCTACAAGAATATGATATATAGCTATATATATGTTCAATTGGGCACAATTGATAAGTTCAGACCGGAAACAGTATGCCATTGTTTGGCCCGTGATTGTTTTCTAAGTTCTAACTGGTAATTTGGAATTTTTTTTTGACGAACTTACAGATGTGTTTAACAGGCTTCACATTTCAAGTTCAGTGAAAAAAAGGAAATCGCACACCTATGATTTGATTGTCCATAAATCTATCAGTTTAACAATGCTTCCGTGAGACTTGGAAGTGAAGCTATTTTCCTTTTTCTTAATGTACGTATGGCTGCTGTTATATAACTTTCATGATATTGCCCTGAATATTACCATTGATTATTCTGCCGCAAAAACGAAAATGGAAAACCCTAATAAAAAGGGCATAGTTCGGAGCGCCAAATTTTTTTAGCAAAAGGTGCGTATATATAAGATGTTGGATGAAGCGGAGCTTGAATCATGAATTTTAGTGGTGGATGCTTTTTGTAGCCCTGAAATGAAGATTGCAACCTTGCTACTAGATGACGAATTTGCTGCATCGGAAAACTACCTACTACTTTGGTCCATCGCCATGCTGGATCTCACAGTGAAAAAAGCAATTCGATGTGAATCAACTTGTGATGCACCATAAACTGGTTAACGGGGTCAGGTGTCGCCGGAGTAGCTTAATTCTGGAAAATTAATTTTTGACCTATGGTTTTCATCGTATGCAAGATTTTCGAGCGTTTCAAGATTTGTCCAATTGAAATATTCTAATAAAAAAACTGAAAGAAACGATGCAACAATTGAAGTTCATTGTCAAATTATGGAAAGACATGACAACCTACAGAGCAGGCTCTAAGCACAACCCCGTATACACATAAAAGAGTTTCTGAAGAAGAATCGATCCCAACATTAGAAGAACCAATTTAGCCGTTTGAGATGATGGATTTGCTTCCGTATCCCTCAAGAAAGGGTGGACTCTGTAAGATTTGCTGCCGTGTCCCTCAAGGAACTGTCGCCCCTGTAAGACCCCGCTATTTTGTGACCCCAGTTGCAGTCGTTTTGCATATTTGACTGGTAAGTTTTAGATAAAGGTGACTTTTACCATTCATAAATAACATATAAATTGTGAGATATTAATTGGAGTTATTTTATTTATTTTAGAATTTTTAATTTCTCCAATACATCTACTGTATGTGATTTTTTAAAAACTTATATTACCCAGTCATTCCATATAATTAAATTTTTTGAGAAGCAATCTTAATGTTTATGTTTATAGTGATGTTTTTAATTTAATAATTTAAAAAATAAAATTCCCTTTTCATTGGTGCAGGTTAAATCTTTTATATAAATTACATCTGATGCTTAAATTTTTAGATCATTTGTCAACTCAACTAATGAAATGAATGATATAAATACTATTGTGCATGTCAAGAAAAAATACAATTTTTACTTTTAACATTATGTTTATGTTGTCTTTTTGAATGATATTTTTGATGCCATTCAAATCTATATAATTAAATGTGTATTAATTTAATTTTTTTAGACATTGTAATAAAGAATACCTATCTATTTTAGGTATTGTCTATCTAACAATAAATCAAATTTCATCTCTATTAATGAATTGAGTGACATGATAAAATATGTTGATTGAAGCATTCAACCTTGGATGTTAGAGTTGGTGGACTCTATAAAGTTGGTGGACTCAATAAATCTTTGTTCATAAATATAACCACATTATGTAACAATTATAGGTAGGAGCATGATGCAATGCATATTTCATTTTGCTTTATGTTATATTTAAATTTTATTTTGTTGTGTTTAACTTTGATGTAAGTCTCCAATAGTTTTAATTTTTTTAATGTGACAATTTGGGCTAAGGGAGGTAGGACCCAACCCTTAACAATTTAATTTTGACTATAAAAAAGAATAGAAAAATTATTTTTATATTATTATTTAATTTTGTGGGTTAATAATACAATTTTTCAAATCATATTTGAGATACTAATAATTCATTGAAAAGATGAAATAGAAAAATATGAGTGATTCAAATAATTAATAATAGTATAAATAAAATTTATATATTACTTTAGAATATTTTAAATATTAATAATAAAAAATCATATTTAATAAAAGATAATGAATATTAATATTTTTACATTGATTTTATATTTGTTGTTTCATAGATTGCTCAAGAGATACTAGGGGAGGACCGTCAATATGTGCGCGGGGTCCAGTAC
>MU227637.1:1163100-1183962 GCA_018584345.1 Thuja plicata | reverse complement strand
CATGAACCCAAAATATGAAGACAAATGGCGAACGAAGTCCACCAAAACAAGTATTACTATAGGGAAGGCCACATCCGAATGACATGCACAACCACCACCTCGTCCCATCTTCCCACCTTGCTCGCACACGTATTGGTCATTTCAAGTTCAATCTTCCTGCATCAACAACAAAAACAACGTAAGTTAACCATTGTCAATTGAAGGGCAATCAAATCAACAGTAAATTGGAAAAACAAACAGATGTGCAATTTGAAAGAAGATTCAAATTTCAAATTGAGAACAATACACACATTAATGAGGCTAGCCATAGACATATTAGGTTTCAAGCGTACAAATGGATTTGAAATTGTCTCATGCAAGTCATAGTTCACACCAAGCATAAGCATCGAAGAGGAGGAAGAAGACACTGCACTCATTGAAGAGGAGGAAGGGTTTAATAGTTCCAGGTATTTCATAGGTTTTAACAGTTAAACTTTGATCCTCCTACATGTGATTACCTTGATTGTCATGTTTTAGCAATTAAATAAAGTTGTGCATTTCACGATTTACCAGGTTTCAAATTACACTTCATATGCAGAGCTCCATTTTGTCTTTCTTTGAATATCATGTATTAGAAGTTTTTATTGTTCAAACCAACATTACCTGTTTTTTTTTTTATGTTATGTTGTTATTATTAGTTTTCAAACCATCTTATTTTTAGTTTCCCATTTCATATTCTATCACTATTTTGAGCTCCTTAAATCCACTGACTTCTACAAGTTTGTTTTTCAATTGTTATTATTAGATTTAGGCTTTCCATACACTAGTTAAGGGTATGTAAGGCATTGTAGTCACACACATAGGGGTGTTGCAAATAGCACAAGTGAGTGATTAAATAGTACAAGTGAATAACCTTGAGTCTTGATTAATGGAGTTTTTAGTTAAAGAATTTGTGAGATATCTATTGAATACTTCAATTAAAGAATTTGTGAGTTTTTGGTTAAAAGTTTGTAAGGCATTGCAGTCACGTAAATAGGGGTTTTGCAAATAAATTGTGTTTGACTGTGTTAATTTGAAACAAATTATTTTTAGTAGTGTTCAAATCACATTACTTTCTGTTACCCATTCCACAAATGAGTAGATATTGTTAGAATAGAAGAAATAAATAGATTCCCACCAACAAAATAGTAATGTTCAAGACTCACCACCATCTAATAAGTGTACGAGAAACATACCACTTTTGTTCAAGTATCGCCACCATCTTACACAAAGTTTATCTCCTTGAGAACGCGAAATAGGTTTTTATATCGCATTATACATCACTGCCATTGTTAGTGTAAAGCTCACATATCACATTTCAAACTCTAAAACATTATGCAGATGACCCTGCAAATAATTTACATCCAATGCGGTCATAGAGAAGTAGTAATGATACAATTCAGGCAACGAACATCGACCCAGCTGAGTGTTGACATCACTCACATAGATCAACGCAACCAGACTACAAAATTATGAAAGTGATAGGGCAACCCATTCAAATGCTCATCACACACTAGCTGGTCAGGGTGTTGTTGCGCCCCACTCACCATGACTTGCAGATGAAGATATCCTAACTTATCTCAGGGAAGCATTCCCTGCATTTCCTTCAACAATCCCCGACATTGAGTGGCCCATCACCATCTCATACCGACCAATTCAAGCACCTCAAATATGGCTTCAAAACCATTCTCATATTATTGACGAATTCTTCGTGGGACCAAATCTTATTAGCAATCTTATGTTCCCCACAAGCTCTTTCTACTCAAAACTATTCAAGCTCAACTTGGAATCATGACAAATCCATTATTTGAACATATATTTCTTAGTCAATTTTGGTCCAGAGTTTTGAGAAATCTTTGAGAATCTAACATGGCATCAAAGGCTATGAATAGTTATCGATGAACAAACCCCTTCTTGGATGTTTACCAAAGTGCATATTTTACCTCACGGACGTTTCAGTGTTGTGACACCTAACAAACCTTTTTATGTCCATAATCAAAGGATTATTTGTAAAGTGCTTGCTCCTGCAACACCACCCCACCTGGTTGACGAGGAAGGATTCAATTATGAATCAATGCCACATTAACTGTTATTTTTTATCAATATGAATCCTTGCCTCATTAAATGACATATTTATGTTCATGTATTACACTTTTCCATCCCTACTATTTCCCCGTGCGTCAGAGTGACTTGATCACTTATCACCGACCTCGCCTAAAGGAGATATCACATTGTCTTTGAGACCACACTTCTTATGTTCAAGCAAGCATGAATGCACAAGATGCCATGGTTAGTCCATTTCAATTGTTTTTTTCTCATCTTCAATCATAGCTCAATTTTATAAAGACGAAACAAGCAAGTAAGAAATGTATTTTCTTGATGCACCTAGTAACATACATATTGTACTCATTGCATGCAGATTTTTGGGCCAGTCACAATGAAGGATCCACCAAAGAAGACAAGAGAATCCACAAGGTAGTCTTCCTATAAAAGAGGAGAAAAGTTCCCTCCAAACCCTGATACACCATAACCTGAAACAACTCCTCTTGTTGTCATTAATTCACAAGATGATCCACCAATAGAGGGAGTTATGACATGTTCAAGGCCTCCCAAAGTTACAATGCCATAGAAGATGTGGTCTCAATCTGATATAGAAGGAGCTCTTAAAGATGTAGAGTAAAATGACATGTCAGTGAGGGCTGCATTGAAGAAATGACGCATCCCAACAACACTGTTCAAATGGTTGGGTGGTATCATTACCACCTCCAAGAAAAGCCCCATGACTATACTTACATCAGTTGAAGAAGAAGAACTCGTCAAATGGTGCAAAAGAGATGGAAGATCTCGACCATGGATCGAAAATTGTGAACTTGAGGGAAGATGTTGCTCAAATTTGTGAAGGAAAACCCAACCCTTTCAAGGAGGGGATGCCTGTAAATTCATGGTGGACTAGTTTCAAGAGGCTTCATGGAGAGCTCACACTTCAGACAACTGAAGGCATCGACAAAGACAAGACATTCAACCTCAGAGCAGTAGTGGTGTCTTCTTTCTATTACACATTGTTGACAGTGTATGGGATAAATCCATATGGTCTAGCTCACATTTGTAATTGTGATGAGACTGGTGTCCAGGCGGGAAAAAATGGGCCAATGAGGGTGTTGGCCAGAAAAGGGAGTAGGAGTGTTTCATACATCACACCGAAGAGTTGATAATGGATCACCATTCTATGTTGTGTTAATGCTTCCGAGCAGGGCTTCTACTTGTTTAAGGGGCAGAGTTTGTTGAAGAATTACATTGCCAAATGCGAACCAGGTGCTTGCATGGCAGCCCAACCACATGCATGGATGAAAAAATAACTCTTCATGAGCTAGTTGCACCTCTTTGTGCGATCAGTTCTAGGAGGTGTTTCCTCCACAAATAGGCACCTTCTCATTTTTCATGTCCATGGTAGCCATGTTTCTATGACAACTTGATGCAGGAGCATCTTGGGTTTATGGCAATCCTGTGAACCAAAAATATGTTTTCTTTTGAGCTCGGTAGCTTGTTGGAGACTTTAGGTAAACTGATTGGTAACTATTCTAGAGTTCTTGATTGAAGGCTCGGTTCACCGCTGGACTCAGTTACTATTCTTGGCTTGGTTCATCGAACGATCTTGGTGGCTCGGTGGTTTCCTATTTCCTGTCTCACCGAGTGTGTTTTATTTTGTTGAATATTTGGGCCGACTTGTGCATTTAATTTTGGTCGCAGTATTAATGTGGGATCTCTCATTGGGAAACATGTGGACCTAAATTTGGCTTGTTCCTTTCTCCAATGCTGGATCTTTAGGATCTTTTGGGCCGACCTTTTCGGTAGCCTCTTGTATAATGTAATGTACTGTTCATAAGTTTGGAGGGAGCATTGTTGGTAGAAGATTGGTAGAATTTTAGCAGTAGAATAAAATTGGAGATTATAGATCTCGCATATATGAGGACTATTTTGTTTAATAGATTTTGAATATTTTGGCTATAATCGGGAAGGCCTTACAACCCGATATGTATGAATTTTGATGAAATAATCTAAGTTTCTATATTCCTTCTCTCCTCTGTGTTTGAGGTTTCGAGTTCCAATTCTGCAAGTAGGTTTGGTTATTGGGAGTGCCTTTCACCCCAGGTACTATCTCTCCTTGCGTTAGGTGGTATACGAGCGAGGTTAGATACGGCGTTCCTTCTTGTAAATCCTAATTGGTTATTTATTGTGGGGTAGAAGATTGCAATTTGACTTGCAATTGTAGAGGGTTTCAAGATGGTTTGAGGGAAGCAAAATGCATATCCAGGCTTAGCTGAAACACTAAGATAAATTGCTGATAGATTAGAAGCTGTTGAGATAGCCCAGCACCAAGGAAGACATCTTGCAAATGTTAGTGATGATGAAGCTGAGGAAGTGTAGGAAGAAGCAACACCTGCACCTATAATGGATCAAGGAGAAGAAAGATCCCTGCAAGCATTGACAAGTTTGAAGTCCACACCACAGTTTAATCCTCCTGAGTATAGTGGAAAGCTGGATTCAGATGAATTGATAGACTGGATAACCAAGATGGAGAAATACTTTGAGTATGAGAACATATCAGAGGAGAAAAAGGTGAAGATTGCAAGCACACAATTGAAAGGTCATGCATCCTTGTGGTGGGAGCATCTACAATTGGACCGAAAGAAGAAAGATAAAGACAAAATCAAGGTATGGGATAAGATGATAAATAAGTTGAAGGGAAAGTTTCTACCTTGTGATTATCATATTAACCTAGTTAGGATAATGCAAAGTTTGAAGCAGAAAGATAGCTTTGTGAAGGATTAAACCAATGAATTGTATAGGTTAGATATTAGATCTAGACATGATGAAGATGAGGTGGAAAGAATTGCAAGATACCTGAATGGATTAAGGAGTTCTATTCAAGAAGAGACCAATTTGGTAAAGATGGAGAGTATTGAGGAGGCTATCAATTTTCCCTAAAAGATAAGGATAAATTGAATAAAAGACATGAGCAAAGATAAAGAGGAAGAGGTAGATCTCATGGTGAGAATAGTAGATCTGATCAGGACAAGACAGATCAAGACAAAGGAAAGACCGAGTGGAAAGGTGGAAGTTCATTCAAAGGAAGAGGTAATTACTCTTGAGGTGGATATGATAGAAGAGAATTCCAAGGAAATTGTTACAATTTTGGAGAAGATGGACATAGATCATTTGAGTATACACATGCAATCAAGAAGGTCGGTAGTAGCATAAATGCTTTGGTGCAAGAAGATTCACCAAATGAACCTAAGAAGGAAGGAAACTTGATGATCAAAAGAATATTGTGGAGTAAAAATAATAAGCAAGATTCGGTCAGAAAGAGTTTGTTCAAGACCAGATGCAGAGTTGCAGACAAAGTTTGAAAAGTGATTATTGATAGTGGAAGTTTGGAGAATCTGGCATTCGAGGAAATGGTTACAAAGTTGCAGTTGGAAAGATTCAAGCACCCAAAGCCCTATAAGATTTCATGGATCAAGGATGAGCATACACTTATGGTAAGTGAACAATGTTTTGTGAATATGAAAATTGGAAAGTATTATGATAAGGTGTTGTGTGATATTATGCCTATGGATTATTGTCACATTTTTTTGGGTAGACATTGGAAATATGATAGACATGCTATACATGATGGAAGATTGAACAAATATACTATTTGGGTTGATGTCAAGAGGAAAATATTTCTACCTTTGGTTGAAGAATTTTATTGGTGAGATATGTACATTTGTGAAATTTTGTTTGATGGAAGGTAGATAGTTTGTTAAGGATCTGAAGAGAAATGATGTCTGTTATGCTTTGATTCCTAACAAACCAAGTGAGAAAATAGAAGATAAAGCTCCTACAGAGGTTGAGAAGTTTCTCACTGAGTACAAGGAGATCATTTCATATAATGTATCTGATGGTTTGTCACCAATGATAAATATTATCCATTGTATGGATTTGATTCTTGGAGCTAGTTTTTTGAACAAGGCACCACACTGATTGACACCAACTGAGATTGAGGAACTCAATCTACAAGTTCATGAGTTGTTGCAGAAGGGTTTGCTCAGAGAAATTTTGAGTACGTGTGTAGTACCAGCTGTGTTGGCACCTAAGAAGAATGGATAATGGCGAATGGGTATTGATTCAAGAGCTATAAACAAGATAACAGTTAAGTATTGGTTTCCTATACCGAGAATGGATGATATAATGGATTGTTTGAGTGAAGCAAAATATTTTACCAAGATTGATTTGAAAAGTGAATATCATCAGATCAGAATCAGAGAGGGTGATGGATGGAAGAATGCTTCCAATATAAAATAAGGTTTGTATGAATGGTTGGTTATGCCTTTTGGTTTAACTAATGCACCGAGTACTTTTGTGAGGTTAATGAATGAGTTTCTAAAGAAATTTTTGAATAAATTTATGACTGTGTACTTGGATGACATTTTGATATTCAGTGAGACCAGAGAAGATAATTTGTTTCACATTAGACAGGTATTGCAAAGATTGAAAGAGGAAAAGTTGCTAATTAATTTGGAAAAGTGTTCCTTCATGAAAGAAGAACTTGTGTATTTAGGATTTTTGATTTCAGTTGATGGTTTCAAGATGGATCTTGAGAAGGTTGAAGTTATACTTGATTGGCCTACACTTGAGAATGTTGGTGAGGTAAGATCATTTCATGGATTAGCAAGTTTTTACAGAAAATTTATCAAGAAGTTCAGTTCAATTTGCAATGCTATGACTGAGACAATGAGAGGAGACAAGAGAGAATTCAAGTGGACACATGGAGCTGATAAGAGTTTTGAGACTTTGAAACATAAGGTTTTTGAATTGCCTGTGTTAGCCTTACCTGATTTCACTAAGGTATTCCAAGTTGAATGTGATGCAAGTGGCAGTGCAATAGGAGTTGTGTTGAGTCAAGAAGGTAAACCCATTGCTTTCTTTAGTGAGAAGTTGAATGATGCTAAAAGGAAATATTCTGTGTATGATCAAGAATTCTATTCTATTGTGCAAGACCTGAAGAAATAGATACATTATTTGATGCCCAGTGAATTTGTGTTGTATATTGATCTTAAGGATTTACAATATTTGGGTAGTCAAAATAAGTTGAATCAGAGACATATGTAATGGGTAGAGTATTTTCAAAATTTCACATTTGTGATAAAGCATAAGAGTGGAGTATCCAACCGAGTTGTTGATGTATTGAGTAGAAGAAGATCTTTGCTGACTGAAATGAGAATTGAGGTTCTTGGTTTTGATGATACGAGGAATATGTATGAAACTGACCATGATTTTTCTGAGCCATGGAGAATGTGCAGAGCACCTATTCTAGATCAACTGAGTAGGTTTGAAAACTATTTCATTCAAGAATATATGTGTATAGTTAGAAAATGGAAGCACTTCCATTTTGGACTGGTTTAGCCCTCCGAGTAAGTGGTTTGGGGTCATGTCAAATGCCTTGAATGGGTCTTTGAATTGGATCTGGATTTTCCTCCTATTTTGCCCCATTTTCCACTTCTCTCCAGCCCATTTCTGGCATCCTGATCTGTAGACTTGAGTTTCTTGACCTCAGGGTCAAGGTCGACCTTGACCCTAACCTAGGTCAAGGTCGACCTTCTGGGTCAAGGTCAACCTCAACCCTAACCTAGGTCAAGGTCGACCTCAAACCTTACCTAGGATAGAGTCGACCTCGACCCTGACCCAGGGTCTAATTTTTAAGTTTCTGGGGTTTCCAGATGTTGGGCTTCAGAAAGATTTAATTCCCACTTCCAGGTCAGTTGTTTCGGTCTCTGAGGCAATGAATCTTGAAATTATATTTAATATAGGTCCACTTCTAAGGGTATAGTTCTAATTGGAATTTAATTCTCCTATGTAGGTCTCTCTAGAAGATTGTGCCCTAGATTGGTATATAAGGAAGCCTTCTCCTCTCATTTTCTCAAACCATAAGACTTGAAGTGATAAGCTCTAAGACAAGTGTGAAAGACAAGCTAAGAAGCAAGATTTGAAGAAAGTCAATAATCTATTGAAGTAATCATCTATTCTCAAGCATTCAAGCACATTCAAGCATCCAATTCATCAAGGAGATCCATTGGTAGCCATTGAAGGATTCAAGCTCTATGGAGCCCTCTTGTTGAAGATTTCTCCATCTACATCCATGCAAGCCTCTTCCTATTCCAAGATCCATTCAAGATTAGTGTTGAAGATCTAAGAGAAATTGATTTGAGACATCCTACATCCTATATTCTACATTCTACATTCATTTGGCGCATACATACTTGTGGATCCAAGGATTCTAATCCTCCACAAGGTCCATAAGGGTTTCTATACAAGCAAGGTACAGGTACAAGACAACAAATTTCAGATAAGATTTGGATACCCTTTTCGGCCAACTTTTGGGATTCGTGAACATATTTTTCGTCGGAATAGGGTAGGTCAAAGTCAACATTTTGGGGTGCAATTGCACCCTTGTAAAGAGGTTAAGGTTGAACTGACTCATAAAAGGAAAAAAATTCTGGGTTTTGTTCGTCTCTGTGTTTCTGTTCCAGATTTGGTTGCATAATTTCCCGAAACTCAACACAGACATCAAAAAATAGGATTTTCTAGATTTTTTATATTTTGAGGTTAGTACATGCCTTCAATTCATTTCAATTAAGGTTTTAATCAATTTAAATCTATTAATTCATAATTTGGGAATATAAGGCTTTCTTCATTCTTCCTATTTCTGATCGATCGAT
This sequence comes from Thuja plicata, assembly GCA_018584345.1. NCBI lineage: Eukaryota > Viridiplantae > Streptophyta > Pinopsida > Cupressales > Cupressaceae > Thuja > Thuja plicata. Next base: position 1,175,185 of record MU227637.1, on the reverse strand, counting down.
GCATTTGTGCATTAACCATTTTCTTATGGTTGATCAAAGTGGATATTTCCTTTGTGAAATTTGGGGCTAGGAGGAGAATCTTATCTTTCCCCAAAACCTCTAAATACATACATACACACCACATTTCCACACATTCCATATTTTATCCTTTACATTTTGGTGAACCTGCGATAGACAACTCTTTCTTTTTGGTGTTAGATTTACATTTCATGTTAGATCTTGCATGCATATTAGATTAGCCTTCTTTTATGTTATTGCATTTATATTTTCTTAGTTTAGTTCATTGCATTGGTGTATGAGCTCTACTACCTCTAGTCCTACTTATAATATCCTAGTTAAAAGAAGTCGCAGACTTATGGGTTCCTTTGATCCTGAGTCTTCCTCTCCTTTCCTTAGGGTCCTAGATGAAAATTTGATCACTCACGATTCCAATCCTTCTATGGAGCATAACTCTTCTCACTCATCTCATGATGAGGATGATTCTTTAAGAGTTCCTCTCGAACAAGTCCAAAACATTTCAACTGAACTTGATAAAATGGGAAACTGGCTTATTTAAGAAAACCATAATCAAGATTCTATTCAAGCTATAGAGTCTCTTAAGAAAGTCCTTCATGATAGTGATCAAGGTGTTAATCTCTTGCGTGGTATTACTCATCTTGTGCATTTAAATGTTAAACCTTTAGCTCAGGAAGCTCAAGATCTAGGATTCAGTCCTCCTATCACTAGTGTGGAACTTTATTTCATTCCTTTACCTAGTAATCCTACTTATACTCCTCCTTTAGTGACTACATCTCTTACATTTTCCAATCCCCTAGCTTCAAATCTTCCACTTCCATCTCTTCATGTGAGTGTTCCATAGGTATATTTACCTACCTCACAACCTTCATACCATAGTGTTCCTTTTACCTATTCCAATCCTCTGCCAACTGTGGTTCCAAGTGTTCCACCGGTTGTGTCATCCATTCCCGCTGCTTCCTACACTTTTCCTAGTGTTCCTAATGTTTCTATGCCTCCTATTTCTTTTAATGATTCCACCATCATTAGTCTGGCTCAAACTGTGTCCTCTTTACAACAACAACTTGCATCCTTAACTCAATCTAAGTTTAGTATTCCTACATGTGACATGGGCAGTCCTTTATCCCTAGACATTATTCGTTCTTCTGTCCCTCAACAAGCCAATATGTATCGTCTTGAGAATTAGAATGGTAAGGGAGATCCTATCACTCATGTTAAAACATTTCAAATTCTTTGTAGTGACTATGCTCATGACCATAGGATTTTAGCCAAGTTGTTTGCTAGAGCCTTTTGTGATAAGGCCTTGCAATGGTATTTTTCATTGCCTCCTTATTCTATTAATTATTTTCCAAAACTTGCTAATAACTTTATCCAACAATTCAAAAATAATATTGGTCCGCAAGTGTCCTTAACTGATTTGATGCATTGTAAACAAAATACTAAAGAAGAATTGACTAAATTTATTGGTAGATTTAAGCATTTATATGATCAGATTTCTTATTCTGTTCGTTATATTAAAATTCAACATAGGTTTATTTCAAATTTGCAAAAATATATTAGAGATAATATCCTACTTAATGAATTTACCTCTTTTCAACAACTTTGTGCAGTGCTTCATCATTATCAATTACAAGCAAGTAAATTTGAGAGCAACACTCCAATGGCTCCTGTTCCCATTGATAAGAGTGATGCTGCTCCTAATCCCAACAAGTTTCAAAATCCTAACAACTATGTCAAAATCGATAAACAAGCAAATGCAATTACTGATCAAGTTGTTGTTGCATCCCACAATGCCACTTCTGCATCCACAATCTTTTGTTTAAATTGTACGTTTACTCCTCTTTCTGAATCATTACATTCTATTATGAGTAAATTGTTGACTGCTAATATGATTACTTTGCCTCCTATTCGACCTCTTCTTCCTACTATGATGGCATCAAAATCCTTTGATCCCAAAGCCTTTTGTGAATACCATCGTCAGAATGGCCATGATACTGAGAAGTGTTATTATTTAAAACATAAGGTTTAAGACTTAATCGATTCTAATGCTTTATCTGTTGATAATTTTGATGGTAGTAGGAACAAATATGTCTCTCCTCCTAATCAATATCTTCAAATCTATACGAATCCTTTGCCTACACATAATAATAATACCATTATTCAGCCATCTTCTGTGGATATTGTTTATGATTCAAAGATTTTTTGATCTCAATCATATTGTTAACCATGTGGAGTATGTTGTTTTGTCTCAACCCGACTCTCCACCCCAACCTCAATCTCAAACTCCTATTCAAGTTCTTCTATCTCAACCTCAACTTCAAGTTCCACCTCAACCTAAACCTCGAAAACAACCTAAGGAAAAAATACCTAGGGAACTCTCGATCACCTTTGATGATTCCGAGACTATTAAGGCTCCTAATGGTCCCCTCTAAATTTATGCTAGGATTTCTAAGATACCTAGGCGTGCTTGTCTGGTTGATCCTGCTTCCTTAGTCAACATTATTACTGAAGAAAACCTTTTTATGAAGAATGTACATTGTGATTATTATGATACATTAGATGTGTGGATCCAAAATTGTAATGGTTTTCTCTATCCATCATTTGGTTCTATTAACTTACCTATTGAGCTTTGTGGTAAATTTGTGGACACTACCTTCGTTGTTGTCTCTACTTCTAATTAATTTCAAGTTAAGACTGGTTTGCCTTGGTTGACTGCCATGTGTGCCGTTGCTTCTCCTATCCATAAATGTATTAAGTTCATTCATGATGAAGAGGTGAAAACTATCAATCATAGTTTATATCAACCTTCTAGGCCTAGGGATTGTGCTACCCTTTACTTCTTTTGGCCTTCATTACCTAATTCATGTCATTCTTGACCTGATAACCTTTTTTTCTCTCATATCAAGCCTATAAACATCGCAAGATTCTTGAGCTAAGCATGCCTCAGATAGAATTAACCATGGTTTTTTTCCTACGCCTTCCATACCTCCTTTATCCATTACTTCTAGTTCTCTTAATTAGGCTCCTAGTGTTTCTTTTCATCCTACTAAGAGTCCTACTAATCCTCCTATAAAACCTGTGAAGGAACCAGTTGTGGTTCCTCCTAGTTCTCAACATATTTCAAACAAGACAAAACGTAACAAATCTGCCAATGAACGTCGTAAGAAGTGTCGAGCTCATGCTAGGGCCCATGCCTCTCTTCTTCAAAATTATTTACCTTCTTTTGACCAGTCTATGCCCGATGTGTTGGAGGAAGTTAATGTTAATAATGATGTTAAGATGAATGATTATGATGATTCTATTCACGTCTTAGATTCTATTTCGATTAATCTTGATGAAGAAGATACTCTTGATGATCCTATTGATGCTAATGATGAATATGAGACTATTGATCTTGATATGATTTACCTCATATGCTTTCCACACAACTGATAATTACACCTAGTATCGAACATCATGATTCTCAAGAGGATCCTTGCTTGGAACTGGCTATTATTCATACTGTGTTGGATATAGTCCCTCTTACGAGTTTCCCACCTTCCCTAAATGATATAAACCAAGATAGGGAGTGTAGGTGATGTGCTTGATTGGCTTGTCCTCCATGGTAGCCTTTTATGTGTTTGCCTCTTGTATTTTGCTTCTCATGTAATGTGTTTGCTAAATGTTTGTTAGATTCTTTTATACAGCCCTTGTTACTTTGTTGGTGCAAGGTGATAAAGGAATCAAACCTATTGTACAATTCCTCTATATGTATCTCTACTCTTCCATATGTTGTTTTCATGTTATGTTGTACCTATGCTATTGTTCGCAAATGTTTTCCTTGTGTAGTCCTCTTGGATTTGCGACTTGGTATCACTGATTGTTTTTGGTCTCCATGTTGTGGTCCGAAAAGACTCTTCTTCGTAACTCTTGCATTTTCTTTCCTCCATTGTGATTGTAGTTCTACTTTCTTTGGGGAATGATGTCAATTAATTTGCAATAATATCATATCTATTTATTATCTTATGATCATATTGACCCCATGGTAGGTAGATCCCTTATGTGTTCTCTGTATGTTTATGTGATATTTCCCTTGATTTGTCTTTGATTGGGGGCATCTTGTAGTGGAAACACAATCAGTGGAGTTGTTTATTTTTCTATTAAAGCCATTGCTCCTGTTAAAGTGTTGGCAATGACTTTAACGTGGGGGCATACGCTCTACTCACTTTTTGCACACACACACTTTCAAAATGTGTTCAAAACTTAAAACTTTTCTCCCTTTATGGATTAGAGACTAATCCTTAAAGCATGGATTTTTACCTTATAGGATCTCTTGATCCCTCCAATTTGAATTTACAATGTTTTGATCCCTTAAGGTCGGAAGGTGTCCTTAAGACTGGATCTCTCTATGTTTTGGCTTTTCTCTTTTGGAGTAGAATAATCCTAAGGGTAAATCCTTGATGGGTTGACTAGTGAGTATCTACATTCACTAGGTGGTTCAACTCCATCTTTCCAATTGCACTATTTTCTTGTGTGATTCACAATGGGACATAAGTTCTTATTGGGTGAGGTAATTACACCCTCTCTCTCTTTTTCTTTGACCACTGATGTCTCTCTTATTGTAATCTTGGGGTTGACAAAGAATTGAGTCCCTGGGGGCTTAAGGATTATTTTTTCCCTTTTAATTTCAATAAGATTATCTTTTCTTTATGATCTCCTTTACCAAGAGTTTGCATCGAGTCCATACTATTTCTAAAGTGGGGGCTAAATGTATAGTCGAAAAATGGAAGTACTTCCATTTTGGACTGGTTTATCCCTCTGAGTAAGTGGTTTGGGGTCATGTCAAATTCCTTGAATGGGTCTTTGACTTGGATCTGGCTTTTCCCCTATTCTGCTCCATTTTCCACTTCTCTCAAGCCCGTTTCTGACATCCTGATCTGCAGACTTGAGTTTCTTGACCTCAGGGTCAAGTTCAACCTTCTAGGTCAAGGTTAATGGACTCAACCCTGACCTAGGTCAAGGTTGACCTTGACCCTGACCTAGGTCAGAGTCGAACTCAACCATGACCTAGGGTCCAATTTTCAAGTTTCTGGGGTTTTCTGATGTCGGGCTTCAGAAAGATTTAATTCCCGCTTCTGGGTCGGCTGTTCCGGTCTCTAAGGCAATGAATCTTGAAATTATATTTAATATAGGTCCACTTCTAAGGGTATAGGTATAATTGGAATTTAATTCTCCTATGTAGGCCTCCCTAGAATATTGTGCCCTAGATTGGTATATAAGGAAGTTTTCTCCTCTCATTTTCTCAAACCACAAGACTTGAAGTGATAAGCGTGAAAGAAAAGCTAAGAAGAAAGATTTGAAGCAAGCCAATCATCTATTGAAGAAATCATCTACTCTCAAGAATTCAAGCACATTCAAGAATCCAATTCATCAAGGATATCCATTGGTATCCATTGAAGGATTCAAGCTCTATGGAGCCCTCTTGTTGAAGATTTCTCCATCCACATCCATGCAAGCCTCTTCCTATTCCAAGATCCATTCAAGATTGGTGTTGAAGGTCTAAGAGAAATTGATTTGAGACATCCTACATCCTATATTATACATTCTACATTCATTTGGTACACACATACTTGTGGATCCAAGGATTTGAATCCTCCACAAGAGTTTCTATACAAGCAATGTACAGGTACAAGACAACAAATTCCAGATTAGATTTGGATACCCTTTTCAGCCAACTTTCGGGATCCGCAAATAGATTATCTATTAGAGAAGGGAAGGTTGAGGTCAACATTTTTGGGTACAATTGTGCCCCCATAAAGAGGTTGAGGTCGACCTGACTCAGAAAAGGAAAACATTTCTGGGTTTTGTCGGTCTCTGTGTTTCTGTTCCAAATCTGGTTGCAAAATTTCCCAAAAGTCAACATAGAAATCAAAAAATAGGCTTTTCCATATTTGCTATATTTTGAGGTTAGTACTTGTCTTCAATTCATTTCAATTAAGGTTTTAATCAATTCAAATCTATTAATTCATAATTTGGGAATATAAGGCTTTCTTCATTCGTCCTATTTTCGATGGATCGATGCATTTGTGCATTAACCATTTTCTTATGGTTGATCAAAGTGGATCTTTCCTTTGTGAAATTTGGGGCTAGGAGGAGAATATTATCATTCCCCAAAACCTCTAAATACATACATACACACCACATTTCCACACATTCCATATTTTATCCTTTACAATATGTTGTTCAAAGGAATTCAGTTATGTATACCGAGAGGATCAATGAGAACCAATTTGATAAAGGAGAAGCATAGTAGTGGTTTGGATGGACATTTTGGCATTGATAAGAAATTGAGTTTACTTAAGGAAAGGTATTTTTGGCCTCAATTGTATAAGGATGTTCCTAAATTTGTGAAGAGTTATGGATTTTTTCAAGTTGCAAAAGGAGTAAGTCAGAATACTGGATTGTATACAGTAATTTCTGTTCCTCAGAAACCTTGGAGTGATATCAGCATGGATTTTGTACTCGACTTACCGAGGAAAACAAGAGGTAATGATTCCATTTTTTTTGTTATGGATAGATTTTCCAAGATGACACATTTCATACCATGTAGGAAAGCGTCAGATGCAGTGCATATAACATATCTTTTGTTCAAGGAGATTGTCATATTGCATGGATTATCAAGGAGTATCATCTTTGATTGAGATAGTAAGTTTGTTGGCTATTTTTGGAAAAATATTTAGAAGAAGATGGACACCGAGATGAAGTATAGTTCTACATTTCATCCATAGACTGATGGACAAACAAAGGTTGTAAACATAAGTTTGGGTAACCTTTTGAGATTCTTAGTTGGAGACGAACCGATTAATTGGGATTTAATGTTAGCACAAGAAAAGTTTGCATATAATAATTCAGTGAATAGGAGTACTGCCAAGACACTGTTTCAGATTGTTATTGGCATACAACCGAGAGGTATATCAGACTTGAGAGATATTACTGGAGAAGAGAAAATGAGTGTTTAAGGAGAAGAATTTACTGAGTTTATGAAGTCATTGCATGAGGAAGTGAAACATAAGTTGGAGAAAAGTAATCACAAATACAAGGATAGTGCATATAGATCAAGAAGACATAAGGTTTTTGGGGTTAGCGATGAAGTGATGGTTCATTTGAAGAAAGACAGATTTCCTGTTGGAACCTATGGTAAATTGAAATGAAGAAATGTGGTCCTTGCAAGATATTGAGGAAGTTTGATAACGAAAATGCTTATGAAGTAGAGTTACTTGATGACATGGACATATCACCTATATTCAATATTTCAGATTTGTATGAGTATCATGAACCTGATGAAGAAGTGACAATTATGAGTGATTATTCTAAGAAATAGATAGAAGGAGTTGAACATATTTTAGAACAAAGAATTGGTAGAAGCACAAGAGGAAAGGATTACATGGAATACTTGGTAAAGTGGAAGAACAAACCAATTGAAGAATCTACATGGATTTCTCAATCTAAGTTGGATTCAGCTCAGGTTATACCTCACTCATGATTCAGAGAATCATTCTTTTCAACCCTAGGTGTCTGATGCAAAAGCATCTTGGGTTCATGGTAATCCAGTGTCAACCAAAACTATGTTTTCTTTTGAGCTCGGTAGCTTGTTGGAGGCTTTCGATAAACTGCTCGGTAACTATTTTGGAGTTCTCAGTTGAAGGCTTGGTTCACCGTCAGACTTGGTTAATATTCTTGTCTTGGTTCACCGAGCGATCTTGGTGGCTTGATGGTTTCCTATTTCCTATCTCACCGAGTGTGTTTTCTTTTGTTGGATCTTTGGACCAACTTGTGCATTTAATTTTGGTCATAGTATTAATGTGGGATCTCTCATTGGGAAATGTTTGGACCTAAATCTAGGTCATTGCTTTCACCAATGCTGGATCTTTAGGATCTTTTGGGCTGACCTTTTCGGTAGCCTCTTGTATAAATGTAATGTTTTGTTCATAGGTTTGGGGGGAGCATTGTTGGTAGAATATTGGTAGAATATTAGCTGTAGAATAAACTTGGAGATTGTAGATCTCACATGTATGAGGATTGTTCTATAATAGATTTTGAATGTTTTGTTCGTAACTGACAAGGCCATATAGCCTGACATGTATGAAGTTTGATGAAATAATCTAAGTTTTTTGTATTCCTTCTCTCCTTCTCTATGTTTGAGGTTTCAAGTTGTGATTCTGCAAGTAGGTTTGGTGTTTGGGAGTGCCTTTGGCCCTAGGTACTATCCCTCCTTGCATCACAACTATCCACAAGGCAAGGAGGCTCAATGTTGAGCTGCTAACACTGCTAGCTCACACCTCACACAGATTGAAACCCCTAGATGTGAGTGCTTTATTTACTTTCAAAATATAATTCAAATACAAAAGAGCATTATGGATGGAAAAGTACCCCAATGTTGAAATCAATTAGGAAGAACTTGCAAAGCTAGGCAACAAATCATTGGAAAAAGCATTTACGATTTCCAACATTGTCGCAGGATTAAAGAGGACAAAAATATGGGCCCTCAACCACAATGCACTCAATTTGGACATGTATCCCAACACTTGTTTCCATATTAATGAGGATGATGATGCTTTGACAGTGCAGAACATGCTCAACCTATCCGGTGTAAACATTTCAACAGAAGATGTTGCAAACAACATTGCTTAGATTGGTCAAACAAACCCAAACAACAAAGGCAAACTAACATAGGACACCAATGAAGGATAGGTAGAGATCACAAAGGAGAGTATTTCTCTTCCATCAAAATGAATACCAACAACATGGGTGGTTGAGGGAACGATGACTCTAGGTGTTGATTTGAATGGTAAAAAATAAGAGGACAATTTATCTTTACCATCGCCACCCACCACCGACCCTGTAGAAGTGGTGCATTAATATGCTGATTGCATCCCATCTGATAGTGTAACTGAAGAAGATGTCAATTCATATATCACAATGCAATTAGTTGAGGGTGGAAATGAGGCTGACAAAATCTTACTCTCCCAAGTTCAGGAAACCCAGGGTTCTCAACCCCAATCTTCAATCAACAAATTCTCAAAACTACTGGTTCATATAGTGAACCAAAAGAAAAGAAGGGGGTGGTGATGCTGGAATTCAGTTGAGATGACAATCTCAACTGTTAATGTCGAACGACTACATGAATCTTCTGATGGAGCAGGAGTAAAGAAAAATTGAGGTGGAGGAGATAAAAGTTAGAAAGAAAGACTAGCCCAAAGTGAACAAGGAAGCACGCTTGATTGCAAAGGAAAATAAGGATGAAAAACAAATAAGAAAGGAAAAGGAGCTTCACAAAGAAGAAGAGAAGAAGGAGAAGGATGCCAAAAAGAAATGGGAGAGACAAGAAAAGGAACATGAGGCTGAAGCACTGACCATTAAGGAGAGGGATTTAACATTGTCACAATAAAGGATGTGTTTTATTACATCAACTCCCTCAAATCCCCTGCCCAATATACAACACAAAATTATGGCATACATTATCAACATAAACATCTCTACATATTCAGCTGGAGTGAATTGTGCAATCGATATACGTTCACTATCCTTGTCAAGTCCCACTAGTTGCAACCCTTCTCCTAGTCCATTGAGTAACTCACCTAGTGCAACACCAAGTGATGATAATGTGGTTCCCATTTCATCTAATAGGGGTGAAGCAGCCTCATGAGCATAGGATTTTCATCTAGGGATGTCCTAATTGTCCCAATGGTACAATTTTGAACACTAATTATATGTTTTCATTGCTATCTTGTATGTTTTGCTTGCGGGTCATAACTAGTAGATGTGATATGCAAATATGTGATAAATGATGTTAATTTGTTGGTTTTCATTTATGTCTAATTGTGTTCAATCATGTGTTCAATTCGGTGCAATTATGTTCAATTGTAGTCCATGTTCTGATTTGTGTATGCATTGTTGATGAGTATGTATGAATTGATTGAAGTGAATTGATTAGAACTATTTGCATTTCCAATTCTTGTTGCAACTACAAATGCATGTTATGATGTATTTAGTGTCCTATAATAGGGAATGTTTTTTGTTTCGGTCTTCGCTCCACATAAGTTGGGATAATTTTTTGGGGTGTTGGGGCCACATGGAGTGGGGAAGAGAGGGTTCACATGTATTGGTATCCATACCCTATGCATTTCTAAATCAATTGAGTTGAATTTTATTGTGAAAAAGAGTGCAAGAGTAGATGCACACAATTCAATATGCAATTACATATCTCCTTTGTAATGTAATATCTCATTTGTATTGTGAAAAAGATTGCAAGTGCAGGTGCACATGATTCACTATATAATTACATATCTCTTTATGTGTAGTTGTAATTGCATTGCCTAGTTTCTTGCATATTTATTCGAGACCATTTACAGATGCACACAAATTACTATGCAGTTTCCAAATGAATTGAGTTTAATAAAGTATAAGGTAAACGATTGAAACATTAACCATTTGTAACAAAATCAAACTGTACATATATATCCATAGACTATTGGAATAAACTACAGATGCATAGTTATTTGTGTGCATATGTAATTAGTTAATTACAGTTGCACACAAATAGCTAATAATGAAATTGGGTAATGCAATTAAAGCTACACACAAAGCACTCATGCACACAAATCAATATGCATCAGTAATTTGTTCCAACACACTATGAAGATATATAGACAAATATACCAATAAGCTCAATTAAATTATTGTGAACCAAATTAAAGGCAACCTCAAATATAAAGCCAAGTTAACACAACTCTAGATCTTATTAAGCATAATATTTAATTGAACGAAAACCTACCCATACAAACAAATCAATTCAAAATCATACATAATATAATCATATTACAAATTGAATGAATCATTAAATATAACCCTAAACCCTAGCTAAAACAAATTTAATCAATCCATAATACTAAACTAAATTAGACCCATACGAGTAACCTAAATGAATCTTCAAATCAAATTTAACACTTGCTATAGCAATTAGCAAAATTAAAATATTATTATGAACCTAATGTAATGCTCCAGAAGCATATTAAGCCAAATTAATACATAACTATACAACTAATGAAACACTATACATATATAAAATTGAAGCATAAACCTCTATAACATGGAATTCATTTCTATTGTGACAAATAAGGCAATTAAAGATGCACACAATCCACAATGCAATTCCAATTGAATTGTGTCAAAGATTGCAATAATAGATCCACACATATCAGTATGCAATTTCAGAAACCATTTGTAATATAATTACATAAACCATTTTGATGGTAGCATTATCCATTTGATGCATAATGATTTATGTAGATATGTAGTTGCATAAACCAATTTCTTGCATAGTGTTTTGTTAGCATGTGTAATTAACAAATAACACATGCAAAAAAAATCACTACACAATTGGATATGAATGAAACTCTATGCATATCCATTTCATTCTGGAATCAAGAATTAAATTATCCAATAAAACATGCACACAAATCACTGTGCACACTAACTATGCACGCAAAAATCTATGCATTGATGACATGTAACTGATTAAATGATTGACTATATTAAGTTGAATATGATGCAAGACATTAAATCAGTTAATGGTTTGTATTGTCATTGATGTCAACTTGATATCATCTGTATGATCATGCCAAAGACTTCAGAGAACCAATGGAATAAAGGTTATGCTTCCAGCAATGCATAAAAGTCTAGTATTCACTAAGTGAAAGACTACACCGACCGAGTGCACACCGTCGGTAAAGACAGAGATTAAAGAAACAGTGATGCCCGACAAGCAGAAGACAGTGTTGCCCGACAAAGCAGAATCACAGGATACCCGACGAGGTAAAAACAGTGTTGCCCGACGAACAAAGATCCAATGATGCCTGACGGACGGAGATCCCGAAGCTAACTGAAGTGACACCGACGGAACTGGCAGTTGTCATCGGCGACGAACTGTAGAATTGACCGACGGAACACAGAGATCAGAAAACAACAAAATATCTAGCTGGCAGAGCTAAAAGATAGACTTAACTGGTTGTTTTATTTGTTTTATTTGACC
>MU227637.1:1094953-1144147 GCA_018584345.1 Thuja plicata | reverse complement strand
TTTCTTCTTCATGTAGGGACTTGGAGCATTTGTCAGCAACCATCAGATTTTGTATATTTTCAAGCTTAGAACTAATCTCCTTGTTCTATGTGAAAATGCCACCAAAAGTAGATATATTCTATCCTTTTAACCTTCTTTTTTATTATAATATGCTTCTAAGAGACTTACATAGTTGACCCTTGGATAGGGGTATTCTACCAGCTTTGGAGACATGTTTTAAATCAAATATGCAGCTCCATACATCTTTGCATTTTTATATCTTATGGTCATTTTTGGTGAAAAATGTGGTCATTGTCACAATAGGAAAGAGTTTGAGGTGGAAGACTACAATAGCAGAAGTATTTCAATTTGGTATACTATACTAAAACATAATTTCATAACTAACTTTTCAATTTCTATTTATAATTAGGTTATAGATAATCTAAGTGAAGAAGGATCATGTTAGACAATCTAAGTGAAGAACATAATGGGGATACAATCAATAGATTGTGGTCTAACTTCAAAAGAAAAGGCGATGGAAAATGTTATTGTCCTTGTAATATTTGTAAGGGCTTAAACACTAGAAGATTTCTAATCAAAATAGCTAAGAGACATTGTAGGGATAATGGTCACATTTAAGGGGGGTTTGATTATCATCAATTGGTAAGTTTTTCATTATATTTATTTAACAATTAATATATATATGAAATACACTTGATGATGAGATCACTATCATGGTTTATTTGTGTTCATCATTATTATATAGGTTGACCTCCCCATGAGAGTACGTGATATGGACCATGGAGGTGCAAATATGGATCATGGAGGTGCGAATATTGAAGCTGAAGATTATGATCCAATGGAAGATGATGATCATGCACCAAATAACACATTTGAAGATGATGGTACTAATACATTGATCCATGACACATTTGGTACTGACACAACTAATGATGATGATGATGATCAGGATGACGTTGATGTCATCCATGATATACCTTTACTTGAGAAGGCAGCCACAACCCTTTACGAAGGCTCCCAAATAACTCTTCTCTCTGCTGTATTGTTGTTGTTGAACTTGAAGGTTATGAATGGTTTCTCCAACATAAAAATGTCATGTATGCTAAGGTATGTCATATATGTCATTATAGTAATTAAAGGGTGAAACATGTACCATAAATAAATATTGTTAATATTAACAACTTATATATTTTCTATAGATTGATAGGTGAGTTTTTGTTACCACCATTGAATATTCTCTCTCGCTCATACCGAGAATTATGTGCCACTATGAAAGATATTGGAATGGAGTATCAAACAATAAATGCCTGTCCCAATGATCATACTATTTATCATAAAGAACATGAATTTGCAACAGAATTCCCTAAATGTCATACAAGTAGATATAGAATAGATCAAATAACAAAAAAGGTGCCTCACAAGGTTCTTCGTTACATCCCCATTATAACATGTTTGCAAATATTTTTTAGGTGTAGTAGCTTGGCACAATTTATGGATTACCATGCACGCAATAGGAGTCAAGATGACATTATTTGAATGCCTATAGATGGCTCTACATTTAAGGATATAGAGGAAAAGTGGCCACACTTTATCGAAGAGCCTCAAAATCTCAAGCTTTCATTGGCAGCGGACGATGTCAATCCATTTGGAGAGCTAAGATTTGTTTACTCTGTTTGGCTTGTTTTTGTCATCAACAATAACATTCCTCCATGCTATGTCAATAAAGAGGGAGAACATTATGTTGGCAATAATTCTTCCATGTATTTGATCATTTAATGGTTATCTGCATGTAATTATAAATCTTGCAGTAAAATGGTCAAAATAATTATGTAATGTTATTGTTCATTCAACTAGGTAAATACCAAGTTAAAGATATTAATGTATATATTGAGCCTCTTATCAACGAGTTGCTAGAGTTATGAAATGGTGTGACTATGTATGACATCTCTAGACCAATAGGAAACAGACAATTTTAATTCGATGTAATTCTTGTATGGACAATACATGATGCCCCAGGGCTAACACATTTTTCTGGTATGTTATGGTGAATTCAAGTTGCACATGATAATTCTAAATATAAAAATTAACATATTTAATCCAATTGTATCATTATCTTGTAGGTCTTCAAACAAAGGGAAAATTTGCATGTCCATATTGTGGTCCAAAGATGAAATCTCGTCATTCAAAAAGTTTAGGAAAGCAGGTGTTTGATGAGTATAGGAACTTCCTCCATAGAAATCATAAGTATCGAACTATAGAAAAACATCTTTTCAATGGGAAAGAAGAGACTACATCTAAGCCACAAATAATGACAACTCACCTATGGAAGTGTTGGGATTAATGGGAAGTGTGTACTGAGAGGGGAGGGGTGAATCAGTACCTCTAAAACTTTTATATCCTTTAATCAATTAACCTTTTTAATCAATTGTATATCCATTCAATCTTATCTATACTATCTTGATGTGAGCTATATCAATTCATAACATTAAGATACATGTGAATATTCATAGAAAAATTCACGAAAGTAATTGACACATAACACAAGATATGATATCGCATAAAAATCCTATTAGGAAGTAAAAACTGCAGTGGGGATGGTACCCACAAAATCTTCACTATCTGCAGATTGGAAGGGGCCAGTTAAGGCTTAAAATTTGATCACTTATGATGATCTAGCCTATTTAGAGTATCGGTGGAGACCTGTTAAAGTCTACTCTGTTAGGAGCTTTAGCAACACTATTGAGTGTGCTCTCGGTTAAGAGATTTGTAGTCGGATTGTTAAACCCACCTTCCTTGAAAGGATTTGTACACTTTGCTCCACTTGTTAGAATGATATAAAATTACAAATTGATCTGGTAAATGCAATCTCCTATTGCTGATACAGATCCAATTTAGTTTACATGAAAAATATTATCACCTAATGTGATTGAGTAATACATATGATTCTCGATAGCCTCTGTTCTTGGTTCTCGCTAACCAAATTCACCTTTTGCTGTTCTGGTTCTTGAAAATTTCAATACGATCCATATATGTGCTGATTGGCTTCATTCATGATCTCTTTCATATTCACATACTTTTTAATGAATGATTGCATCATCTATTTATAATATGGATTGACATCATCAAGTTTCAAGAAAAACAATGTTAACTCTAAAATCAGGTTTACAACTTGTACCTAGATCTCCTAGTCTATGTGTTTTAAATCAGTTAGACTGATTAAAGAACTTACATTCATGTTTCTTGTCCCTAAAGAAATGGATTTAAAACAAATCAATATCCTATAAATAGAATAAAATTTCTTTATCTGACGTGGAGGTCAGATCCACTTTTTGCAGGCTACAACTGACTCTTGGTTCCTGACAGTCGGTTATGCATGACTGTCTTTCGGTTTTGTTCTGTCGGTTGCAATTTAACTGTCTTGTCGGTTTGCACTTTATCTTGCACGTCGGGTTCCTCTTTATCTTTCTGCTTTGTAATTTTAGTGTACACATAAAGTTGTGTCATGTTGGGATTAATGGGAAGTATGTACTGAGAGGTGAGGGGTGAATCAGTACCTCTAAAACTTTTGTATCCCTTTTATCCATTAACCTTTGTAATTAATTGTATATCCATTCAATATGATTTAAACTATCTTGATGTGAGTTATATCAAATCATAACATTAACATACATGCAAACATTCATAGAAACATCGTGAAAGTAATTTGACACATAACACAAGATATGATATCACAGAAAACTCATGTGAGGAAGTAAAAACTGCGGTGGGATGGCACCCACAAAATCTTCACTGTCTGCAGATTGGAAGGGGCCGGTTAAGGCTTACAATTTGATCACTTCTAATGATCTACCCTGTTAGGAGTATCAGTGGAGACCTGTTAAAGTCTACTCTGTTAAGAGATTTATCAACACTGTTGAGTGTGCACTCAGTTAAGAGATTTATTGTTGGACTATTAAATCCACCTTCCTTGAAAGGATTTTTACACTTTGCTCCACTTGTTAGAATGATAGAAAATTACAAATTGACTTGGTAAATGCAATCTCCTATTTCTAATACAGATCCAATTTAGTTTACATAAAAATATTATCACCTAATTGTGATTGAATAATACCTCTGATTCTCGGTATGCTCTGCTCTTGGTTCTTGCTAAGCAAATTCACCTTTTGTTGTTCTTGTTCTTGAAACTCTCAATATGATCCATAGATGTGCTCATCTGATTCATTCATGTTCTCCTCTCTCTTCACATCATCTATTCATCCATAATAATGAATGATTGCATCATCTATTTATAGATGGATTGACTTCATCGAGTTTTGATAAAAACAATGTTAACTCTAAGACCAGGTTTACAACTTATACCTAGATCTCCTAGTCTATGTGTTTTAAATTAGTTAGACTAATTAAAGCACTTACATTCATGTATCTTGTCCCTAAATAAATGGATTTAAAACAAATAGATATCCTATAAATAGAATACACTTGCTTTATCTGACGTGGAAGTCAGATCCCCTTTTTGCGGGCTACAACTGACTTTCCGTTCTGTCTGTCGGTTGCATTGTAACTGTCTTGTCAGTCAACACTGTAACTTGCATATCGGGTTTCTCTGTCGGGTTCCACTTTATCTTTCCATCTTTGTGATTTCAGTTTACACACTAAGTTGTGTCATCACTTCTCTTTGCACTTAGTCATCTTCGGTGATCTCTTAGTATCTCATCTTCAGTTTTCTCAGTCCTGTCTTTCAGTGTATGCTTACTGAAAGTGTTGTTTGCATACTAATGGAAAATTAATGTCATCAATCTCCCCCTTTGACATTAGTATCAAAAATTGATATGTGCAAAATACTAACAAAATGTTAATCATATACAACATATATAATCCTTAGTCATTTAATGACTCCCCCTATGCATATGCCAATATATTTGTACATATGATGTCCTTCCTTATACATATATTTTTCATCATTTTCTCCTTTGTACTCGTACTATCATTTTCCCCATATAACTATACCATATACATATCATATTTACCATTTGCCCATTTGAATGAATGAATGTACATATCATCATTTTCCCACTTTTTTGATATTAAGGGCAAGGGTCTTTACCTTTAGAGCTTATCGAAAAATTGGGAATGTGAAGACTTCATGTCTTCCATCATTTTATCCCATTGTTCTTTAAGGTTCTCCTGAGCCATGTGCTCGAGTGTGATCTTGGAGTGCATGTCGTAGATTTTGTCTACTACAGACATCTCAAGAGTTGCTATTAGTTTCCTTGCTAAACTGATATGTTGTTGGAGCAGTGTAAGATTTGGTAGAAATTGAGCTTGGAACTCGGTTACTTCTTCCCTGAAATGTGTTTCTTCCTCCCACAACTCTTGCCTTAACTGTTTATTCTCTATGATTTTCTCTTAATGTAGTTTGACTGCATTGTCTCCATTGGTGGTTAAGCTTTGTGCACTATTTGCTAAATCTGTATCCATCTTTGCAATGTTGTCACTATTCTCCTTAGTGAACTTTTCTATTGTGCTCAGCTTTTGAATTAAGGCTATAGCTTCATATATGATTGGATCTAATTCAGTGATGAATTCTGATAGCTTTACCTTATTTACTGCCACTTCTTGGCTGATGTTCTCAATGAGCTGATGTTTGGCTTCTTTTCCTAGAAGTAGCTGTTGTCCTTGGCATTTTAGTTGGTGGTGGAGGTGGTGAATATGAATTTGTTTCCTCGGAGTCATCCTTTCCTTCATCTTTATAGACAGATAACTATTCTTCAATTTCTTCCTCCTTTTCAACTTCTTCATCTTGTTCAACTTCTTCCTCGGTTGCTGATATTATCTTCTTTAGATTCTTCACCATCTTGTCTTTCTTCCTGAAAATTTTCTTAACAACTAGGCCAGATTATATTCTTGTCTTGGCCTCCTCATATGTTCCAAATTTTGGTTGTTTCTTGTCCAATGGTTCATTGATCAAGGCATCAATTGTCTTAGTTGCAAGATCAATGTTGATCTCATACTCTAATGGTTGAACCCATGCTGTCCTCGGTACAACAGGCTTAATGTATGTGTTACCAAAATTTTCCTCATCTGGTAAAATTGGCTGTAGGTGGAGTAAAATGAGGCTCCCACAAGGGTTGAGCCCAATCTGAAAATAACTATGGGTTTCTGGTTTAGGTCTTGTCCTTTGCATATCTCTTTCAATCCCCTGTTCTACCTTGACATTGCAAATAACCTAAAATATAAAATCCTAAGTGTTTCATGGTAAACCCTAGCTCGACCATTTTTCACTCTATTTTCCCATTACCTTTTCAAGTCACTTAAGTTCTTAAAAGTTCCATGTGTGCTTTTAGCATTACCTTTTATCTCTAAGTCGCACAAGGAAGAAGACATATTCCATTTTACCCGGCGACCTTGAGATTTCTCTTTAGTTGCATAGTCTCACTATATAAACCAAGGTTAATAAAGTATCACGAGGTACTGCGACTAAGTGTTTTTTCAACCCACGAATGTAGCTAAGTTAAGCAGGATAAGGTTAAGTCCTTTTCAGTCGGGAGGTCTCGTGATTAACTGCGGGGGTAAGAATCCTTTATGAGACTCCAAGATTACTCAGTCGTCAGGTCTCTAGTTCTCCATGGTTAGGAGCGGGTTGAGTTAAGGTCAAGTGCTGACATAAGGCGACAGTGGTGATAAGGCAATGATAACAAATGACAAGGGAACGCGTGTCTTGATGGGCCCGTGTTTCACATGCCTCCTGGTCTCGTAATTGTGGCAGGGTATTCCATTTTGTTTTGCGACTATGATATCACCTTTTTCATTGGGTCTCCGAAAGGATGCAGATTTAATAAAAGGATAAGGAGATTGTGAGACTATTTTGTCACCGAGTCTCATGATATAACTAAGGTTGAAAGGAGCAGTTAAGAGATTCAACGATAGGGAAGGAAAGGTGACCCAAGATTATAATACAAAGCGCGGGTAAAGTAAATTTATTTGTGGCTATGTTTCAAAGTAAAGACAAATTTTAATCTCAGCCATCGATGCAGGTATCCGCGCCAGCTATGACCATTGTCATACAAATATTTTAAATTCAAATATCCTTGCAGATCAAATTTTAACAGTTATGGCAGAACCGACTAGCAGAGGATTAGATGGATGAAGGGCGACCCTTTAGGAGGAGTACTATGTTGAGTCAGATTTTCTGAAGGGGCAATTTGATTTCTGGCGTTATTCTCTAAAAATAGTATGATTGATTTGACCCAAGATAGGTATCCCAATTAAGACCTCATTCCATGTATTTTTGATTGGTCTTCTTTCATATCTAATCCACCAACCTTTTACAGAGATTTTCATTTATGGCAAGCTACTTTTCAAAGATAGATCTGATCTTCAGTAGGTGATTCTAGTTTTCTTCTGATAGATTGGATAGTTAGGGTTTTCTATATTCAAAAGAAAAAAACATATTATAATGTAACCCTAATATTTTTGGACTCCAAGCCTTCACGCTAGGGAGTATATGTATCAGTTTTGAGAGCTCTAGAGCTCGAAGAGTTTTCCGGACTTAGAAATTATCCGTGGCATTCTTTTTGCCCTCTGATTTCTGCAGTTTGTAATCTTTCATTGATGTTTAGATATTGCAGAGGCTTTTGGTGACATATTTTCTATCCATAGGCTTCCTTGTCTAAATCTCTCTTACTAAATTAGAATATATTGAATGATTTCTAGTGAAACATTAGAGTCTTTGAGCCCTCTTTCTTTTGCAATAGTTTGTACTACTATGGATGATTTGATTTAGATGAGTTTGTGGATATTCTATAGTCCCCTATCATTTTGTCTCATTCCTATGCCAAATTGCAAAATTGGATGTTTGTTTGCATGTCATAGTCTGTGTCCACTTATAGTAAATACGCTATTGTTTGTGAAATCACTTCTTTTCCTGAATAGCCTTTGTTTGTCTCGGGCCTCTCTATGAAATACTTATGCAAACCTATCTAGGAAGTTGTGTTCTTTTGGTTCCAAGGTTTTCATGCTGAGATTAGTCAATATATTTTGATTTAGGTCACCTTCAGTGTATCACCTAGTAGGATAATTTGCTTTCAGTCATTTCCCTTTCATGCATTCCTTCTATCCCTTTCCTTCAAAGATTTACTTTCTTGTTAAGAAGCAAATTTGGGTGACATATCAAGAGGAATCGGCCTAGAATCCAGAGGTCTCGTCTCAGTTAGAAAAAGGTCCCACAACCTTGAGATGATTCCCATGTTATACTAGATTACCAAGACTATGAGAGCTTGGGTGAAGGGTGCAAATCTAGGTGTCTAACAGTTCTGGCACGCCCGATGGGACTCCATAAAGAATTTTATCTTGCAAGTCATGCTATCACTGATATGCTGATGACATGATTCAGACCTAGAAGAGGTCATTTTTCTACATATCTAGTGACTCCATAGGTCTACTGGTTTCAAAGACCAAGGTGCTGGTATGTTCTTAATTTTTACACATTTTTCAAAATTCCAGCTAACTATAAGTAGACATGTCAGGCTGCTATGAGCAGCTGGGTCACTCTTCTCCTTATTATAATCATAATAAGTTGTGGGCTATTCATCAGCCATACCAAAGCCCTCCAAGGCCTACTTTTACCCCAAGCTTCCATACTATGCAAGGCCATAAATATATCCAACATGCCCCAGATGATTATGCTCTTTTTTGAGATTATGAGCAAGCCCTCCAAAGAGAAAACCCATGGGCACTAAAGGCACAAAAAGAGATGTTGATGCATAGGAAAATGGTCCACCATGCTTACCTCCCACCCCCCCTTTTTCAGCCCATTAGACAACAGCCTCACATCTCAGAGGTTATGCGAGAACAAAGAAATATCAAGGCTAAAGTGCTTGCCATGATCAAGCAAATATCTGAGATAAAAAATTTGTAGCAAGATATGGAAACTCAAGCCTATGAGCAGAAATATATGGAAACTCATGGAAGTTTCCAAGGGTTTACCCCCTACCATGAAGCAAACACCTTGCAAACATGTATCCCTGGGATTGGGATGCTTCATGGACAACAATTTGGAGACGAGCTCAGTTGCCAAGCTGAAGTTACTTCAGTAGAATTGAAGGCTCAAATTACTGAAGGGGAATCCCTTGGGCCTGAGATTCCAAATGGGGGGTATCATTTTCTCCCACAGCCTACACCTGAGGAACCAGCAAGGCATCTACTTTCGAGCTTCAAGGACCTCCTTGAAGGACAAAAGACAACAGAGCACTTGCAGCCGCCTCTGGAACATCAGTAGCTGAGAGAAGTGGTTGCAACAACAGTGGAGCAGCACCAAAGTGGTGCAGGCTTTGACTTACCAAGAGTCAGAGCAAAGATGCCTTCCATGTCTTCCCTTAAAACCCTCCAACTACATATTCCAAGTTTTAAGGTGAAGACTCCTACTCAGGTAACTGTGACAGAGGGTCAGTCCACTAATCAATCAAGGCAGTTTGCCCAAGGAAATGATTCACCCCAAGAAGCCTCTATTGTCTCTTAGGGTGATGAACCTCTATGGAAATGGACATCTCTACCTCTTGGTTGTCAAATTCCAATACTTTGCAAGGATGCTAGTTCAGTATCAGGGAAGGAGCTTGTGGTTAATGAGATTCTTCAAGATGATGTAGAGGAGATAACGTCAGAGACTTTAGAGCTCAGTAGGGACTGTGATGAGCTGGGACAGAAGGCTAAGGAGATGGGAATAGATATTCAAGCTGATACCTTGGTGAATCTATTAGAGGGGTTGCCCATCTTTGTTGATGAGGAGGATGTCACCTTGTTGGATGAGCTGCCTAATTTTATTGAGCAGGATGATGAAGTTATCTCCATAACTACCCTTGCAACTTTATAGTGACAAGAGGAGGACATCAACAAAGTGTTGGAAGAGTGTGACTTTTCAAAGATCATAGGGACCTTTTGTGAAGGGCTAAATGATAAACGCTTACTCCTTGTGGTAGGATTTCAGAGTTGTGTGTCTTCTACAAAAGATCCATTTTTGGATTACTCCCTTCCAGAGGATCAGTCACGTAAGAAAAATTTGGAGCTATTTTTAGATCCTCTGGATCTTGACAACTTTGATGAGATTTTGGCCGGTTTGAAGGAAGGAGATGAAAACCTTCTGACTGTTAAAGAGGAGATTACATGGCTTTCCATAGTAAAAGAAGACAACCATGAAAAGAGGAAGGATGCCAGCAAGAAGGTTTCTACCTTTAGAGTCTCAAGGGGCCGCCCTATCAGATACCTTTCCCAAATGGAGTTTGTTGAGGTACCATCACATGATTAGATTGAGGTAAGTGAATATGATCTAACCTTTGTAGAGGCAATTTGTTATTGTTTGACAAATCTATACATGCCTCATACACTTGTAATTGTCCTTATGCATATATTGCAAAATGTTTTATTCAGAAAAGGAAGCTACTTTAGCAGCCCAGTAAATGGTTTTGTTTAACCAGGTTGTTCCACTTGTTAGCCTAGGGTAGATTAGTTTTCCTGCTTTCTTTCAAAACTTTCTAGTCTAACTTCTTAGCTTTTCAAGAAGTGCCCGTGCACATAAGTTTTGTTTCTCTGTCAGAATAAATTTTTCACAGGAGATGACTCCATGCCCAATGGAATGTTTCAGAGGCTACTGGTCCTCAATTTCTAGCAGGCAGACATCCCACATAATTGCCAAGAATGTTACCCAAATTTTCCTCATCCGGTAAAATTGGCTATAGTTGGAGTAAAATGAGGCTCCCACAAGGTTTGAGCCTAGCCTAAAAATGACTTTGGGTTTCTGGTTTTGGTCTTGTCCTTTGCATATCTCTTTCAATCCCCTGTTCTACCTTGACCATGAAAATAACCTAAAATATAAAATCCTAAGTGTTTCATGGTAAACCCTAGCTCGCCATTTTTCACTCTATTTTCCCATTACCTTTGCAGGTCACTTAAGTTCTTAAAATTTCCATGTGCACTTTTAGCATTACCTTTTATCTCTAAGTCGCACAAGGAAGAAGACATATTCTATTTTACCCGGCGACCCCGAGATTTCTCTTTAGTCACATAGTCTCCCAATATAAACCAAGGTTAATAAAGTATCATGAGGTACTGCGACTAAGTGTTTTTTCAACCCATGAATGAAGCTAAGTTAAGCGGGATAAGGTTAAGTCCTTTTCAGTCGGGAGGTCTCATGATTAACTGCAGGGGTAAGAATCCTTTATGAGACTCTGAGATTACTCAGTCGTCAGGTCTCCAATTCTCCATGGTTAGGAGCGGTTTGAGTTAAGGTCAAGTGCTGACATAAAGCGATAGTGGGGACAAGGCAATTATAAAAAATGACAAGGGAACGCGTGTCTTGATGGGCCTATGTTTCACATGCCTCCCATTCTTGTAACCGTGGTAGTGTATTCCATTTTGTGTTGCGACTATGATATCACCTTTTTCGCTGGGTCTCTGAAAGGATGCAGAGTTAATAAAAGGATAAGGAGATTGCGAGACTATTTTGTCGCCGAGTCTCATGATATAACTAAGGTTAAAAGGAGTAGTTGAGAGATTCAGCGATAGGGAAGGAAAGGTGACCCAAGATTATAATACGAAGCCTGGGTAAAGTAAATTTATCTGTGGCTATGTTTCAAAGTAAAGATAGATTTTAATCTCAGCCGTTGATGAAGGTGTCTACACCAGCTATGACCGTTGTCATAAAAATATTTTAAATTCAAATATCCTTGTAGATCAGATTTTAACGGTTATGGCAGAACCGACTGGTAGAGGATTAGATGGATGAAGGGTGACCCTTCAAGAGGACTAAGGTGTTGAGACATCTTTTCTGAAGGGGCAATCTAATTTCTGGCATTATTCTCTGTAAATAGTATGATCTATTTGACCCAAGATAGGTTTCCTAATTAAGACCTCATTCCATGTATTCTCAACTGGTCTTCTTTCATATCTAATCCACTGACCTTTTTCCAGAGATTTTCATTTATGGCAAGCTACTTTTCAAAGATAGATCTGATCTTCAGTAGGTGATTCCAGTTTTCTTCAGATGGATTGGACAGTTAAGGTTTTCAGATATTCAAAAGAAAAAAAACATATTATAATGTAACCCTAATCTTTTTGGACTCCAAGCCTGCACACTAGGGAGTATATGTATCAGTTTTGAGAGCTCTAGAGCTCAAAGAGTTTTTTGGACTTAGAAATTATTCGTGGCATTCTTTCTGCCCTCTAATTTCTGCAGTTTGTAATCTTTCATTGATGTTTAGATATTGTAGAGGCTTTTTGTGACATATTTTCTATCCTTGGGATTCCTTGTCTAAATCTCTCTTACTAAATTAGAATATATTGAATGATTTCTAATGAAACACTGGAGTCTTTGAGCCCTCTTTCTTTTGTAATAGTGTGTACTACTATGGATGATTTGATTTAGATGAGTTTGTGGATATTCTATAGTCCCCTATCATTTTGTCTCATTCCTGTGTCGAATTGCAAAATTGGATGTCTATTTAAAGGTCATAGTTTGTGTCCACTTATAGTAAATACACTATTGTTTGTGAAATCACTTCTTTCCCTGAATAGCCTTTGTTTGTCTCGGGCCTCTCTATGAAATACTTATGTAAACCTATCTAGGAAGTTGTGTTTTTTGGTTCCAAGGTTTTCATGCTGAGATTAGTCAATATATTGTGAATTAGGTCACCTTCAATGTATCACCTAGTAGGATAATTTGCTTTCAGTCATTTCCCTTTCATGCATTCCTTCTATCCCTTTTCCTTCAAAGATTTACTTTCTTGTTAAGAAGCAAATTTGGGTGACATATCAAGAGGAACTAGCCTAGAATCTAGAGGTCTCGTCTCGGTTAGCAAAAGGTCCCACAACCTTGAGATGATTCCCATGTTACACTAGATTACCAAGACTACGAGAGCTTGGGTGAAGGGTGCAAATCTATGTGTCTAACAGTTCTGGCACGCCCGGTGGGACTCCATAAATAATTTTATCTTGCAAGTCATGCTATCACTGATATGTTGATGACATGATTCAGACCTAGAAGAGGTCATTTTTTTGCATATCTGGTGACTTCGTAGGTCTGCTGGTTTCAAAGATCAAGGTGCTGGTATGTTCTTAATTTTTACAAAATTTTCAAAATTCCAGCTAACTATAAGTAGACATGTCAGGCTGCTATGAGCAGCTGGGTCACTCTCCTCCTTATTATAAAAATAATATGTTGTGGGCTAGTCATAAGCCATACCAAAGCCCTCCAAGGCCTACTTTTACCCCAAGATTCCATACTATGCAAGGCCATCAATATATCCAACATGCCCCAGATGATTATTCCCTTTTCAGAGATTATGAGCAAGCCCTCCAAAGAGAAAACCCATGGGCACTAAAGGAACAGCAAGAGATGTTGATGCATAGGCAACCAGCCCACCATGCTTACCTCCCACCCCCCCTTTTTCAGCCCATTAGACAATAGCCTCACATCTTAGAGGTTATGAGAGAACAAAGAAAGATCAAGGCTAAAGTGCTTGACATGATCAAGAAAATATCTAAGATAAAAAATTTGCAGCAAGATATGGAAACTCAAGCCTATGAGCAGCAAGATATGGAAAATCATGGCAGTTTCCAAGGGTTCACCCCCCTACCATGAAGAAAACACCTTGCAAACATGTATCCCTGGGATTGGGATGCTTCATGGACAACAATTTGGAGACGAGCTCAGTTGCCAAGATGAAGTTATTTCAGTAGAATTGAAGGCTCAAATTGCTGAAGGGGAAGTCTTTGGGCCTAAGATTCCAAATGGGAGGTATCATTTTCTCCCACAACCTACACATGAGGAACCTGCAAGGCATCCACTTCTGAGCTTTAAGGACCTCCTTGAATCACAAAAGACAATAAAGCACTTGCAGCCACCTCTGGAACATCAGTAGCCGAGAGAAGTAGTTGCAACAATAGTGGAGCAACACCAAAGTGGTGCAGGCTTTGACTAACCAAGAGTCAGAGCAAAGATACATTCCATGTCTTCCCTTAAAACCCTCCAACTGCGTATTCCAAGTTTTAAGGTGAAGACTCCTGCTCAGGTAACTGTGACAGAGGGTCAGTCCACTAATCAATCAGGGCAATTTTCCCAAGGAAATGATTCACCCCAAGAGGCCTCTATTGTCTCTCAGGGTGAAGAACCTCTATGGAAATGGACATCTCTACCTCCTGGTTGTCAAATTCAAATACTTTGCAAGGATGCTAGTTCAGTATCAGGGAAGGAGCTTGTGGTTAATGAGATTCTTCAAGATGATGTAGAGGAGATAACGTCAGAGACTTTAGAGCTCAGTAGGGACTGTGATGAGCTGGGACAAAAGGCTAAGGAGATGGGAATAGATATTCAAGATGATACCTTGGTGAATCTATTAGAGGGGTTTCCCATCTTTGTTGATGAGGAGGATGTCACCTTGTTGGATGTGCTGCCTAATTTTATGGAGCAGGATGATGAAGTTATCTCCATAACTACCCTTGCAACTTTATAGTGACAAGAGGAGGACATCAACAAAGTGTTGGAAGAGTGTGACTTTTTAGAGATCATAGGGACCTTTTGTGAAGGGCTAAATGATGAACACTTACTCCTTGTGGTAGGAGTTCAGAGTTGTGTGTCTTCTACAAAAGATCCATTTTTGGATTACTCCCTTCCAGAGGATCAGTCACGTAAGAAAAATTTGGAGCTATTTTTAGATCCTCTGGATCTTGACAACTTTGATGAGCTTTTGGCCTGTTTGAAGGACGGAGATGAAAACCTTCTGACTGTTAAAGAGGAGATTACATGGCTTTCCATAGTAAAAGAAGACAACCATGAAAAGAGGAAGGATGCCAGCGAGAAGGTTTCTACCTTCAGAGTCTCAAGGGGCTGCCCTATCAGATACCTTTCCCAAATGGAGTTTGCTGAGTTACTATCACATGATTAGATTGAGGTAAGTGAATCTGATCTCACCTTTGTAGAGGCAATTTGTTATTGTTTGAAAAAGATATACATGCCTCATATACTTGTAATTGTCCTTATGCATATATTGCAAAATGTTTTATTCAGAAAAGGAAGCTACTTTAGCAGCCCAGTAAAGTGTTTTGTTTAGCCAGGTTGTTCCACTGGTTAGCCTAGGGTAGATTAGTTTTCCTGCTTTCTTTCAAAGATTTCTAGTCTAACTTCTCAGGTTTTCAAGAAGTGCCCGTGCACATAAGTTTTGTTTCTCTATAAGAAGAAATTTTTCACAGGAGATGACTCCATGCCCAATGGAATGTTTCAGAGGCTACTGGTCCTCAATGTCTAGCAAGCAAACATCCCGCATAAATCACCAAGAATGTTACCCAAATTTTCCTCATCTAGTAAAATTGGCTGCAAGTGGAGTAAAATATGCTCCCACAAGGGTTGAGCCCAGCCTGAAAAAGACTTTGGGTTTCTGGTTTTGGTCTTGTCCTCTGCATATCTCTTTCAATCCCCTATTCTTCCTTGACCATGCAAATAACCTAAAATATAAAATCCTAAGTGTTTCATGGTAAACCCTAGCTCGACCATTTTTCACTCTATTTTCCCATTACCTTTTCAGGTCACTTACGTTCTTAAAAGTTCCATGTGCACTTTTAGCATTACCTTTTATCTCTAATTCACATAAGGAAGAAGACATATTCCATTTTACCCGGCGACCCCGAGATTTCTCTTTAGTCGCATAGTCTCCCAATATAAACAAAGGTTAATAAAGTATCATGAGGTACTGCGACTAAGTGTTTTTTCAACCCACGAATGTAGCTGAGTTAAGCGGGATAAGGTTAAGTCCTTTTCAGTCGGGAGGTCTCATGATTAACTACAGGGGTAAGAATCCTTTATGAGACTCTGAGATTACTCAGTCGTCAGGTCTCCAGTTCTCCGTGGTTAGGAGCGAGTTGAGTTAAGGTCAAGTGCTGACATAAGGCGACAGTGGTGACAAGGCAATGATAAAAAATGACAAGGGAATGCATGTCTTGATGGGCCCGTGTTTCACATGCCTCCCGGTCTCGTAACCACGACATGGTATTCCATTTTGTTTTGTGACTATGATATCACCTTTTTTACTGGGTCTCTGAAAGGATGCAGAGTTAATAAAAGGATAAGGAGATTGCGAGACTATTTTGTCACCGAGTCTCGTGATATAAATAAGGTTAAAAGGAGCAGTTGAGAGATTCAACGATAGGGAAGGAAAGGTGACCCAAGATTATAATATGAAGCCTGAGTAAAGTAAAGTTCTCTGTGGCTACGTTTCAAAGTAAAGACAAATTTTAATCTCAGTCATTGATGCAGGTATCCGCGCCAGCTATGACCATTGTCATACAAATATCCTTGCAGATCAGATTTTAACAGTTATGGAAAAACCGACTGGCAGAGGATTAGATGGATGAAGGGTGACCCTTCAGGAGGACTAAGGTGTTGAGACATCTTTTCTGAAGGGGCAATCTGATTTTTGGCATTATTCTCTACAAATAGTATGATCGATTTGACCCAAGATGGGTTTCCTTATTAAGACCTCATTCCACTTATTTTCGACTAGTCTTCTTTCATATCCAATCCACCGACCTTTTCTAGAGATTTTCATTTATGGCAAGCTACTTTTCAAAGATAGATCTGATCTTTAGTAGGTGATTCCAGTTTTCTTCTGATAGATTGGATATTTAGGGTTTCTGATATTCAAAAGAAAAAAACATATTATAATGTAACCCTAATATTTTTGGACTCCAAGCCTGCGCGCTAGGGAGTATATGTATTAGTTTTGAGAACTCTAGAGCTTGAAGAGTTTTCCAGACTTAGAAATTATCCGTGGCATTCTTTCTGCCCTCTGATTTCTACAGTTTATAATCTTTCATTGATGTTTAGATATTGAAAAGGCTTTTTATCACATCTTTTCTATCCCTAGGCTTCCTTGTCTAAATCTCTCTTACTAAATTAGAATATATTAAATGATTTCTAGTAAAACATTGGAGTCTTTGAGCCCTCTTTATTTTTCAATAGTGTGTACTACTGTGGATGATTTTATTTAGATGAGTTTGTGGATATTCTATAGCCCCCTGTCATTTTGTCTCATTCCTGTGCTGAATTAGAAAATTGGATGTCTGTTTGCAGGTCATAGTCTGTGTCCACTTATAGTAAATACGCTATTGTTTGTGAAATCACTTCTTTCCCTGAATAGCCTCTGTTTGTCTTGGGCCTCTCTATGAAATACTTATGCAAACCTATCTAGGAAGTTGTGTTCTTTTGATTCCAAGGTTTTCATGCTGAGATTAGTCAATATATTGTGATTTAGGTCACCTTCGGTGTATCACCTAGTAGGATAATTTGCTTTCAGTCATTTCCCTTTCTTGCATTCCTTCTATCCCTTTTCCTTCAAAGATTTACTTTCCTATTAAGAAGCAAATTCGGGTGACATATCAAGAGGAACCGGCCTAGAATCCAGAGGTCTTGTCTTGGTTAGAAAAAGGTCCCACAACCTTGAGATGATTCCCATGTTACACTAGATTACCAAGGCTACGAGAGCTTGGGTGAAGGGTGCAAATCTAGGTGTCTAATAGTATGTATTTTTAGTGTAAACCATGAAGCATATCTCATCCTTATATTGTTCAATGAGTTTCTCGGGGATTCTTACCCTCTTTTGCATTCGGTCTTTGAATACATTGAAGTATTCATCCATGACTGTCTCAAAGTTATCACCCACTTTATCTATGTGCTCATTGATTTGCATGGTGACTAGTTTGGTGCTGTCCCATTTAACATCTCCAACCGACAGGAATGTTTCTTGAAAATAAAAGAAGATACACATTATTAATGAGCCAAACTTACATGTGTTTGACTTTGCATTCCTAATAGTTTTTAAGTTGTCCTTCAACTGATTTAGGAGTAGTTTAGACAAATCTAATTGTGTTCCCTTCTTCACAATTTTGAATGTTGTGTCCACTACACCTGATGCTATGCTGTTCAATCTTCTTTTCTGGAAGAATTTATAGCCCAAAACACATGCACCGAACTTGATCTCATCATCAGTTATTGTTGTAACTTTTAGTCCTCTGCCATCCCATTTGGCTCTAGTCATTTTCTTGGTCTCGACCTTTGGTGGATGCTTTAGTGCCTTTACTTTATTAGTTATGGGGTAACCGGTGACCGCATGAATGACGTCTCAGGTTATTACCTTCGGTTCATCAAGACATGTCTTATTGTTATGCATTTGGCTTAGTAGTAACCGAATCCATTCAGTTTTGAAAACCTTTGAGAACATTAGGGCATTGGTGAGCCCTTTCACTTCAATATGTTTTTTCTCATCCTTAAGTGTTGCATCATCGTTGCACAACTTCTTATAAGCATCTTCAACCTCTGATGTTCCTATCTCTGTAATCTTGTAGTGTATGAATGATCAAACATCTTCCACAAGTAAAACCCTAGCTAGAATGCGTGAAAATGCACTAGCATCGTCAGGTTGTGAGGAAACCTTAGGATGATTCTTATAATTAGGTTCCTCACACGCTAAATTATTAATGAGTTTGCACTCATCTTTGTTTGCATTCTTGGATTTCACGGTTCTTGAAGTCGAGGCCATTTTTAAATTTAGGGCTTCCTGCGTAATGCATAAAAATAAAGTTGTCAGTCTCATAGAACTTACTATTTGTGCTTGCAAAGATTCCTGAACTGCTTGGAGTGCTAGTGTGTCAAGTCATGATCGCTATGTGACTTACTTTCTCTTTGCTCAAAAATCACCTTTGGTTGCTCTGCTCTGGGTGTCATGAAAAATGATTCATCATTTCCCTAAAATGCGTGCCATAAATGCTTACAAACTCCTCGGTGTATGAAGACTGAATTTGTCAGTGCAGACTTCACTTTCCCTCGGTGACACTTAAAATGTTTCAGAGCAGTCATTGTTCACTTTTATTTTATCGACAGGTTTCGGTATCACTGACAACTTGTTCAATTGCTTGTTTACCGACAAGGCTCAGTTTATAATTAGAAACTTTGCATTCAACCGACGCTTCTCGGTAAATATAGGTAGTCTTATTTTTGAGTGTATGCCGACGGATTTTGGTATATGTGTCTGAAAACATAGTTTATCATAGATCTTAACAAGTAATACCATGATTCATCTTTCTTTATGCTAATTTGGCATTATATCAACATACTATGGAATTGATGTAAAATAATAACATGGGTAACGCAGTTCCATACTTACTTGTTCTGCTTAAGTGGGGGTGGTGATGTCACCAGATCCATTGGATGGGGTGTCACCATTTGCATTGTTTTTTCCAGCTTCATCATTGCTTGAAGCTTTTCTCCACATTTTGTCTCTAGCCTTCCAGATATCTTCAATGGTGTTTCCATTGGGATATGTGCTTGTCTCTTTCATTCGGTGTCTGCAGTCTTTCTTGATATTACCAACTTTATGATAGTGTAAGCATGCCATTCCGAGATTACTCCAGCCTTTAGACTTTCTAGGCCATTGTCTCATACAGTTTGCAGCGATGTGATCATATCTTCCACATGCTATACAATTTTTCCAAGTATTGTAGTCCCATACATACTGATTACTGACTCTCTTCGGTTGATAGGGAGTTTCTTGACCTTTAGACTTCCATGCTTGCCTTTTCTTTTTCCAGCATTCAAGAGTTGTGTGCCGATTCATTTTGCATGTAGGATAGTATTTGTCCATGTAGGTTTCCTTCTTTGGTTGTTTCATCTCAAACTTACATTCATATGCTTTATGTCCCTTTTTGTTACATTTATAACAGAATCCTATGAATGAAGATGTAGATGTAGTAATACCTTTCATTTTGCCTCTGCATACATTTGATGTATGGCCTTGCTTTCCATAATGATTGCATGTAAGTTTCCTTGGTCTTGAATTTATATAGACATTCTTTGGATCAGTTTGATTTGATGATTCTCCATTCTCGGTAAAACCTAGATCGGTATTATTGTTGACTCTTTGTTGTCCTTCAAGAAAATCATATTTTCTTTTATTTCTTTCTTCATCTTTCTTGATAATTTCATTGTGCTGCTACTGAATTCTTATTTTATGTTTCAAATTTTCATTCTCATCTCTTAGTTCACCGATAGCTTCTATTCTTTCAATGAGTTCAACATTTATTATGTTTGCCTCTTGACTCATAAGAATAATCTAATTTGTAATCTCATGGTGATGCTCTATAAGTCTTTGTATTTTAGACTCTTTTTCTTGTAGCTTTTCTGTAATCTTTCTTCTATCATCAATAGCTAGTGTTCTTTCTTGCTCAGCATGTCTAGCATTGTTTATGACATCAATCATCCTTACCATCTGTGCCTCTTGGCCAATTTGCAGAGATTTAACTTGTCCATCCAGATGTAGATTGATTTTAGTTAGTCTTGTGATGCTTTCTTCTGATGTATCTGATGCTTTGCTTGTAGTTGATCCTGAAGACTCAAAGAAATCTGGTATCTCTTCCTCATGATACTAATGGAAAATTAATGTCATCACAGTTCTCTTTATACTTAGTCATTTTAGTGATCTCTTTGTATGTGAATTCTCCTAGTCTATGTGTTTTAAATTAGTTAGACTGATTAAAGCACTTAAATTCATATATATTGTCCCTAAAGAAATGGATTTAAAACAAATATATATCCTATAAGTAGAATTCACTTGCTTTATCTGACGTGGAAGTCAGATCCACTTTTTGCGGGCTGCAACTGACTTTCGGTTCTATCTGTCGATTGCACTGTAACTCTCTTGTCAGTTAACACTGTAACTTGCATATCGGGTTCCTTTGTTGGGTGCCACTTTATCTTTCTGTCTTTTTGATTTCGGTTTATACACTAAGTTGTGTCATCGGTTCTCTTTGCACATAGTCATCTTTGGTGATCTCTTAGTATCTAATCTTCGGTTTGCTCAGTCCTATCTTTCGGTGTATGCTTACCGAAAGTGTTGTTTGGATACTAATGGAAAATTAATGTCATCATGGTTCTCTTTATACTTATTCATTTCGATGATCTCTTTGAATCTGATTTTTAGTTTGCTCTTTGTTCTGTCTTTTGGTGTATGCTTACCGAAAGTGTTGTTTGCATTTTAATGGAAAATTAATGTCATGAATCTCCCCCTTTGACATTAGTATCAAAAATTAATATGTGAAAAATACTAAGAAAATGTTAAGTATATACAACATATATAATCCTTAGTCATTTAATGACTCCCCCTATGTATATGCCGGTATATCTGTACATATGATATCTTTCCTTCTGCATATCATTTTCTATCTATATATATCATTTTCCCCATATGAATATACATATACATATTTACCATTTTCTCATCTGAATGAATGAATACACATATCATTTTCCCTTTTTTGTGTAGTACTCATATCATTTTCCCCTTTTTTTGATATTAAGGGCAAAGGTCTATACCTTAGAGCTTATCAAAAATGTGGGAGTGTGAAGACTTCATGTCTTCCAACATTTTATCCCATTGTTCTTTTACGTTCTCCAGAGCCATGTGCTCGAGTGTGATCTTTGAGTGCATGTCATAGATGTTGTCTGCTACAAACATCTCGAGAGTTTCTATCATTTGCTGTGCTGAACTGATGTGCTATTGGAGTAGTGTAAGGTTCGGTAGAAGTTGAGCTTGGAGCTTGGTGACTTCTTCCCTGAAATGTGTTTTTGCTTCCCACAGTTCTTGCCTTAATCGTTTTACCTCTATGATCTTCTCATAATGCAACTTAACTACATTGTCTCCATTAGTCGTTAAGCTACTAGCACTGTTAGCTAGATCTGTATCCAGCTTTTCTATATTGTCACTATTCTCTTTAGTGAACTTTTCTATTGTGCTCAGTTGTTGAATTAAGGTTATAACTTCAGTTATAAGTGGATCTAATTCAGTAATGAATTCTGATAGCTTTACCTTATTGACCGCCACTTCTTGGCTGATTTTTTCAATGAGCTTCTGCTGGTACCTTTGCTCTTCTCTCTCCTGCATCAATATTTTGAGTTGTTATTGCATCGGTGAGAGTAGCTAATTGATCAAGAATTGTCTTGGTCTGATCAATATCAACATTGGGTACAATCTGGTGCAATATGTCCCTAGTTGTCTCCAGTACCTTGGAGTCTCTATGCTATTTCTTTAGCTTCTGATGTAATGCCTTCCTTTGGCATATTTCATCGTATTCTTGTAATGCTTCAAAATCAAGTGTATTTGGGTCACATTTTGGTATTTCTATAAGTTCATCCAAAGTGACTTCCAACTTATTCTTCTTTGATTTCTTCTTCTTCGTTTGTGAGTCACTTGAGTGTAACACCATTTCCAATTTCTCGGCTTTCTCAGTTGTGCTTGATGAAGTGACCAGTTGTGCTTCTTTTTGTTGCTGAGTGTCGATTTGAGCTTGTCGGGTGTCTGTAGACATCTCCACATTCACCTTTACATTGTCAGTAGTACCTTTGTTGGTTTCCTCAGGAGTGCCATCTTTCAATTTATCTCCTTCATCGGTGTTCTTAGCTTCATCATTCTTAGTGTCTGCATTCTTCTCTGTGGTGTCTGCATCTTGTTGTTTTGAATCTCCTCCAGTAACCTTATTAGTATCGGTTACATTTTGAGTGGCTCTGATGTCTTTCAGACCATCGGTGTTGTCTTTCTTTTCTTCTTCTCCTACATCTTTTGTAGTATCCTTTTCAGGTGACTTGTTTGATTCTTGCAGAATGTTGATAGCTTGTATCAATATTGGCATGTTTCCTGGAATGTTTACTTGTGCAGTATCAACTATTGTGTCCTACTCGTCGGTTGTGTCCTTTGTAACAATGACATCTTCATATTTATTAACTTCCTCTATTGGGTCATCAGTAATGTCAATGATATTAGTATCCACAATGTTGTCATTTGTCATGTCTGGACATGATTCATCTGCAACATCTACATTCTTGTTGTTGGTTGTGTCATCTTATTCCTTGTCTAACTCAACAAATGTGTCATCTTGAGTTGCCTATCAACATCTTATTGTTGTAGGTCTTTGTCAGGGCTTTCCTCCTCAGTAGGTTTGTTTAGAATCTTACACCATTTCTTATGGCTATCCTGTTCAAGCTCTATAAGCTTTCCTTCAAGAAATTTATATGCTCTCAACTTTGGTGAGAATTCCTTTTTGTATTTCTCCATCATCTCATCTATTTCTACCTTCTTTGATTCAAGTGGCATGAGAGTAACAAGTACTCTTTCTCTTATCTCCTTCTCATTCTTCAAAGCAAATGTCCATCTGGATTATAGTCTGTCTAATAGTTCCCTTGGTACATTTTTGCCTTCAAACTGAATCGGTACATATTTAAACTTGTACATTTTTGCTATAATGGAGTCTTCAACTTTGTTCTAATCCTCTGGATCTAGTTTCAGCCATCTTCTAATCTTAGAATCTATAATAGATCCAGAGTTTGCAATAGATTTAAAAATATCATCAATAGATTCTGGATCTTTTACCTTGACACTTTCTGCCTCCATAGCTTCATCTTGCTCAGTGTCATCAATATCCTCTCAGGTTCTGATGAGCTTCCGTCCTCTTTTGTTTTTCCCTCTCTTCGGTGTGGCAACTTTCCTCTTGTATGTCTTGACATTTCCTTTCTTTAAAGGTGAAGGAGTTGAATCCTTAGATGTTTGGCTTCTTTTTCTAGAAGCGGCTGTTGTCCTTGGATTTTGAGTTGGTGGAGGAGGTGGTGAATCTGACTCTATTTCCTCAGAGTCATCATTTTCTTCAGCTTCACCGATAGGTATTTTTCCTTTGGTTTCTTCCTCCTTTTCAGTTTCCTCTTCCTACTCGGTTTCCTCCTCAGTTGTCGACAGTATCTTCTTGAGATTCTGTACCATCTTGTCCTTCTTCCTGCCAATTTTCTTAACAACTAGGCCAGATTTTATTCTTGTCTTGGCCTCTTCATATGTTCCAAACTCGGGCTGTTTCTTATCTAGTGGTTCATTAATCAAGGCATCAATTGCCTTAGTTGTAAGATCAATATTGTTTATTTCAACTCCAATGGTTGTAACCACGCTGTCCTTGGTACAACAAGCTTGATATATATATTATCTGTATCAACCATGAAGCATATCTCATCTTTATACTTCTCAATGAGTTGTTCATGGATCCTTACCCTCTTTTGCATTCAGTCTTTGAATACATTAAAGTATTCATCCATGACTGTCTCAAATTTTTCTCCCAACGAGGCTATGTGTTCATTGATCTGCATGGTGATCAGTTTGGTGCTGTCCCATTTCACATCTCCTACCAATCAGAATGTTTCTTGAAAGTAGAAGAAAATACACATTATGAGTGAGCCAAAGTTACATGTGTTTGACTTCGCATTCCTGATAGTCTTTAGATTATCTTTTAACTAATTCAATAGTAGTTCAGTTAAATCTAATTGTGTTCATTTCTTCACAATATTATATGATGTGTCCACTGCACCAGATGCAATGTTGTTTAATCTACTAGCTTGGAAGAATTTGTAGCATAGAATGCATGCACCAAACTTCATCTCATCATCAGTTATGGTAGAAACTTTCAGTCCTCTGGCATCCCATTTGGCTCCTGTCATCTTCTCGGTGTTGACCTTAGGTGGATTCTTTAGTGTTTTACTTTCTCAGTTATAGGGTAACTGGTGACCGCATGGATAACATCTCAGGATATCATCTTTGGTTCATCCAACCAAAGCTTATGGTTATGCATTCGGCATAGTACTAACTGAATACACTCGATTTTGAAGACCTTCGAGAACATTAGGGCATTGGTTATCCCTTTTACTTCTATATGCTTGTGTTCATCTTTCAGTGTTCCATCTTCATTGCATAGCTTCTCATAAGCTTCTTCAACCTATGAATCTCCTATCTCTGCAATCTTGTAGTGTATGAAAGATCGAACGTCTTCCACGGTAAAACCCTAGCTGGTATTCATGAGAATGCTCCAGCATTGTCGAGTTGTGAGGAAACCTCAAGATGGATCTTGTAGTTTGGTTCCTCACATGCCAAATTCTTGATGAGCTTGAACTCATCCTTCTTTGTGTTCTTCAATTTCACAGTTCTTGATGTTGAGGCCATTTTTCAGATTTTAGGGCTTCCAGTGAAATGCGTGAAATTGAGTTGTCGGTTTTGTAGAACTTACTATTTACTATTGAAAATATTTTTGATCTGCTTTGGAGTGTTCTATGTCGAGTTGTGGTCGCTCTGTGATTCAGTCACTTTCTGCTCAAAAATTGCCTTGGTCGCTTTGCTCTGGTCGTCATGAATAATAAGACCGACCAGTTGCCCTTTTATAGCCATTTTTACCTAAACGCATGTCATAAATGCTTACCAACTCCTCAGTGTGTGAAGAAGGAGTTCGTCGATTAAGACTTCAAACTTTCCTTCAGTGATAACATGTCATTTTGGTTGGTCAATTTTCCTTTTACCTTTGTCGACGGGTTTTGGTATTGCAAACCACTTGTTCACTTTGCTTGGTTACTAACAAGGCTCGGTTTATACTAGAAACTTTGCTTTTAAATAACGCTTCTCAATAAGTGTAGGCAGTCTCAGCTTTGAGTGTGTATCGACGGATTTTGGTACATATTCTTGAAAGGATAGTTATCATAGATTTTGACAAGTGATACCATGATGCATCTTTCTTATGCTAATTTGGCATTTTAATCAATCTATTTTATGGAATGTATGTGTTAGTAAACAGATTGTTCTTTTGAATGTAACTCTAAAATACCCAAAAATGTGTAAGAATAATCGAATACAACAGTTGGGAAATAGTTATTTGAGAACCTATTTTCCCTTTGAATTGGAAGGCACAACTCCCTTATATGAATAATGTTCAATGAATTTTGGTCTTTCCTAATCTAACAAGGGTATGCTCTTAACCCGAGAGCAGGAGAGGTAGACCAAGCCAAATCTAGACAGAAAATAGCTCGGGCAAAGTAAATACAATTCTAAATCTAGCCAATTCTAAGATTTTATCAATCAGATTAACTCCCAGAGCTGGTGATGTAAGAACATTCCCAAAGCTTAGAGTAGCAACTAATTTTCCCTTTAATTAACCGTATCAAATCTTAATACAGAATTCTAGTTCAAATACAGATTATGAATCTAACTCAGAGAGAAGTCCAAATTCAACAGAAAGATAAATGAAATGCAATGGAACAGTTAAAGAAATGGCATTCAGACATACACAATTGACTCAGCAACAATGATATTCTTCACACCAAAATTTAGCCGACCCTGTATTGATTTTTGGATTCATACATATAGAGTTCCAAATTGGACCATTACAAAAAGGAGTAACCAAAACGGTTCAACTTCTCAACCAAAAATGATAACCAAAGGTTTATCTGTTACAAAACTTAACAAAAAATAGCACAAGGGGAGAATAAATTTATGATTCAGTTTCCTTCCCCTTATCTAATTTGGCCCTAAAGGCGATCACAGCAGTGATGACTTGGATGAGCTCTTCATGTCTATTGATGTGGACATTGGTGTAATGGATGAGCCATTTGGAATGTTCTTTGGCTAGAGTCTTGATTTCTTCAGTCTGGTCTTTCAGTTCTTCCATAGCCTTAAAGATGCACCCACTCAATTGCTGGAGTTCTGGCACCTTGTCTAGATGAGTCAAAGACTTCTCCGCTAACTTGTGCAGATAATTTGTGAATGACTTCTGCATGTTGGCCACCCCAACTATTTCTTTACCTTCTCTGCTGGTTTGTGATTCCACATGAATTCCCAGGAGGAGTTTATAATTTTTACTCTGCTCCTCTTGCACCTTAACATCTATTTGTTGTAGTCTTGCCTTAGCCTGAATGATCATCTCAATTTTGAATTCCAGACTTTGGAGCCATTCGATCAAGGGCTCATCACCCTTCTGTAGGATCTTAGATTTTAGGGCCTCCTTAGTCTTCATTTTCACTGCCACATGCAACATGACTATGCATTCTTGGCATCTCACTCTCTCTGCAGTGAGAGTATGTAGATTCTTCTCAATGTTGCTCTTCTCTGTTTCTAGCCTTAGAACAACATTACCTAACTGATCAATGATCACTAGACCTTCTGACTCAAGTCTCTTGATCCACCTCTTACCAATCTTCCCATAATGTCGATCCTCTTGCAACTTAGCCAGAATGGCTTGGTTCTCGGCAGCACTGGGATCGAAGGAAGTTTGGGTACTGGGAGCACTCACAATAGGAGTTAGGAGCTGTCTGATGAAATCAGTCAGCTGAGCCACTTCTACCTTAAGCTAAAATTTGGAAGCCTTGAGGTCTTCCAGCTCTTCCTCTATTATCACATTGGTGGACTTCCACCAATCCACTTTGGTATCATGTTGAGCCACACCCATATCAAATGACTGCAATTGAAAGTCAGAAGCCGCCAGATCTTCGAGTCTGCCTTCTTTGGTGGGCTTGGCTACTTCCATGGTGAAGTGCCCTATCTCCGGATCACGCCCCAGGGTAGACATTGTCTTTACACTCTTTTGCTTGCTTGTTGTAGCCTTGGTCTGAAAAGCCCATGATAGAGTGTCCTTGCTGGGAATTGCCTCCTCCACCCTCTTCCTTTTATGCTCTAGAGTGTTTGCTATCCATGACTCTACGCTTGTGACCTTGTTGGCGAAGACCAATTCTTCAATGAACAACTTCCTAATGAGTGGAGGAGTGGCTTTGGGATGGGAGGTTAATGGATTCACTGAAGTAGGTGAGGAGGAGATCAATTTCACAACTTGAGAAACCTCATGTTGCTCCCCACCTCTCTTATCAGATTTTGTAGAGGTACTGGGGCTATCCTCTCCAACTTCAACTATAACAGGGGATGCCCTCTTTGAAGTTTCTTGAGTTGAAGTCCCAGTTGAAGTATCCATAGCAATGACACTAATTGGCTATTCAGACTCTGTAGCTTTAGAGAGCTCAGCTACAGACTTAATTTGATTTGTCGGGTCAGCTTCTTCTATGACTCTGACATCTAGAAGAGGACCTTCCCCACAGGTCTTCTCTAAGAGAGAAGGTTTCTCAGGAGGTTCATCACCTCCTCCCTATGGTTGAATTGATCCCTTTGCAATGGTAGAGATTATTGCTAAGGAAGTGGTTGCCACACCAGTAGTTGCCTTCGCTAGAGTTCGCTGAGCGGGAGGTTTCCTCTTTGACCTCTTCTTGCGGCCTGCAGTCCACTCAACCCATTGAGTGGTTCTTTTGTAAATACCCTCCATCAGAGTTTGTAAGTCACTTACTGCCTGGTCCAGCATAGGCTCTGAGCTGATAGGGGTGGAATTTATTTTCTCCAAGTAGGTGTCATCATACAGATGATTACCATCATCTTCTAGCCCTTCCACCACAATGTTAACATTGAACTTTTTGATCTGTTCAATGGTTAGCCGGGCATATAATCTTTCCCTGATTTCCAGATCATCTTTGCAGTTGGCCCATAGTCTTCAATATTAGGTACATGGTGAATGGCCTGGCTCATCTGTAAGATGTCTCTGGCATAATCAACCGGGTCATACTGTGGTCTCAGAATGTCATATGTTGCTAGAGAGAACTTCTTCAAGAATGTTTTAAGGACATTCTTTGCCTCTGATTGAGACGCACAACTATAAGCTCTGATGGCCATTGGGAACTCGTAGCCTTTCTTCTTTGCCTCCGAATAGATTAGGTTCACCTGGAGCGCTTGCCTCATTACTTCGATCAGCACGATCATGTCTGTAGGGTATCTGGGCAGCTTCAAAGGAAAGTTGTCGAAACCTGCAAGACGAAGATATGAGAAATCTCTGAACTAAATAAAATAGCATCCAAATTGGCTTATAAAAGTCATGGATTCAGTAAAAATCTCCTCTCTGGACAACCTTTTAGCTCCCTGCACAATCTCATTGTAAAGGCATCATTAACCATGAGATAATCAGCATAACTATTTTGTAGTTGCAGAGAAGGGAAAAACTCATAGCTTTTCACATCATCTAGGAATTTCTCTAATCAAGAAGTCCAGGTCAGATTTGAATCGTAACTAGAATATATATAAGGACAGAAGACATGTAAAATTTATTCTGGAATTTGGCCCTATTTAGGGTGTCTGAGAGATTCTCACTCACCATCAAGGCCCAGTCAATAAAATGATGCTGAGAACAGATTATCTGGACCAGGAAGAAATGTTGTTCAATAAAATTAAAAGCTTCACCCTCGCCTCTAATCCTGTGAAGTAATACCAGGATGTCCATGATCTCAGGTTTCAGATTTGCGCCAAATAATGTTTTGGGCAGCTTTCCCTTGGTGCTCTTGGGTTCTTTGAACCATGACTTCATAATTTCTCTTTTCCAGATGGCCTCTTTGCTGAATATTCAGAAACCGCCCCGCTATAAGTCATCTCAGAGTATTCTGCCTTCTCTGGGATGCGGAGAGAATTCTGGATAGATTCTCTGTCAATGGAGAGGAGCACCGTGTTTTTCGGTAGGAGAATTTGCTTGGTGTCCAAGTTGTATCAGGCTATACATTCCCAAACCAACTCAGGAGCTTGAAAGGCTATAGGAAAACTAGTGGCTTCAACTAACCCACTCTCTTTAAGATTCTCAGTGATAGGGTGTATCTTCTCTGCTCTTAATCTATTCTAAAAGTTCTGCATGTCGAAGAACTTCAGCGAGGTATCTGAGATTTTGTGCCACTCGGAGGTAATGTCGTTCATTTCGTCAAATCCTACAGATCTAGAAGCCATGTATGTATGATTCACTTTGAAGATTCAAAATTCTCTTCAGAAAACAGAGACAAGGAGCAACTGGTCTTAGCTACTTCGAATTCAGACAATTTGGTGAACAATGGTGGTTCCAATTCAAAATCTTCAACTAATTTTATACTTTTTGAATTCTTACCGTTTAACGGCCGACTTCCCGCACCACACAAATGAAAAGACCTTTACATTAATGAACATGTCCATTAAAAAGTAAAACAACCTTATTTGAATTAATTACTTTGCTTTGCATGTCGTTAGAAAACCTTTTTTTACTTTAGTAACCGTAATGGTAACTTTCTTGAAGCGGCGGAAAATTACTTTTTCGCTTCTCCTTCGGGCAGAAAAATCCTTTTGGAATGCTCTCTGTCTGAAAATCTTCCAAAGGGGAATTCTGACATGTAGGGGTGCCAAATCGATATATATTGATTCCATAGGCTTCTTTATGGTTCTGTCCTCTTATGGGATGGATCTTATTTCAAAACTTCTTCACCTTGATAGTTTGGCAGAAAATGCATCTCGTGAGTCAGAACCAGCCGGTAGGAGCGGAGGAGAAGCCATTTTCTGCTTTTCCACCTATGGAAAATTCCATGAAATCTTCTTCGTTTGATCATTTCTTTTGTTTCCCGTAGGTTTGATATGAGTGCTCAAAGTTTTCTTGTTCCCAACATTCCTCATTTTCCAATTTTCTTTACTTCTGATATTCTTAAGTCTATCAATTGCGGAAAGCGCACCTCATAAGTGATTTTCTGCCATGGAGAAGCCAAAACTTGATTTCCCGCCAATGTTGCAACTTGGAGCTATGAGGCAAAGTATTTCATCTGTATGTGATTTTGGTGTTAGCATTTTTCAAAACACGGCCTTTACCAGATTGGGAGCTTAACCTACCCGATAAAATATGATTTTCAGACCCAGAATCCCCTCGGCTTAGGAAGGAGAAGTCAAGTTAGGGAAATCTGATAAAGGCCTTCTATCCTAAGGGGATTTCTAGACTTAGACTCCGGATTTGCATGAAACTTCTGTGACTACTACTACACATAAAACATCCACTTTTGTCTTGAGGTATAAAGACCAAAAGTGGGGCAACAGCTGGCTTTGTCTGGGGACTTGGGCATTCACATGTCCAAGCAAGGAACTCAAATCTCTGGTTTTGCAAGGTTCAACAAAAAGGTGGCTCACAAAAAAACTAAAGCAAGACGTAGAAAGGGAACCTAACTAGGAAAACAAAAACAGGAACTAAACATAACTATGGTACAATACAGGGGTTACCTGCTTTCAATTTAGATATGATAGAGCTTCAAATCCGGACCATTATACGTTAGGGGTAGTACCTCTCCATCTGGATAAGTCAATTTGAAAGAATTTTTATCGAACGCCTGATGGATTTTGAAAGGTCCTTTCCAAAGTGTTTCAAATTTCCCATGCATGCCTTTGGGTGCCCTGCGCTTGTCCCACAACAACACCATGTCTCCTTCCATAAATTTCTAGGGCCTGCTCTTTTTATCGAACAGATTCTTCACACGCATCTAATGACGTGTGATATGATCAACCATTTTCTCTCTTTCTTCTTCCAATTTGCTCAGATACAGGATCCTCTTCTCCAAACCATTTTTGTATATACCATCCTCTACTACTATCTTCAGTTTGCAAGTTGCTAATTCCAATGGCAATGGAAGACTGGCTTCTACTCCGTAGACAAGTTCAAAAGGAGATACGCCAATGGCTCTTTTGGGTGTCACTCTATCCGCCTAGAGGGCTTCGTAGATCTTTTTATGCCAATTTCTCTGGTTTTCTGCCATGACCTTTTTCACGATGTTCACTAAATTTTTGTTGCTAGACTCTGCTTGACCATTCCCTCGAGGGAAATAATCAGAAGAGTGGTTGATCATGATGCCATACTCAAAACAAAATTTAGTAATTTGTTGAGAGGAAAAGTATGTGGCATTATCCATAACCAACTTAATAGGTATACCAAATCTTACCAGAATGTTTTCTTTGACGAACTCACATACCACCTCTAAAGTAGTTCTTTTGGTCACCTTGGCTTCCACCCATTTCATGAAGTAGTCAGTTGCAGTAATTATATAAGTATGACTTGCACTGGATGTAGGGCTTATAGGACCGATAAAATTGAGTCCCCACTCTTGGAATGGTCCTTCAATTATCACGGGTCTGAGGAGCAATGCTGCTAACTGTGGCTTCCCGGTAAACATCTTGCATTTTTCGCATCTTGCCACCCACTAGTATGCATCTTTAAACATTCCTGGCCAATAATAACATTGTCTTATAATTTTGAACATAGTGGCTGATGAGAAGAAGTGTCCTCCACAAGCTTCATCATGAAAAACCTTTAATAGCTTCTCTTGCTGCTGTTTATCGACACATCGGAGGAATGTTCCATCTATAGATATTTTATATAGTCTATCCTCCCAGATTACATATTTAGAAGCTTTCAGTTTTAGGTCTCGCCTTTGCTTTGAAGTTAATCCTTCAGGACATTCACCATAGGTCAAGAAATACACAATTTTTTCAAACCATGGGTCTTGCATACTTATCGCCAAAACCAACTGTGTAGCTCTTGGGCCTTCGTCTGCTTGGTTTTCTGTCGTTGCTTTGCACAAGGCGTTTCCTCTTACCAACTTGGTGGGCTTGATCTCTATGTTGTATTCTTGGGTTTTGGCTACCCATGCTCCTCGGTTGTTACATCCCACATCTTGTTGAGTCAATATACTCTTCACCGCAGCATCAGGTACATACACCAGGGAGTGGGAATGTAGGATATAAAACCTAAATTTTTTAAGGGCTTTTACCACCGTAAAAGTGTGCTTTTCATTCTGAGAATATCTCAGCTCATGGTTCTTTAGAGGTGTACTCATAAAAGCGATGGGGGCTTGAATTCCCTCTTCATTCTCTTGCATCAGGATGGATGATAGAGTATGTTCAGAAGCATAACAATAGA
Organism: Thuja plicata; assembly: GCA_018584345.1. NCBI lineage: Eukaryota > Viridiplantae > Streptophyta > Pinopsida > Cupressales > Cupressaceae > Thuja > Thuja plicata. The sequence continues at coordinate 1,111,492 of MU227637.1, read as the reverse complement.
TTACAAAATCTTTCTTATAGTCTGGGTGGCATAATACTGGGGCGTTAGCTATGGCATCATTGATGCTTTTGAAAGCTTGCTTACCAGGATCATTCCATTTGAAATTCACATTCCCCTTCATCATATCAATAATGTGTTAGTAATTTCAGAGAAATCAGGGACAAACCTTCTGAGGAAGTTGACTTGATCAAAAAAGGACTTCACTCCAGTTTTATTCACCGGTAAAATTAGTTATTGAATAGCTCTCACCCTTTCAGGATCGATCCTTATACCTTCTTGGGAAACTATGTGACCCAATAGCTTCCCTTCAGTTACGCAAAACACTGATTTCTTGGGCTTCAATGAAAGCCCGTCCTCTCGACACCTTTGCAATACTCTTCTTAGATCATTTATGTGATCTACTCTCTTTTTAGAGAACACGGTAAGATCGTCCAGATACATACCAATGATTTTGTTCTTCATATCACTAAAAGAAAGGTCCATACTTCTCTGAAAGGTAGCTCCAGCATTGATCAATCCAAACGGCATCCTATGATATGCAAAGTTCCCCCACGGAGTAGTAAAAGTCATTTTATGTTGATCTGCCTTCTCAACTTCTATCTGATTATATCCTAAGAAGCTGTCTAACATAGACATCATCTCAGATCCAACCATGACCTGCAAGAGATGATCCATGTTGGGGAGGGCGTAGTTGTCTTTCAAAGAAGATTGATTTAGATTTCTGAAGTCAACACAGATCCTTATCTCTTCGTTCTTCTTCCTCACAGGTACTATATTTGCAACCCAAGTAGAGTGATGGATGGGATATATGATCTTTGCTTTAAGCATTTTATCAACTTCTCTAGATATGGCATCAGAAACATTAGGGTTGTAGTTTCTTTGCTTCTACCTGAACGGAGTAGCTTTAGGTTTCAAGGGAATCTGGTGTTTGAATTTCCCATTCATAAAAAATTTTAAATCTTTGTAGTTCCAAGCAAAAACGTCTGAGTAGTTTAGAAAAAGCTTCTTGGCCTCATTCCTTTCTTCTTTTGTACAACACTTACCAATATTGATCATTTTGGGGTCTTTCTCAGTTCCAATATTCATTCCTTCATATTCACCAGTGGTAGGCCCTCTTTCAATTCTTTTCTTTTTCACAAACATGTCATGTCTATTGAAAAGTTTTTCAAGAGTGACCAGGTGGGGCAAAATGATATTACCTTGCAATTGAATGACATCTGAATTATCTTTCTTTGGCTTGCCTTGGTGATTTCCTTTATGGTTGCTACGAATCTCTTTGTGGAAGTCACCACCGCTCTCTAGGAAGAGTAGGAGGTTTTTGTCATCTTCAAAAACTTGCCAATCCTCCATGTTATCGGGCACAAATGGTCGATATATAACTTCCAATTGGTATTTTTTATCTTTGAATTATGGGTGGGGAAGTAGTAATGAAGCTGAGACAGCTAAAGAATCAGCTTTGGAATTCAACTCTCTTGGCACAGATTCGATGAAGAAAGCATCCAATGCTTCTATTTCATCCCATACTCTGTTTCTGTAGTTCTTCAACCTGTGGTTCTTTATAGAGTACTGATTCTTGACTTGCTGTACAATTAGCTCAGCATCACCACAAGCTCTCAAAATTTTCACACCTCTTTCTTTTGCGGTAGTAATCCCTAATAGAAGGGCTTCATATTCGGCGGTGTTTTTGGTCTTTCCAAACTCTAATTTGTAAGCCAACGGCTGACATACTCCGTCTGGTGATATCAAAACCACACCTGCACCAGATCCTAATGACGCACAACTATCATCAAATTTAAGAGTCCATATCTGTGATGGTATTTCTTCAGCAGAAAATTGTTTTTCCTCTTCGGCGGTCTCCATCTCTTTCTCAGGTTCATCGGTGAACAACATATAATTGCCAAACTCTAATTCTTGATACAATATTTGGGCTTTAGGGTCATCAAATTTCAACACTGTAAACGTATCCTTTTCCTCGGGGACCAATTTAATCTTTTTATTACCTACTGGGATTAAGGCTTGGGACCAATCCAACTTTATCTCCCCTCCAAGGTCTCTACAAAAACTCCTTCTTAGAAACAAACTGTAGCTAGTAGGTATATTAGCAACAAGGATGGTTAACAACATCTTCTTCTCGGGATATGCCACTAAGGCTACTTGAGAAAATTTAATCTAGCCAATCAGGGGTACTTGCTTGGAATCCATGGAGTAACACCTGCCATGGGCTTTAGTGAGAGTAAGTCCCAAGGCTTTGGAGATAGTAAATGGCATTACATTGTCCGATGCTCTAAAGTCTATTATACAATTGCTCAACCTGCAACCGTTAATGTATAAAGACACATAGAATGGATCAAGCTTTTGGCCTTGGAAGGTGGCTAAAATGGATGATTCTCTCTGTTTGACTGGGTCTGCAAATAAGGACTCATTTTCTATAGTAGTCATGATATTTTGATTTAACTCTTGGTTCCCTCCTTTACAATAATCTACCAGCTTTTGCAACTCAACAGGATTAGACTTAAGATAGTCTATGGGGGAAATCTAAATTCTGGAATCTCTACAAAATTGAATAATGTCAAAAGAGTTTTGTTCTTTACCTAGTTGAGGAATCCTCGTACCTTGATTGGGCTCCTTGGAATTGGAAGTAGATGCCTCATTGTTTTTAGGCAGTGATGAACCATGGCCTTTATCTTTCTGACTCTGAGTTAGGACCGTATAAGAGGTTCCATCTATGGTGGCATAACATGTTTCTTCTTGCTCTGAATCTGATTCCTACTCTAAATATAAGTTTTCAGAGTCGCCATGTGAGTATGAATCTGGTTCAGCTTCAGATGCTCCAGCATTCCACTCGTCGGTCTGATGCATTTTCCAACCACAGGATACATCAGGACATCTTTCCCCATCATGATCTGTGGTTAAGTGGAAGGCACACATATTCCCCCTTTTAGGAGGGGCTTCTATAGCTAGCCTCTATGGTGGAGTAGTCAACTTTAACATTTTTCCTTCTGCATTCCTCCCGTCGTTATATCTTCCAGGTTGCTCTTGAAAGTTTCGCTGGTAGGGATTATTGAATCTGGGAAGTTGTCTCTTGAAGGTAGTGAATTCATTAGACAATTTTTTGAGCATCTTGTCAGATGACGTAGTATTGCTACTGCTGGCTCTAGACTGTATCTTCCTTTTCCATTTCCTGGATGAAATCATGTGGTCTTCGAGTTCTACAACATTTCTCTGTGTGGCATCCAAATTTGTGAGGTTCATTCTCCTTAGATCATAATTGATGTTCGGTGGCATAGCACTTATGAAGAAAGTTTTCAAATTTCCCATCGTAGGCCTGTCAGCCGCTGGGATACGGTTTACCAGCTTATTAAATTTAGCTATAAAATCTCTCATGCTGATCGATGATTCTTTCTTGATAGAAGTCAATTGAGTCAACAGAGCATGTTCATCTTCATTAGTCTTAAACCTTCTTTCGAAGGTGGCTCTCATAGTAGCCCAATTGGTAATAGAAGAATAAGGTAAATGATGAAACCAATCAGCGACACCTTCGACGAGAATCTCAACGAATAGCCTGACAGCCACATCTTCTTCTTAGACCACTAGGATATTAACTAAAGTGAAGAATGTAGCAATATGTTCGTCTGTAGACACCTTCCCATCTCCAAAAAATTTGGTAAATTTCTTTCTAGAGCCTGTAGGGAGAGGGTTATATGCTGCTAGTTGCAAGGGCCCGACTGCAGCGGCCCAAGGGAGTGCCATGGTTACTTGGGGTAAGTAGGGTGTTAAATTGACGATGGGTGGGGAAACTACTCCGTGCAATGTCAACACTTGGAAAGTGGTGGATAACTGGGTGGTTTTATTAGGAGGTGAAGAAGTCTACTATGGTTCCTTACGGTTATGTTTCTTCAACGAGGTACTTCTAGGAGAGCAAAGTTAATATCTGCAAGTCTCTCAAAGACTGGGTCTGTGCTACCTTCTTTCCTGGTACTTCTGAGAAATCTTTTAGGCTCCAGGTTTTCACTTAATGCTGTAGCCTAACTTTGTGCTCTGCCTTTCTTAGATTTCTTCTTTATATGTCTCTCTCAAGTGCTTCCGCCCTAGCTTCTTCTAGTTCAAACACTTGACTGGCGTTTCTATAGTGTTCAGTGCTTCTCTTGTATCCCCAGACGAAATTATTTAATGAGGAAATGAGATCCTCTTGATCGTCTTGGAACCCAAGATTAGGTTGGAGCACAGGGCTTATATTTTCATGGGGAAGCACCATCTTTCCTCATTGTATGCTTTCTGGTAAAATGACTGTTCGTTCCCTAGTAGAGTCGCCAAAAATCTGTTAGTAAAAAAATTGTTCTTTTGAATGTAACTCTAAAATACACAAAAATGTGTAAGAACAATCGAATACAACAGTTGGGAAATAGTTATTTGAGAACCTATTTTCCCTCTGAATTAGAAGGTACAACTCCCTTATATGAATAATGTTCAATGAATTTTGGTCTTTCCTAATCTAACAGGGGTATGCTCTTAACCCGAGAGCAGGAGAGGTAAACCAAGCCAAATCTAGAAAGAAAATAGCTCAGGCAAAGTAAATACAATCCATGCATCACCAGCTCTGGGAGTTAATCTGATTGATAAAATCTCAGAAGTGGCTAGATTTAGAATTGTATTTACTTTGCCAGAGCTATTTTCTGTCTAGATTTGGCTTGGTTTACCTCTCCTGCTCTCGGGTTAAGAGCATACCCCTGTTAGATTAGGAAAGACCAAAATTCATTGAACATTATTCATATAAGGGAGTTGTACCTTCCAATTCAGAGGGAAAATAGGTTCTCAAATAACTATTTCTCAACTGTTGTATTCAATTGTTCTTACACATTTTTGGGTATTTTAGAGTTACATTCAAAATAACAATCTGTTTACTAATAGTATGTAAAATAATAACTTGGGTAATGCAGTTCCATACTTACTTGTTCTGCTTAGGTGGGGGTGGTGATGTCACTGGATCCATTGGATGGGGTGTCACCATTTGCATTGCTTGGTCCAGCTTCATCATTGTTTGAAGATTTTCTCCATATTTTGTTTCTTTCCCTTTGGATGTCTTCAATGGTGTTGCCATTGGGATATGTGCTTGTCTCTTTCATTTGGTCTCTGTAGTCTTTCTTGAGATGACCAACTTTGTGACAGTGTAAGCATGTCATTCCGGTGTTAGTCTAGCCTCTATACTTTCTAGTCCACTTTCTCATACAGTTTACAGCAATGTGACCAATTCTTCCACATGATGTACAATTTTTCCAAGTGTTGTAATCCCATACATACTGGTTACCGACTTTCTTCGGTTGATAAGGAGTTTCACGACCTTTAGGTTTCCATGTTTGCCTTTTCTTTTTACAGCATTCAAGAGTTGTGTGCTCATTATTTTGTAGGTTGGAAATTATTTTTCCATGTAGGTTTCCTTCTTTGGTTGTTTCATCTCAGAATAATATTCATATGCTTTATGTCCTTTCTTGTTACATTTATAACAAAATCCTATGAATGAAGATGTAGATTTAGGAATACCTTTCATTTTGCCTCTGCATACATTTGATGTATGGCCTTGCTTTCCACAGTGATTGCATGTAAGTTTCCTTGGTCTTGAATTTATATAGACATTCTTTGGATTAGTTTGATTTGATGATTCTCCATTCTCTGTAAAACCTAGACTGGTATTGTTGTTGACTCTTCCTTGTCCTTCAAGAAAATCATCCATTCTTTTATTTCTTTCTTCATCTTTCTTGATAATTTTATTGTGCTGCTGCTGAATTCTTATTTCATTTTTCAACTTTTCATTCTCATCTCTTAGTTCACCGATAATTTCTATTCTTTCAATGAGTTCAACATTTATTATGTTTGCCTCTTAACTCATAAGAATAATCTGATTTGTAATCTCATGGTGATGCTCTGTAAGTCTTTGTATTTTAGACTTTTTTTCTTGTAGCTTTTCTGTAATCTTTCTTCTATCATCAATAGCTAGTGTTCTTTCTTTCTCATCTTGTCTAGCATTGTTTATGACATCAATCATCCTTACCATCTGTGTCTCTTGACTGATTTTTAGAGATTTAACTTGTCCATCCAGATGTAGATTGATTTCAATTAGGCTTGTGATGCTTTCTTCTGATGTATCTGATGCTTTGCTTTTCGTTGATCCTGAAGACTCAAAGAAATATGGTATCTCTTCCTCATGATAATCTGTCTCATTACAATGAGATGCCATAATATTTCTTTCATCTAACAACTATCTCATGTTGATTCGGGCTTCTTTATACTGTTCATAGAATATCTGAATTTCAATCTTTTTATTCTCAATATTCTTATCAAGTATGTACTTCTCCATTGTATGATCTTTTCTCTTAAGTCTTTAAGCTTTCCAAGAAGAGACTTAGCTCTGATACCAATTGTTGGGATTAATGAGAAGTGTGTACTGAGAGGGGAGGGGTGAATCAGTACCTCTAATACTTTTATATCTTATAATCAATTAACCTTTGTAATCAATTGTATATTCATTCAATCTGATCTATACTATCTTGATGTGAGTTATATCAATTCATAACATTAACATACATGTGAACATTCATAGAAACATTCATGAAATTAATTGACACATAACTGCGGTGGGGATGGTACCCACAAAATCTTCACTATCTGCAGATTGGAAGGGGTCGGTTAAGGCTTACAATTTGATCACTTCTGATGATCTACCCTGTTAACAGTATTGGTGGAGACCTGTTAAAGTCTACTCTGTTAGGAGCTTTAGCAACACTGTTGAGTGTGCACTCGGTTAAGAGATTTGTAGTTGGACTATTTAATCCACCTTTCTTGAAAGGATTTTTACACTTTGCTCCACTTGTTAGAATGGTAGAAAATTACAAATTGACCTGGTAAATGCAATCTCCTATTGCTGATACAGATCCAATTTAGTTTACATGAAAAATATTATCACCTAATGTGATTGAGTAATACCTCTGATTCTCGGTAGCCTCTGTTCTTGGTTCTTGCTAACCAAATTCACCTTTTGCTGTTATGGTTCTTGAAACTTTCAATCTGATCCATAGATGTGCTCTTTGGCTTCATTCATGCTCTCTTTCATATTCACATGGTTTTAATGAATTACTGTATTATCTATTTATAAGATGGATTTACATCATCAAGTTTTGAGAAAAAACAATGTTAACTCTAAGATTAGGTTTACAACTTGTACCTAGATCTCCTAGTCTATGTGTTTTAAATCAGTTAGACTGATTAAAGCACTTACATTCATGTTTCTTGTCCCTAAAGAAATGGATTTAAAACAAATCAATATCCTATAAATAGAATAAACTTGCTTTATCTGACGTGGAGGTTAGATCCACTTTTTTCGGGCTGCAACCAACTCTCGGTTCCTAACGGTCAGTTATGTATGATTGTCTTTCAATTTTGTTTTGTTGGTTGCACTTTAACTGTCTCGTCAATTTGCACTTTATCTTGCATGTTGGGTTCCTCTTTATCTTTCTACTTTCTAATTTCGGTGTACACACAAAGTTGTTTCGTCGGTTCTCTTTGTACTTAGTCATTTCGGTGATCTCTTTGTATCTGATTTTTGATTTTCTCTTTGTTATATCTTTCGGTGTATGCTTACCGAAAGTGTTGTTTTCATACTAATGGAAAACTAATGTCATCAGGAAGTTGCAATATAATAGAATTAATCATCAAGACACTACCATTGTACCTAATGGTTTATGTTTGGAATTTATATATTTCTATTGCGTTTTGTTTGTTGATTATGTAATTGATGATCGTGAAGGTCGTCAAGGCAACACTATTGAGCACCTTCCAAAGGGACTAAAAAGTTATCCCAGACAATTTAGTAGGTTGCCCTACTACGAGAAGTTGCAAATTGTGCATTTGTTTGATACTATGCATATTGGAATGAATGTAACAGAGACATTGTGGAATATATTGGATGGAATGCGTGACAAAGAAAAAATTGTCAAAATTTGTAGTGACATTCATGAATCCAATCAAGCAATGAAAAATTTCATTGTATCAAATAAAAATGGAGAACAGATTAATATAAGTGCCCTTCCTTGGTTATTAATAGAGAAGCAAAGTGGTGCCATAAAAGAAGTCATACGAAAAATTTGATTTCCCACAAGATTTGCTGCGAACATAAGCAATGTCATATCAAAGAAAAGTGAATTTGGGCTAGGGTTGAAAATGCATGATTGACATACTTCATCAAGGTAAGTCATGTTCTTTTGTATTTACAATATATTTGTAAACTACATGTACTTTTCATTGTATTATGTGAGAAAAGAATGACATGATTATTTTTATAATTATTGCAGTACGTGCTACCTCTATCTCTCCCTGAGAACTTCAAAAATAACATCAAATAAGTGATATATGATCTTGGAAAATACATGAGGTAAGCAATGATATCTGTTCAATTTGTTGTATATATATATTTTATTCACAATTTTTTATTCTTGTTATGTAATATATTGTAAAGTCTTGTGTTTATATATTTTTGTTTCTTGAATGTCTTGTAGGTGGTTTTCATCTAAAAAAATCCATAAAAAAAGATTTAAAATATTGGAAGAGAATAATTTCTCACCTAATGTGTGAAATGCAAAATTTTCTGCCTTCAACCTTTTTCACAAAGAGAGGCACTTGAAATTTTTGAAGGCTTTCGTTCAACAAAAAGAACATCCTGAGGGTTCTATGGTGGAGGGATATATGGTATACCAGACTATGGTGTAGCTTACTGAATATCTTCCTAAGCTTTTAACAAAGATCCATATAGATCGCATTTGGAATCTCGACACCATTAGAAAATTTGAAGGGGAGTATTTGGTGGGGAAAGGTAGATTGAGAAAAGTGAGAGGTAATAAATTATAAGATGTTATTGTAGCTGTTAATTAATTCTTAATCTTCAAAATTAATCGGTTGTAAGTCGTCTATTTATTTTTTGTACAGCTACTCGAGAGTGGGATGCAATACATTTGTATATTGCAAACAATCAAGATTGGATGATAGTATGGATTGAACGATGTCATCATTTAGGTCTCACATTAACATGGGAAGCTATGTCTTCATTGGTTAAAGAAGCTCATCGTAATGGAGATCCAAATGTTACGCAAAGGGAAATAGATTTAGCATATGGTTTAAGATATTTCTAGGTACGTATAAATTTGTTAATCACCTATACATTTATCAACTCCTGATGCAATAATTTATACATGTTTGACATATTTTGGTAGCTCAAGCACCACTAGGCTATATTTTGCAATGGTCATAAATTTTGCATCAAAAAGTTGAATGACACAAAGAAAACTTCTGATTCTGGGATAAGTGCAGTCTTTCAGGTGACTAATATTTCATCTAGAAATGACTTACATCCTCAAGAGTCTAAAAATTGATACTATGGCATTTTGGATGATATACTTGAGTGTGACTTTAATTTCTTTAGATTATTTCTCTTTGTCGTCTGATGGTACAGGCTACGACTTAATCAAAATGATCTTGATAGAACTTTTATTGAACATGACAATGGATTTCCAATGATTAATACAAGGTGGTTTGATCCAATTGGGGATGAGCCCTATGTTCTTCCAAGCCAATGTGAGCAGGTATTTTACTCAGAGGTTCCACATAAATCAGGTTGGTCATTTTTAGTTAGACATGATCCAAGAGGAAGGTCGATAAGGTATAATGCAATGGAAGAAGAAGATTGCGAACAACTAGAAGATGATGTAGATGATGATCATGATCAAAAATTAGTCGATGATGTTCCTGACGCAACTTTTCTTGAACAAGAAGATGATGACGATGACGACAATGATGATGATGATGATGATGATGACGATGATGATAATGATAGTGGTGGTGATGATGTCGACAATGACGATGATCATGGTGATGAGTTGGATGGAGAAGAAGATCAATAACATGAATGAAATGTACATTTATGTGATCACTACTTAATCTACTTAATATTGATTTCTTGATAGAAATATATAGTTATGCGATCAATTCTTAATCTAATTAATTCATGATGTACCTTTGAATGTTTTTAATTCATATGGGATGCTTATGGTTTTTAATGTACTTACTATGTATTTTTGAATTTGAGTATATGTATCATGAATATTTTAGCTACCATAAGATAATTGAATTACATATATGATAATTAATGAATGTTACATTTTATTAATGGATGAAATAATGAATGAATGTTAGATATTAATGGGTAATTTAGAGTGATGTTAGGGGGGGCGCAAATAAGTTTCCACCTTCACGTGGTTGGCCTTGTTTAGTATAGAATATAAAACTATTCTCAAAATAAAGTGAAGCTCAATAAGGTTGTTCCTTATCTAGGGTCTCAAATGTAGCCTTTATCCCACTCTCAACATTGCAAGGCTTCAAGTGGTATTCTGAGATTGGTTTTTCCATCTCCCACTGACATCTTGTCTTTATCCTAAGAACTCTTACCGAGATCTGATACCACTTGATGCCGAGATTATAGCTTCACTTTTCCTCTAGGACTGAATATCTCAACTTTTTAAGTAGATCTCTTACTATAGGCTCTACACCTTTAAAAACTATAAGCTCTAGACCTTTGAAAACAACTTATAACTTCAATATATCATCCAAAGTTGATGATTCAAGTTCCTATTTTGGGTTGATTTGGACAATCACTCCCAATGAACCTACTTGGGTACACCAACTATTGGTAAAACACAAGAGTCTATGCAAAATTGAGCATTGATCATATCGTTGTCTTGAATGTATTTCTTGTTTATGATGATAACTTAGCAAGTATAATATGAAAAGATGATCTTGATGGAAAAAAGTAATAACATTAGATATTATGGTGTAATCATACTTCCTTGGTCTTAATCAAAGTGTTTGTGACCCTCTTTTATGACCTTATCTAGGAGTTTGGACCTTGAAAACATCATTTTTATGAAGTTTTAGTCCTTTATATTCCACTCATTTTGACACATTTCTTGCTAGGTTCTTTCAGTGCGTTAGTCCTCAAGAAGTCATCTCTCTTTGCCTTCTAGTTGTGTGAGAGCTTGGTATTCAAGATTTAAGGATATTTTCTTTGTGGTTTTATAATACAAGCACATTTTGGTCAACTAATTTCATTGTAGTTGTTAAGTTTCTAGATTGCTGAAGAAAATTTCTTAGGTCATAAGTTTAATAAATAATTCTTTGTTAATGTTGTAACAAGAGTTGAAAATAAAGACTAATTCATGTTGTTTCTATTTATTATTCTACATATGATTATGAGTTTCGTTTCAAAGTATCATATGATATATAAACCATCCAAAACAAGGTTGGAACAAGGTTTAGTTTAGAAGTTGTTTCGGTAGATCGAACTCCCGACACACCAGCATAAAAAATAGAAAGAACTCCGACAACAATGCCAGGAGGAGGTCACAATAAAGTGAGGGAAGAGAAGATATTTGTTACAGTGAGAGCAAGGCCATTAAATAGGAAAGAACTGGTTCATAAGGATGAGTCATCTTGGGATTGCAAGAATGAGCAGACTATTGTGTTCAAACACAGTTCAAACTCGTACTCTTTTGGTAAGTAAATTTATCACACAAATAACTGAATATAAATTTATTTCCACTCTTCTTTTCTTAATTTTATTTATATGTGTTTTACTGCTGTAGAAATCATTTTTTTGTGATGAAATTGTAAATTTGTTGTGTAGATAGGGTTTTTGGCCCTTCTTGTCCAATAGAGCATGTGTACGAGGAAGGGGCAAAAGATGTGGCTTTATCTGCGCTGAATGACATCAATGGTGAGTTATTTAGGCTCTTTATTATGTAAATGTTCTGCACTGTCAACATAAGTTTAGGATTTTATCTGTTGTTTGATTATTGTGTTTCTCTTTGTTTTTCTCGGCCTTTTGATCTTGCTCTCTATCATCATATTCAAGAGAGTGCTGAAATTGTTGCAAGGCTTGTTGGATTTTATGAGCCAGGCAACATTTCCAAGGAAATGTTTGAGCTGAACTTCGCTCCACCTAGTGAGCAAAAGCGTTGGCTATGGAACCCTATTGCAAAGATATCAGATCTATAACTATTTTTTGTTGTATATATATCAGGTTTCTAGATTCATATTTCTTTGTTGAATTGTAATTAAGTCCATCTCTTAATTACATGTTGATCTAATACTGTAACCAAATTTTGTGTGTAGATAGATAGATGTGACATTGATTTCTGGTTATTCATCAGATATGTGATTGTAGTGCAGCTGAAAAATGAAACTCTCTTCACAAATGTGTAATCTAGTTTAAGCTTTTGTATTCTTTTAGTATTATATAATTAAGTTTCCATTGTTTTGCGTGAAGGAACTTACAATATATGGTATGTCTACTTCTGAAGAGATTATGTTTAATATTATGAGTTTCTATAGGTTTGAAGTTTTGTGTAATCTATGGGTTTTCAAATTTAATTTTGATATTATTTGAGTCTTGAGATTAAAACCTTTTGCGATATCTCAGTGGAAGTTAATTACACAGCCAAATCTTGTGTGTAGTTGTGTTTTTTTCTTAGATAGAAATTAAGGTGTTATATAATAGGCAAAGGCATAAATGAAACACAGTTTTATTTTGTGTTGCTTTTTTCTTATTCAGTGATCTCAATCTTATAGAGTTAGAATGCTTCACTTAAGTTGGTAGTGGGCAGCTATGTCTATTTCTTTAAGATAGAAATTGAGGTTTGAGAATAGGTTGGACTACATTATACTTTCTGATTATTTAAAAAAAATTTGAATGTGGATAGATAGATTAATGGTTTTTCATCAGAGATGTAACTGTAGTAGATTTGATGCAATGGAGATCATAAATGGTAACTCCAATTTTTCTTGGCTTCGCAGTTGCAAATTTCTCTAACAGTTGATCTGGTCAAAGAAGTCTTTAGTGTCATAGTTAGTAAAAAAAAGCCACCTAAAACTCCAATTGTCTTGCAGTTGCAAATTTCTGTAACAGTTGATTCTGCAAATCATCTCCTTTATTTGCATTAATGCTTAGCTTGTGGGCATTGACTTCTTATAATATGCACATTCGCCATTGATTGAAGAGTGCATTGTAATTGCAATGATATCCCATTGATAGAACATTAGTTAAAGTGGAATCTGAATAAAGAGATTGTATGGGATATGGATATCATGAGCAAACACTCACAATTTTTAGGGTGAAGCTCCAAAAAAAACCTTGAATAATTAAACTTCTAAAAAAAATTCCCATCAATGTGTTTGTGGGTGGAATAGAAAAAGTAGTATGTAAAAATTAAATCTATTTATATCCACTTGTGAATACATTGGAGTACAGTGCATAACTTGATATAATTTTTCTTCTTCATGTGCTTGTTCCCTAGATTTTTCTACATTGGTTATTTAACAATTTCAAGTTTCCAACTTTTATAATCACAATGTTTGTCTTTTATTCTTCATGTCCAAATCCATGTGAACCTGAGCTCATGTCTATACATGGATGTAAAGAGGTCATACATGTCGTTCCATGTTGATTGTTCTTATAAAAATCTTCAAAAACATAGGCCTCTTCCCACATGTTCATTTCATATCCATGTGTGCTCTTAGCGTGCTTCTTGAACTTTGCTAACCGTTCTATTTTCTGTTCACTTTGTGAGTGCTTACCATTGTTGAGTTTCAATTGTGTATCTGAGGTCTTGAATAAAAATTTCTAGATGTTTCATAATAAATTAGAACCTATCGCTTACAACAATAAGGTCTGCTAGTAAAATTCTTTTAGAAACAAATATTGTGTATTTAGCCTTTCTTTCGTGTTATATGCCTAATTATAGTTTGAACTTATAAGTACTTTAGTGCCATTGGATCAAATAATAAAAATGAGTAGCTGACACTTGTAGTATATAGAACATAAGTTAGCTTACCAGCCAAGAAATGTCTATGGTATTTCTGAACTTTGTACTCAAACTTAGAGACTAATTACTTCCACATATATTTAGCCAAGACATCAATATCCAAATTATAGTTTCTAGATTTACTAGTTGCAAAGTCTCCAGTGCATTTGGAGTTGGATGTGTGGATGATGCATCAACCCTAGGGGCGAATATTTTTTTTAAATTATCTGTAACCCAAGATCAACCTCATGATAGTGAAATTGCAACCCAAGATCAACCTCCATCTACTTGGCCATCCTCTGCAAAACATCTGACAGAGATGATGTAGAAACTTTGCTAGAAATTTATAGCTTACCATTCTTGTGGGTGACTTGAGTGTGTTAATAATTATGGTTAAAGATGCCAATACATTTATTATGATGATTCTTTTATAGCACTTGTACTCTCTATCAAATACGTAATTGAACGAAATGTAAAGAGAAGCATAGTCTCAGGCAAATGGCCAAGTATTTAAATTGTTTTACTTTTAACAATGGTAAAATGCTTTGATATTATACTGTAACTGGAAATTAGGATCCTTTGTTACCATGATAAATTTTGTCTCTTATGTTTAATGCTTTGATATAACAAATTTTGATGGGTGATGTTATATCTGTTCAATGTCTGTAAATGTTCTGGCAACCTCTCCAGCTCAGAGACAAGTTGGAGAGACAACTCTAAATGACACAAGCTCAAGATCTCATCAAATTATCAGATTGGTAAGTCTTATAAATATTTCTTCTATAAAACTTACAACTTGGTATAAAAGGAGTTTGACATTTTGGTTATGCAACATTGCTTTTTGCCTTACAGACCGTGGAGAGTACACTGAGATCAACATCAAATTCCGTTAAGTTCCTTGTTGCTAACCTGGTATGATGTGCTTTTGGAATTATAGTTTTAATAAATGTAGCTTTCAACGCTTAGATATTCTTAGGAGATTTTAGTTTTGGATTATCTTGTGTATAATATTTTTGTGATGTTGATTGGTGAGGACACTCACTCAACATCAACAAACAAATATTATAGGTAGGGTTATCTTATTGTTCACATGATATTCTTGATTCTCAAATTCCTATATGACTGGGTGGACCCTATTTTGTACAAAATTTTGTTGATCTTTCTGGAAGTGAGCGTTCATCAAAAACAAATGCAAAAGGGACTAGGCTCAAGGAAGGGTGTCATATATATAAATCGAAGCTTACTAACTTTAAGTACTGTAATACGTAAACTCAGGTATACTAATATATAATCTATATCTTGTTTCTAAGATGTTTATTATGGTAGAACTGCTCTTTATTTCATAGATCTTATCTACATACTAGATTGACAACATTACAAAAAAGATTTGTATATTTCTCAAATGTTATTTTTCTACAGCATTATATGCTTACTTCCTTTTGATACTATGGGTGCAGTGGTGGAAAAAGGAATGGTCACATACCTTACCATGACTCAAAGCTCACTTAGATTTTGCAGCTTTCTCTTGTGGTAATTCCAGGATAGCAATTATATGTACCATGAGTCCTGCATCATCTCATGTTGAGAAGTCTCGAAATACACTTATGTTTGCTACTCGTTCCAAGGAGGTCACCAACACTGCACAAGTGAATATGGTATGTTGTACTTTTTTCAAAAGTTGCAGAAGTGAGTATATGATTCAAGGTTCACTCACAAATAGATTGTTCCAAAATAGGTTATTTTAGGTAAGGACCTGGTTAAGCAATTGCAGAAAGAAGTTCCAAAATAGGTTGTCTTTCGTTTCTTTTATCCATTCATATTTTCAGCCTTCTCTTCATATTTAGTAATATATTGGATATTGTGTAGTGTACATAAAGGCAAGGCGGTGATTATTATCGACGATTGGCAGGTAATATTCTTTCAGGCCTTACCCAGTAGCTAGGACTAAAGATAGCAGAGCTCAAGAGACCATTATAGTTGGTATTCGTCTTTGGTCCATATGATTGAAGAAACATTTAATATTTTGTTAGCTCATCAAATGTGGACCATATTTGATGAGCTAATGAAATATAAAACATTTTTCAGTAATATGAATCAAAGATCGAGACTCTATGATGGTCTCTTGAGCTTTGTTATTTTTAGTGTGCCAAGTTGTCGCTATTTCGATGCTTATGACATTTGTTTCGACAGAAGTGCTATATTGACGACGGGCCTTCTTGTTGTGTGCTAAAAATGTGTCACACTTCTATGAGTCATTCCATCCAAGGTTGCTCAAGAATGAGGCCTCAAATATCGACTCATAGCTCCCTAGTCATGGAGTGCAAAGGTGTGTGATGAAGGCCCTCAGATTGACCTAGTTGTGCCCTTGCAAGTACACCATAAAATGAGAGATTCAATGCATGAAAATGAAAACTATTCTATATGATTGCAATGCATAAAATGAAATTAATCTATATGATAACAATGCATGATTAATCTATAAAAGGAAATATGCAAGCGTAGGAAATATGAATTTAATCTAATATGAATCTAATCTACATGAATAGTCATGGATGCAAGAAGAAGAAGACAAGAAGAGAGAAGTTGCAATATCCAAGCTTGAGTGCTCAAATTCTCCTCCAAAATTGCTCTCCAAACCTGC
>MU227637.1:1070055-1081204 GCA_018584345.1 Thuja plicata | reverse complement strand
GAAGACAAGAAGAGAGAAGTTGCAATATCCAAGCTTGAGTGCTCAAATTCTCCTCCAAAATTGCTCTCCAAACCTGCAGCATAACAATACCTAAAAATTCTATATGAGAATGAGAAGGAGAGGTTTCTTTTTAAAGAACAATGGACGGTTGAGATTAAGAGGCAAAAAGAAATGAGCAATGGTGGAGATTAAATCTTGGTTGATCCATGTGCTCATTAAAAGCAAAAAGCCCACCACTTTGAAAGATGTGAAGAAAAAGGGATTTAATTTATTTCCTTTTTCAACAAAGAGGGATTTAAGTGGGGGTTTTATTTAATTAAAAGAGGGATTTTCTTTTAATTAAATAAGATTATTTAATTTAATTAAAAGGGAAATTTTAATTAAATGAGATAATATTATTTAATTAAGAGAGATTTTAATTAAATAAGATAAGATTATTTAATTAAAAAGGAATTTTTATTAAATAAGATTAGTTTATTTAATAAAAAAGAATTGTTTTCTTTTAATTAAATAAGATAATTGATTAAATGATCAAACCTTAGGAAATATTCAAATAATTGAATTAATTATGATTTGATCAAGGAAGTTGATTTGAATTGAAAATGTTGCAAAGCATTGATTCAGGAACTTGATAAATTGATAAATGGGGCCCATAGTCCAGGCGACCATTTTAGGGTGCATACACCTGTGAGAAAGTCATCGAATAGAATTCAATTTCAACATCTATTTTGGACAACAGTGCTATACGTCTGACGGGTTGTCGTGTCGAAAAGCCACTGCATGTCCACCGCCCTTCCAACAGGTATAATGTCAGAGAGAATCTATTTTCGACAGAACTGTTCGACGAGACTGCTATACGTCCGACGGGTTTTCCTGTCGGTCAATCACTGCATATCCATCAGTATTCTGACAAGTTTAACATTGGAGGGACTCTATTTTCCAACAATATGTATGTCGGAGAATCCACATGTTCCGTCGGCATTCCGATATATGCACCGTAAGAAATGACATAGTAAGTTGCTATTAGTGTGGTGATTTCTGATGGAATTCATGGTCGGAATATCGACGGCTACCACTTCTGTTGCAATTTCCAACGCAATAACCCCGACGGATGCATCTGTCGAATGGTCGACAAATAGGCATTGCAATTCCGACAGATAGCCGTCAGAATTTGGCCTCAAATGTACTAGTGTATCTATTCAAAAAAATCAAGGAATTTAGGGCCTCTCATATTTACCATGAAGGGAACATAGAAGCTGACTACTTGGCTAAGTTTTCGGTTGATCTGGGGGTGATTAGATGATGTAGCGGTATCTAGGGTGATTTTTGAGTTTGAGGAATAATCATGTTGAGTGAGGGAAACTCTTGGCATCACATAAAATTATGCACAAAGTATTATTTCATAGCGAACAAGATAGTAATTAGTAATTACCATAATGAGAAATCTAGAAGAGATAGACTAGTGGCTTGGGGTGCTAAATTAATTATGATGTGGGTATTGATGACGACTATAACTACTAATTAAGGATAATTATTTTAGTTAAATTTGTGTGAACTTGGGGTGATGAGACTAAATTGAAAACATCAAGGTAGGCAAAGTACCGAGGCTCATTTTGAAATAATTATTGAAAATATGGTGGTCTTGCGACATCTTTATAAACAAAATGTGATGGGTGTCTTTCTCATTGTTTGCTTGGTCTGAGAAATTGGGTATTGAGGATATTTTTGATGGGGTGACTTTGTTGTTTTTCTAATATGGATACACCAATGGGATTGAAGTATTGGAAATGACAAAATGTCTTTCCTTAGAGAGGTTTCAGAAAATATGCTGAAGAAGGTTTTCTTCACTGATCATGACTAGGTTATGCATGCAATTCAAAGTCCCAGGTGAGGAATTATTAAAGTTTGAGCATACATATAGGGTTAACTTAGACATATCTGCTATATTTGTGGTCTATTTGGTTGATTTTGGTGAAACAAAGGATGCAGTGGAGGCTTTGTGCATGAAGATAGTGAGGAAAACTTTCCTTAGGGAGTTAGAAGAATTTTTAGACAACGTGGATGAGGGAGGAAGAATTCCCTTCCCATATGACTATTTTGTTCAACGAAGAAGGGGAAACGAGGTGCCAAAGTATCCCAAAATTGAATATAGAGACAACACATGGGTGACTCAAAGAAGGATGATTATGGAAAGAAATACCCTTTCCTAAAAGAAATTGGTGGACTTGTTTGTTGAGGGTTGGCTCCAGAGTTCTCTTGTAGTAAAGGGCTTAATAGTGGATGAGGATGATGTGGAGGAGGCTACCGAGGAAGTGTTGCATGTTCCTGAGAATGTGGCAGATGCAGTGGACACTAGCTTGGTTGGGCACAAATTGTATGGTGTTGACAACTCTCTTATGATGACTCAATTTTCTAGGCACCGATGTTGGTCTCCCTTGGCTTGGGATTATTTTTTTCTTTGATGGTGTTTTATTAGTGGTATTAAAAATAGTAATATGTAATTAAGGTTAAACATCATTATGCAGATAAAATGTTTATAGTATGTTCTTACTATAGTTTTTGATGATTAGAGGTGGTTTAGTAGAAGGTTATAGGTGGGTTGGCTCCAAGAATTGGAGCAATTTTGTGATGTGAACAAAATTGGGTTAATGTTGTTTTCACACTATCTCGATGTAATTGTATTTTGAATGAATACCAGGGCGCAACTTTATAAAGTTGTAGTTTATCAATAAAAAAATAACAATCTAAATCAACTATCATATTACATTTCTTATTAAATATCATGATTCCTAATATATTTTTTTATTGTTTGATTTGTCAAATGCAAATAGGTGTTTATGATTGAATCAAAATCCCTTTGCTAAATTGCATTATGATAGGATATATGGTAGATGTAAATTTAGGGTTTTGCTCTTATGATTTATATTACTATTTAAAAAATATATATGTGAGATTATTGGACTTTTTCTATTGGTAATTGTTGATTTTAAAGAGTGCATCATTTAAAGAAAGCCATCCTTCCCTTTTACACCCCTATATAGATATAAACTTGCATAATATTATCATTTTTCTTTACATGGGCACAAAATCTAGAAGTTCAGTGCACATGAGTTCTTCTCCCATTAAAATATCAATAATGTGCAGAAACACCGGCTCATGAATCTTACAAACTCCTTTCAGATGCTTCTTTGTAATACGCCCAAGAAAAGTGAGTTGTTGCTTGATAATAATGAGCGTAAAATTAGCTTCCATTGAAAATGACACACCGTTCTACAATCCCAAACAACGACTACCAACTTCTCTGCACATGTAAAAATGATTGGATATTTTATTACAATTTAAGTTTTGTAAGTAATTTTAATAAATTTATTCAGTCCATGAAAATTATTGGATTTTTTATTACAATTTAAGTTTTGTATTTGAGTTGGAAAGTAATTCTTTAGTTTTATATTGTGATTAATATTTAGTATTTAATCATATTTTAAATATAATGTTGAATGAGATAAGGATATTGAGATTTAACTAAACATTAGTATAGACATTTTATTTATGTTTTAGTTTTGGTTTGCAATGTATTATGCATTATGAGTTTTATAGTAATATCATTTTCTATTGTAGTTAATTTATTTGGAGATTGAATTTGATCATAATTATGATTATGAGGTGAATTAAATTACTAGATGCTACTCAAATATTTTTGTTAGAATTTAATTTTAATTTTATATATGTTGCTTATAAATATGCTTTATAGACATCTTATGAGTGGATACAAAATAAATTAATGAATTAAAATAGTTTTATTTAGATAAAGGCCTAACTTTGACTAAGGTATTTATTTATTTATAATTAAATTAATGTTGTTAGGATGTTGATTTAGGTGAATTATGAATAGTAATGAGATTTTGAATTAAATTATAAGTAATAATTATAATGCATAGAAAATATTATAGATATATTGAAATGGTGTTTGAATTGTGTTTGTAAGAATTTTGCATCAAACATTGATATCATGTAAGAATTTTCCTAATGCAATGAAAGAATATGGCAAGATCTAGAAGTTCAAAGAATAGCACAAGAGAGATAGGAAAATGATATGATCCTCAATTGGTTGGATTAAAATATATTCAAATACATGAATAATGCCCGTTGAAATACAATGTAGATATGCCTGAATATATAAGCAATGTATGATACTAGGAGTTAAGAAAGAGGTAACCTATCAACCACACTAGGTGGAATCACATATCCACCAAAGGTGGATCATCCTCCATTGTATAACAAGGTATGTGCAAACATATGCAACAATGAGATAACAACTATCACCACCTAAAGTGGAATTCTCCTACACGATGTGCTAAAATAGGATGCAAACTCCTAGGTGTCTACAGTGCAAACTACTATGTAATGCATTATCCTAAGTAAGCTTAAGTAAAGTGTAATTATAATTAATTAATTACACCAACAATATTTATTGAGTTTAATTAAATGTTAGATGTTTTTTATTAGGTAGGGATTTTGAAAGGGCCCAAACCCTTGTAAAAAGAGAAACCATTCAAAAGAAAGTGAGAAACTAGGGTTTCAATCCTTTACAAAGTTGCCATAAGACAAGAAAAATGGGTCTAAGGAGGCTAGATACAAGAGAGGAACAACACAACCAAATGAGAGAAACAAATACAACTAAGAAATGAGAAATGTTAACAAGTGAATGGAATATTTGGGACCCAAGGTAAGACTTATACAATACCATGCCTATAACGAGAAAGGCTCTTGCTTAAAACTTGAACACTATTTTGGGGTAAACATTTAGGAAGATATTTTTTCCTCCTTACAACAGTCTAGGAGGAATTAGTATCCACATTCTTAGACCAAGGAAAATTAAAGGGAAATTTATCCATGGAGAGACCATAAACACAATAGGACACATAAGAGCTGCATCAGGAGCAATAGATATACCATCATCATGGTAGAAATCACCCGAAAGAGAATCAATAGTAAAAATAGCTAAGTGATATTTATTAGCATCCTTCCACCATGTAGTAGAGCCTTCACAATGTGAAAGATGATAATTTGTAGCTAGATGATCAATGGGGAATAATTGATGACATTTGAAGGAGAGACCTTCACAATAAAGAGGTTGAGTCCAAGGTATACCCATAGACATAAAAACTACATCCCCATGTAGAGGCTTGGAGATGTCAATATCCATCAAAATGCAAGCAAAAGTAGAGTGCCTCATGTAGGAAGTAGAGTGCCTCTTGTAGGAAGTGGAATTCATGTAAACTTTCAAGAAGCAACCAATTGATTTTCCTATTTCCTCATAAAATTAAACATTCCAAAACTATAGAGGGAGGCTTAAAAGATTAACCCCACACTGGAGCATACTCAGTGGATCAATAAAAGGATTCAAGGAGGTTGGCCAAGGCTTTAAAAGGAGGGAGTTTTCCCTCGAATCCCACACCTAGACCAACACCAAATTTATGTCCTCAAAAGAGGAAATGAAAAAAATCTTTAGCATAGGGAAAGGGCACAATCTTACTTTCCACAAGAAGACTCCAAGAATCTAGAACCCATTTGTGAAATTTGGGAAGTGAAGGTCAAAAATTGAATAATTTGTAGTAGACCCCTACATGATAAAAGTATTGATTTTCCACTATATTGTAGCCACACAACACTAGAATAATGTAGAGGAAGAAATTTATTCCTTAAAGGGTGATAAAAAAACATAATAAAATACTTGAAAAAAACTACATTCACCAATAACAGAAGAATGCACGAGAGAGGGCACACAAGACATCCACAAAACCAAGGATGAGGGAAGATTTAACCCTTGATCCTAACATGTGCCAAAAAAAAGTTGGGCCACAAACATGAGTAGTAGATGAATCCCATGCCAAAGAAGCAACCAATGGAGTTAAAGGATTTGGATCCTCAAAGTAGGTTGGGGGTGCAACAATAAATGAAATAGAAGCTTGAGGAGGGGTGCAATCAAAACAAAGTTTACTAAAAGGAGTACATGATAGAGGGTTGCAATTGTCACCATCTAAATCATGTGACAAAATTAGAGGCCTCTCATCGCTAGCTGAGGGCACACCAGGAGAAACAAGAAAGAAAGATGAATTGGAATCAACTGCAATAGTGGGTGGAAGAGTGATCATCGCTTTCCTCCAAATCCTCTTTTAATATTGATGCTATGTTAGTTCAAATTTTTTTATTACGGTAAAAATAGGTTTTGAAGGGGCCCCGAAACCCTATTACAAAAGAGAAGAGAGATAAGCATGAAGACCCAAAGAACAACTAGTTGCCCCAAGGAGAGGAGCAAGCTACAAAGGGACAACTCCCAAATTTAGCAATAAGCACCTACATTACAAATGTTAGTTCAAATGTTAAGGTTTAATGTCAATTATGATATTATCTCACAGTGATTTAAATATGAGTAGTGTTAACATTTTGATTCTCTTTTAGGTCATTCATTTAATTATCATTGAGTATAAAATATTTTGGTGTATGTGTTGTCTTGAAAAATAAAATTATTAGATGGTATGTGTGTATAGCACTTGAAAAGTCTTAGTTTTTTGGTCAATTATACATTTTCGTACACACTTAATCCATGCTAGTTTTTCTCGATAGACCCTTTTGTATTTATGAAGTAATTATAGTAGAGAATGTATTTTTAGTACATATAATGCTAAATTTGCCTAATAGAGCCATTTTGATTTATGAATTAATTATAGTAGAAAATATATTTTTGATACTTATTATGATTTATTTTCATCATAAATTTTAGAATTTCAAATTTAAGAGTGAATTGAATTTTAAACTATGTAAAATATTTTGTTTTTCTAATTTGTTGTATTTTAATGTTCTTATGAGCTGTACATAGAGGTAGGGTGTTTTAGGTATGTTTAGGGTGTGTGAGAGAATATGTGTATATTTTGGGGTGTCTTGGGAAGTGCACAAACTAAAAGGGCTTGGGTGACTTGAGTACAAACATTCAAATCAACTCATTTGCCTTTCTAATTTATTGTGAAAAGGAGTGTACCCCATTCCTTTCAATCTAGGGAAGGTGAATCCATGGAATTAACATGGGGGTGTTGTTAGGTTCTTTTAATGCATATAAGGAGCTTAAGTAATTTGGATTTTAGGATCATCCCATTGGATAGGAAAGAGTGAAATTATGTTTTCCATATCCGCCCCTTTGGTTTTAGATGGGTTTTTTTTGTTATAAATATATTTTTGGCTGTGAAGTTTTAGGAGCTCATTTGAGATTTATGAAACTCTTTAGAAGACTCTAGGAAGAGAAAGAAGGTTTTCTTTCAACCTTTGTTAAGATATAAATGAAACGAAGCCCCCCATGTATCGTTCTCCTCTCTTCTATTATTTTACATGTTATGAAAAAATGAAAAATGATTTGTATGGTTGTTTAGACCTTGAATGAAATTCATATGTTATGAATGTAAGAAATGTATTCTTGATTGCTTGTAAATCTAGTATGTTGTTACAATATCAAATGATATTGCGAGTGCTTGTAATATTTTAATGTTTTGTAAATCTCTATGACTTGGTTTTTATATTTGAAAGATAATTGATTTTAGGTAAGAAAGGAACTAAAAAATGAAGACTTTCTATATATTCCCAGGAAGTTTCTCTCTTTTACCCCCTTAGAATCCATGAAATGATTCTTATTGTGTGAAATCTCTTTGTAAAATTATATGCAAGTGTTTTGTGTTTTTCCTAGGTAGTGTGGTGTTGTAAGGGTGGACAATATGAACATGATTTTTAGGTAGCTTATTCAAACGAGGAGGTCAATGGTTTGGGCAAGAATATTTGGATTATAGCTATCCCTTATTGGCCTTAATTTTATTATAGAGTTTAGTAGAAATCCTTAGATCAATAAATCATTCTCTGCAAAGAGAACTTGAAAACTTAAAAATTATTTTCATTTTTGTATGTACATTTTGAAAAAATTTCTTTCAAGTGTATGCCACTAAGTTGCAAAATAGAGGAAATGTTTGAGACCTTGTCCTCTTTCTTGATCTTGAAGAAAAGATAATTTTTTGAATCTTTTCTGGTATTATTCTTTGTCTAGTAAGCAATATTAAGGTATCTTTAAAAAGAATTGATCCAATATTAATGGACCTAATAAAGCTTTCTTTAAATGGTTATTGATTTTACAAACATTGTCTTATAAACTACATCATACTAATATTGATTTGTGTAGCATTTGTAGATAGCCTGTAAAAACTAATTTTTTTTTAGTGCTATGCAAAAGATGTGTGGAATTTATTTTTATTTGTTCTTAAAGGTTGGGGAGGTAATATTGTTCGAATTGAAATTCTATTTGGAAATGTTACTAAATTAAATAAAGAATATAACATATTTTTGTATGCGTTGAAAACCTACCTGTGTGGAATTAGCTTAAACACGCAAAAGTTAGGGGAAAATAATCAAGATATCATAAACATGTTATAAAAATTGAAACAAACAAAAAAGTCTTCACCACAACCTTCGATGAGCCAAACAAGGGCACCCAATGCCTTGTTGATTCTCTCTTAGAGATTATTGTGGGTGTTCTCTCCCAACACAATAATAAAATCCCACTTGATTGCTTGCAAATGAAATAGGTGATCTTAAGATGCAAGCTAATGGATGATGAAAGACAAAAGAACTACAATGATGAACTAGTATCAAGCTTCCACCAATGCAAATGAGATTCAAACTATGAGTTACAATGATGTGCAAGATCCAACAAGATACAATGAATTTTCCATTATCCTAACATGTAATATCTAGATTCAAAAATGATGAACAAGACTACTATGCTAAGAACTTATGAGAATTTCTAAAGCTAAACTAGCATGGTAACAATGCATAAATGAGAGATGATAATGCAAGATGCAAGGCTCCTATTTATAGATTTTTGATGGAGATGAGAGGGCTTTGAGTGAGATGACACCTATGTGGCATCCACACAGGAGCCACATAAGGGGCACAGGCTAAAGGGGATGGCCATGCAAAAGTAAACTTGGGACAAGATGGGCATTTAAGGTTGAAAGGCTCAAGAATTCTAACACAGGATTCTCACAAATGTGTGAGAAACATGGGAGAAAGAAGTGGTGAAAAGAATGTAAGAGAATTTAAGGAAGTTAGGTGGCTTCCTTGTGTGAGAAACTCATTAGGGGCTAATGAAGTTAGGAATAACTTTTTAAGCATAATTAGTGGGAGATTATTAATAAAGGCAGGTTTGGTGAGTGGGGTGATGAGTGTAGACTAAGTTTCTAGGTTGAGATTAGGATTAAGTTTAAATTAAATTTAAATTAATCCAGACTTTGTAGAATATTAGGATATGTAGGATTTAAATAAATATAAATTTATTCAAAAGTGGATTTATGGAGGGACATGTATTAAATTAGATTTAATACATTAGAGGGGATAGTATTTAGATTAAATTTAAATACTGTAGGTAATGAAATTATTTAAATAAATAAATTTATTTAAATAATTAGATGACTATAACAAATACAATTAATAAAAATAACCATAATGTTATAAGAATAGTAATTAAATAAAATTTAATTAATAAATATGCTATAGGATAATTTCAGGTGTCTACATTTTATCCCTGTTTGATGCGGCATCGAGAATGGCGTCACGTCAAAGAAAAAGAAAACATAGATGCCCCAGAAGAAATTGGCTTCCTAAGAGTCGAACCGGAGCGATGACAGGGAGAGAGTTTCCCCCTCGAAAAAATAACGCAAAAAATAAATTTTGTGGAATTTTCTTGAAAAAAGCACGAAGGACAGAGAGAGGGAAGAAAGAGGAGGAAAATGTTGAAAAATTGCATGACTATCAAGGGATGGGAGAAAACAAGATGAAAAATGGGGACCAGGACAAAAAACTTGCCAAGGGGAGGCTATAAGTAGGGCCAAAAGGCCCCACGAATGGTCACTTTCACCACGTACAATAGAAAAATCAGAGTGAGTGAGAGCTACATGGCTAACGAGAGATAGGAGTCAGATTGGGGAGCAAATTCAGACCTATCAGAGACCCGCTGACTGGGACCTACCTGTGAGTGCCTAAATCCTTCCTTTGTACTTCATTTTCACTATTGAAATTCATACTTAATGCTCATTTTCTGCATTTAATAGGGGTAGGGTTAGTGTCAGGGCGGAGACGCCAATCGATCGATCAATGTCTGCACATACGTCGATCGTCTGATCTTCGTCTGCGGTGATGGGGGTTGAAGGGACGAAGATGACACTGGGAGGGTTAGGTTAGGTTTAGGAGACCAGAGAGAGGATCCACCAATCCTCATCTCTGCATATCTATGTCTTTGACAATCCACATCTTCGATGCCAAATCGAAGTCTCTGTGGATTGGTCAAAAGGATAAAGGTTGATTCTAGAACAATATTAAACAAAAATCCTTAAAAAGTCTTATTTTAATTTTTCAGCTTGTCTTCTTTGAAATTTTGTAAATATATTTGTTCAATCATCTCACTAATATAGATGTCATTGGATATGCCAACATACTTTCATGTTTTGGAAAGATTTATGAGACATTTGACAATATTTTTAACAAAATGACGCAATCAAATTGTAATAAAAATCCTAATTTGATGTTAAATAAGCAACATGTTACACTCATAGTTACGTGACAATGAAATACTATAAACATTCCCTATACGACAATCTTAGCTCTATATCCCAAATGGTATGCACCTAACGCTGGTAGGTTGCCTAGTTGCAATTATGAAAAGTTGAAAAATGATTAATGAAGGCTCATTGAAAAATCTATTCACTTAGGGCCTGTTTGGTGCATGGCATTAACTTATCCAGAATAGGCCTATTCCAGAATAAGGGCCTATTCTCGAATTAATTAATTCTAAAAATGAAAGCTGGAATAAGCTATTCTCTGTTTGGATCCCATATTGTAAAATTGGAAGAAGGATTATTATTTTTTTTTTTTAATTAATTTGAATATGTATTTTTAACTTGTGTACATATATACACATACACGTACACACACATATACATGTCTATATACACACACGTGTATATAAACACGTGTGTATATACACACATGTGTGTATATACACATGTGTATATACATGTGTGTATATACACACGTGTGTATACACACGTGTGTATAT
>MU227637.1:1040312-1067329 GCA_018584345.1 Thuja plicata | reverse complement strand
TATATATATATATATATATATATATATATATACACACACACATGAAAATACATGTGTACTATACACGTGCATATGTATAGTATATATACATGTATGTATATACACACGTGTGTATATGTGTGTACATAGGTGTATATGTGTATATATGTGTATGTGTATACACACACGTGTGTGTGTATACATGTGTATATACATACATGTGTGTGTGTATATATATGTGTGTGTGTGCACATGTGTGTGTATATACACATGCATGTATATATACACACATGTGTGTGTATATACACACACACATACATGTGTTGTAATGTCCCTTTGTTCTAGAATAGAATTTAATGATAAACAATATAAATTAATTAATAAACAAAATAATAATAATAAATTAAATAATTTATTATTAAGATAACAAGAAAATTGATAAGGTATGAAATATTAAATAATAAAAGAATGAAATAATATTATATTATATTATTAATAAATAAATAATAATGTTCTAATCATTATAAAGTAATTTTTGTAATATATTATAATTAAATATATTCTAATATTGAGATCATAAAGCTAATAGTTAATATTTAACTAAAGTTTAAAAAGAAACTATGAAAGACGGTAAACTATATAGATAACATTAGAAATAGGGACCATATGACGCAAAGGATAAATAAGGTCCGAATGTCTATCATTGACAGACTAACGTCTTCCACCAGAGATAGAACGTGGAAGTTGTGAATAAAAGATCTCCCTTCGATGTTTCCAGAATTACCGTCCCATAGTCTGGGTGTCAACAGCCTTGCCGCCATCCTTGGAGCATATCATTAGTGTAGTGGTGTCTCAAAGGATTACCGATTGATTAGATTGATTAGGCTGGCTGTCGGTTGGCGGGTCCTATAGGCTGCTTTGGCCTCGTGAACGTTATTAAAATCCTTCATTCATTCTAATTAACAAACGAATCAATGACAAGCATAATTTTAAGAGCCGTAACAATTCCTCTTCACTAGAGACATAATCCATGAGTGGGATGACGACAACTACTAAAGAGGAGTCAACAAAGATAATACCACTCACTGAATTGTAATTAACGATGAAGAATATCGGTTAGGAGTGAAGAGTCATGGGTTTGTGAAGACCAAACAAGTAGGGTTCAATGGTCACACCCAATCGACATATATATATATATATATATACGGGGGATTACATTCTTTGAGAGGGGGGCAGCCTATTGAGGTTAACTTGGATTGAGTAATTGCTTAATTTGCAAAACCGATTAGTCACTTAATTATCCATCAAAGACAATACCATTATTTTTGCAAGCATACATCATCACTGTAAAGCGATCAGAATTATATCCTTTAAACACAGATATATAATCTATCTGAAATTGCTTATTCGGTCGGTTGTAACCACTTAGTAAGCAGCGATTGGTATATGCAACAGCAACTTAAGAAGCCAATGTTTTGTTGGTTAAGAGATTAGAATTCAATAAGGTACAAGTTAGACTGGTCAGCAAACCGGTCCACTCAAATGAATTAGTGTTAAAGGAAATCCCCACAAATGAAGTAAAAGTATAAAACAATACTATTCAAACAGAGTATAAAAATATACAATTCCTTCTATGAAGAGCAATCAAGTATATTAATCATTAATATATACAACAAGCTGTATACTAAATGATTAACATAAATAACATTATAAAGGCATTGAGATACAAGGCTAATCACTCCAATTTCAAGATTATTTATATCATTTTGTTATCACAGCAATATTTGCTAGGAAGCTGATGTTGTAATAAACACATCGTTACAATCCTAAGGGTACAAGAATAAGTCTCTTACAAGTAAATTTTGGGAAATCAGTTCCAAATCAATAGGATGGGATAAGGGACATTATGTATGTATATTTGCGTATATATACACACGTGTGTGTGTGTGTATATGTGTGTGTGCAAACACAAAATTCCTATTCCTATTCCAGTTTTGTGGAACCAAACACAGAATTTGCATCTTCTCAGTCATCTTCCATGTGAACCAAACAGGACAAGCCATATCTAGAATTCATTTTCAGAATAGAAGAATTCTATAATTCAGTAGAATTTCAAAATTGGCTATTCCAGCATACACAAATTCCGCGAAACAAACAGGCCCTTAAGTATCTACAAATTCCAATTTATGATAAGATGATCCTAAAGACACCACTCAAATTGAAGAATAAAAATATACAAGAGGTATTGATTGGAAATCATTAGATGAGGTAGTCTCTCATAGTGGTAGTGACCCAATGTTGAATACTAACTTTGATGCAATGTTTACATATGCTATTTAGGAGCAACCTCACACATTTTTAAATTATTTTTTGTTTAATTTGGCATTCTACCATTCGTAGTTCAAACATTATAAAATTAATTACTATTAATTTGTCATGTCAACTCTAATATTGTATCTTGAAGATTCTACAATGTATACTCTCAATATGTATCATATAAATATTTGAAATTTCCCTATATTTTTTTGAAATTACCCTTCCTTTATTAAGTGGTCCCCTTTATACTCTCCTGAAAACTTGATGGAACATAGAATTTATATTGTATCTACGACAAGATCCATGACAATACTAGGGGCATAAGCTTGGAGACTACAAGTCTTGTTTATTGTTAAATAACTTCAAATTCAAAATACAAATTTGTCCATTTCGCAAAACTACATTGGCGAAGATGCATCATGTCACTATGCTGACTCCTTATAACTCTCTCGAAAAAAATTAATTCTATTTCATTTTTAAATAAATATATAGTACCAACAATGTAGTGAAATAATTAATCAAATTCAATGCTAAAAAGAACAAAATTGTATGCATAATAATGTCAGTATTGCCATGCGTGAATCTATGTTCAGCAATCAATTAACTATGCTTCTGCAAATACCACTTCCGTTCTCCGTCAACTTTTAAATGCTGAATTTATAGCCAATACCCTTTACAAGAGCATAATTGGTGTGATCGTTTATTAAATTTTGCACCCTCCATGATCTACATAAATATGAAAACATAAACTCCAACCACTTTTTGAAAATGTCATTTGCTAGAATCTGTAATAATGCATAGTCGTTGGCAAATATTGCAATGACAAAACTGCTTGCAGAATTTGTATCTCCCATAATTTACTTGAAGAAACAGACAATGGTGGTACTTGCAGACACCATGCATTAAATCTATGAGAACCAAGATCCCATCACCAAAAGAAAACTAACAACGTCTTTTATAATATACAAGCAAACCTTTGGCAGCTTCATTTACAGAGATTAAACCAAAAAATACATCCATTGCAATGCCATAAAGTTGCCAAAAACATATTTGAGTATTGACCATTCTACATGATTTGCTAGTGATTACTTATTTCCGAGCTGGTTTATACAACCATGGCCAAGGATAGCAATGCATACTTCAAGATGCCTGTATCAAACCCATATAAACATACATATGTTAGAATCCTACCAACAAGACACTTGAAAATCAAATCTTTGATAACAAATCTATTTATTAATTTTCTTAAGCTAGTCATTTTTTTCAAGGTCATATTTAATTGTAAAAAGTTGAATATGAAACCTGAAGGGCAAAACTTTGCAATCAAAGCAACTGCGTCATGACTCTTCGCTCGACCTCTTCTGCAAAAGGGACTCCAAAAATGCAGTTCCGACTCTGGTGAGGGGAGGAAGAACATGTGAAGGCGTATTGAAGACACTCTCCCAAGGGTAATTTGTGGCAGCACGAATAACATTTTGGTTGGCCGTATGGGAGGTAGATTTATCAATATTACCTTCCTGAGAAGGAATGTTCCCAAACATAGTCTTGTATCCTGACAGACCTGTATTAAACTTAAACATTTGTTAGTTTGTTTAGTGCATAGAAAATTCAGGATTCTATAAGAATACAACCACGTATGTGGGATCAGTCTGAGTTCTCTCACCTGGATCTTCCATTGAAGAGAATCTTAAGAGGGGCACTAAATGAACTTCATTGTCATCACTATCATATGGATTGAAAACAACATATGCATGGTCCCTGTCCAAAAAGACGAGTCTGCTTTCGGCTTGTTTGCTCTTGTCAATGTCATTTTCTTCAAACAACAGTCCGCTTTCTTTAATAAAGATGACTGTGCCACCGATTCCCTGAATAAATAGAATTGGAACTAAGATAGATCACTTAAAAACAACTTTGATCAGATTCAATATTCTTCAAATAACCTTACTTTTCTCACAGCCCAGGCAGCAACTGGAATGGGGTCCTCCATGGTAAATAACACAATGATGGCATCTTCATTCAATTTGAATTTCTCTCTAATATGAATAGGCAAAGATACTAGAACAACAAAATTTGGTCTTTTTGGATCAGTGGCAATTGCTGCACACAAATAATCAGCTGGTTTAAAAAATGTAAAACAGTAAAACATTCATAAAGAGATGTAAATTTCAAAACAAAATATGAACTACCATTTGTGTTTGGCTCACTACCTTCCACTGAAATACTGTATGACCACCAAATAGATAATGTTGATAGATTCCAAACAGAAAGGCGTGGACTTGACCCCTTAGAGACCGTTACAAGATGCTGTGATTTTGGAATGAATGATAGAGCTGAAATTGACTGGACAAACCAAGGGCAACATATGAATTCAATCATTAAACCCAAACATGTCTCTTTTCATAATGCCATCCAAAAGAAATATGAATGACAAAAATTACCGTGAAGTTGAGAGATTCCCCAATTACAAAAACAAGACTATTTGTCTCCGGATTCCAAAATGTCACAAGACTACCCGCACCAACAGCCAAAAGAGATCCATCAGCAGAAAATGCAGCACATTGCATAGCTTTTTGTCTGTAATATAATAATAAACATCATGATGTCATGTCCATATGACAAGTGTTGTAACAATGGAGGGAACTACTGTAATTGCCAACAAAACATTTCATATGAAGACAATGTGTGGTAAAGCAGAAAATGAACAGTATGCAGGAGAAAACAAAAGTTGTAAGCAGGATTGCAGGTTACGATGAGAGAGCATCACCAAGTATAGATGGGAGGTCAATACAAAGTGAAAGAAAAGTGGAGATGAGTGGATCTGCAGTGGGAAGAACATCGAGCGTAATGAGTAGTAAAAAATTAAAGAGCACTGCATATAATAATGGGAGCTTGTAAGCATAGTTACAAGACTCGGACTCGGACTCGCCTCAGACTTGGTAATCTGAATTTTGACTCTGACTCGGTGCAATTTGGCAAAGACTCAATAAATTGAAAAGTCCAAGAAATTTTAAACATTTTAAGGATTTAAAACTTGTTCCATACATCCTTTAATAAATAAACCCTAAAGACACAATGAACTTGTCAAATGGAAAGCTACTTTGATCACACCCGCAAGTACACGTGATTCATAAGTATAAACACAAAGATAGGTCCTGGATGATGATGTACCCATGATATTTGCCTGTATCTCAGTGTTTGGTGTGTATATTCAAGTGAGGTATTTAACTACTCATTAACAAAGAGGAATGGTCAAGTAAAAGATATATGGTTAATTGACCTTAGCTACGCTAATTGATGGCATTGTTCTATGAATTGTCTGTGCACTTTGTTGGCATCATTGATATATTTTTGTGTAATGAAAAGGGCATTGCTTGCCTACTAAGACTTGACTTGTATTATTGCAAAGACTGAGTTATTCAAATACTTTGCAGCATACTTGGGGTCTATCATATTCATTAGCTGGGTGTGTGGTAACATTAAAGGTTTCATTACTTTTGTGATAGCAGTTGTTGCAACAATAATATGCCTAGTTCCATACAAGTTTCCATTTGAGGTGGTTGCTGTACAACTTAGATCTACATGTTACTTATTGCAGTTTCTAAATTTCAGCAATTATTTGGGTTTAATTTTATTTCAGCCATTCCCAGTACATGTGTTAGACAGTTTCTGATAGCACGCATTTCAAAAATATTTCATAAAAAAAATAATTTCAGTAGTGAGGGTTTGGGTATTATCCGTAGAGAGTTTCAATTAACAAAGGACATCATAGCAGTTTGGTTTTGCATGTTGGACATCATAGCAGTTTGGTTTTGCATGTTGCCAGAATCAATTGTTTGCGGCTTCATATAAATCCAAATGCTTCTATGCCAATTTGATATAGATTTTGTTATCATAATGATTGTGAAACCTAGAAGACCTAGAAGCCAACTGCTTTATTAATGTTGATGTTGTAACAGTTCTAGAAGGGCATGGCAAAAAAACCCATTTCATGATTTCTTTCATTGAAAACACTGTAAACTGTGTGGCTTGCCACCAGTCTCTATAATAAATTTTATTATTGTTTGCATTCTAGCCACTGTATGCTCTCACCTTGCTCGTTTTGGGAACTCCATGATCAGAAAGTTCTAGAACCTTTACATGCAAATTGAAAATCCAGCTTGGGAAATTTACAATTAATGCTTTTAACTTCCAATCCCAAGAGAAACCCATGTTGGACAGTACCATATCCACATGGTTCATTCCAAAAGACTCATACATAAATAATGAAAATGCCGTGCCTCTATCAAACTACCTTGAATGTCCCCTTCTGGATTTACCGTAGAATTTGTTCTAGAATCACAAATGCAATAAAAGCAAGAGATGAGATATGGTTATAGATATATCTTTACCCAGTAAAATATCCTTTTCAACAAGGTAAACCTTAAGTTAAATCCTGCAACCACAACCAACGACATATACATATGAATTTTTTAATTATTAGGGTTAGATGGGAACACGTGATTATCTCAAATCAATAAAATAGATCATATCTATATTACTACCTAGTATTCAATCACAATAGGGTTTGGAGAAGGAAGCATGATAGGTCAACTCGAAACCATCCCCGCCTAAAGCCAAAGAGCGTACACTCACCCTCTTGGTCCTAATGGCAAGTACATTGGACATCCACTCAGGGTGGTCTACTTAGTGGGGTGCTTGTATTTGCTTTCCCTATTCATGCATCATCCTTTCAAGTCAATAGTCAATCATCATAGAGTAGGGAATGGAGATCGCAACAGGGAGCCTTGTAATCTACCAATCTAAGCTCAAGAGTGGTACTTACATTCACATTGGGCAAGAGGGTGAACGTCCACTTGTGGGCTTAGATAGGTAGATTACAAGGCCCCCTATTAAGGTGTAAGGAAGGGAAGCAATAAAAAGATCACCATCTAAGTAGGCCACCCCAAGTGGACGTCCAATGTGCCTACCACTAGGGCCAAGAGGGTGAGTATCCAATCTTGGGCTTAGGTAGGTAGATAACAAGGCTCCCAATTGCAATCTCCTTTCCCAACTCTATGATTATTGACTATTGAATTAAAGGGATGATACATGAATAGGGAAAGAAGATACAAGCACTCCACTAAATAGAGGCCACCCCAAGTGGATGTCCAATGTGCCTACCACTAGGGCCAAAAGGGTGAGAATTCGCTCTTGGGCTTAGTGTGGGGATGGCTTCAAGTGTATCTATCATGCTTCCTTCTCCAACCCCTATTGTGATTGAATACTAGGTAGTAATATAGATATGGCCTACTTTATTGATTTGAAATAGGTACATGTTCTCATCTAACCCTAATAATTGAAAAGTGCATATGTATATATTGATGGTTGTGGTTGCAAGATTTAAATCAAGGTTTATCTTGTTAAAAGGCATATTTTACTGGTCAAAGATATACCTCTAACCATATCTAATCTCTTGTTTTTATTGCATTTGTGATTCTAGGGTAAATCCAGAAGGGGACATTACACTACCATGGTAAGGAATTCCAAAGATTGTCAGTTTTGCTCAACATTGGAGGAAAAATCACTAAAGGTTTAAATCTTATCTTATAAAAAAGAACTGACACTGAATTTTTTCCTAATTTTGGATCATCAAGCAATCACTTGTAAAAGGGATGAATTTTGCATTTTCAATAGGGCTCACATAGCATTGTGTTAAACCTCAGTTATTTAAGCAATTCTCTCAGGAAGCTCAGAGTTATGTATCCATGATCTTATTTCTGTCTACGTGATCTTTAAGTTATTTGTTTTCAAGATGAATTTTGTTTTGTTTATGTCTTGGTATGATTTTATATGAGAAAGTAATCGTCTAAATAAAGTAGCTGTAGTGACCATTTCAAGTAACTTCTCTTTATCTTGGAAGAAAACAGAGACACAAATGCATTTCTCATGTTGTACACACATTGTAAAGCAACATATTATAAATGAGTCTTTGTTCAGTAATTCTCGAACATACAAGTTTTATCACCAAACTATAGAAAAAAAACATCAAAGACAACTTATATCATCAAGTGTGTAGGACAATAGCTAATTCCGAATGTAAAACGGATAAAAATTTACTTGTGGAAAATTAGAAAGTACCTTGTGTTTCTTGTTCAGTTTTCAACTTTTCACTGTTTTTTAATTACCATTTGGATTTTTATAGAGATGTATTTGTTTTCTTTATCTTTACAAAACAATTCAACACTTGAACTTACAAACACTGAAATTCTACACTTACAGGCAGGGATCTCCATGTACATGTACAATGCCCTTGAGTCATTTCTAAGATAATTAAAAAATGTCTACCCCCAGGCACTGCAGCCACCCACTTATTTCTTATAGCTGGAAAGGATTAAATATTTAGAAATCAAGCTGTTCATAAATAATTAACCGTATGAAGGACACAATCTTTTTGAAATGCAAAAACATGAAGCTAGATGATACATCTATAAATCGCTTTAAAAGGTTTATTTTATAGCACAAATCATAACTCAGGTTAGAGTAGCTACAAATTATTCAGACTTCGTTGAAAGTAAAAATCTCGGTTAAGCTAGAACATAGAAACAATAGTGTGTATCAACAAGAAGCGTGTGTTAACTAGAATGTGTAACTCCACAATATTTGAATTACCTCTATCACCATTTTCCAAGAAGATAAGATGAATTAAAAATGCATTCATGTGTATATATAAGTGAGAATTGAATAGTCATTTCAAGTTACTCTATAGAACAATTTGAATAGATGACTTGCATCAAACTCATAGAAAAAACATTTCATCTTGCATCAAACTATGTCAAAAGAAACATTTCATCTTGCATCAAACTCCTAAGAACAGTCATTTCATTAAAAATCAGCATATTATTACAATTTTCATTTGATCATTATAGTTTTTTATCTGGAATAACAATATCTAAAATAGCACAATGTATGGCAGATATCATTACAGGCAATCATAATGAAATTAACTGAAAGTACAAACTTACTTATAAGATCCAACAGATTGGCATCTCCAGCCATGACTCTGCCCAGAACCGTGATCCCTTGAAATATTTTTACTTTCAATCCAGACCTGAAAATGCAAGGAAAGAAATTCAACAAGGAATGTGTTGCAATGATAAGAAACGTAACAAGGAATATATCCACTTGCAAAGTCCATGATCATTTGGAAAAAGCAGACTCTACCAAAAATGCATGAACCTTGAGCAACCAATTTGAAATGTTAACTGGGATGTATCATAGTAATACACAATAGATCAGTAAGAAAAGCTGATTTCCTCCAATACCAAGAAATAATAAGGCAATAAGCTACCTTGAAATTTCCACCATAAGAAGTACTCACTGCCATATTCATCGACGGGTGGAATACAAGGTCAGAAATTCCTGCATAACTATAAAGCATTGCATGATAAAATCAGTACCAAAGTTGTAAATGTAAAATCTTATGATTTTCAATTCAGGCATATTATTGATGTCATTATAGATGGATATATGCAAAAACCAAATCTAATATGAAAGCAAAACAGGAGAACTTGCTTGGGTGTGTGAGGAGAGAGGATACATATGTGGAATACTTGGTGTAGACACCTAAAACATTGTATGAGGATAGAGCAATGAACTTGTCTAGTACTTCCATAGACAAAATCTAAAAATTATATTTGATATTGTTACATTATAGTTGTAAAAATTGAAAAAATTCTAATTTTTAAATAGTTTTAGCGATGATAACAAACACAGAGAATGAAAGCATTAGAGATAAGGGTTATAATTTCCAATTCTTATCTACTAAGATTTTTCATATACAGAAAAAAAGAATATTAGGATCAAACAAACCATAAGTTACAGAATATGGAAGCTATCGGTACAAAACTAGTGAAAGAAAAAAGAGGCTTGTCCATTTGCCATATCTTCACCATAAAATGTGGTCAAATCCTCTTAAACATCATCCTGCATCAACGATTGCTCAAGCCTCAAAGAACTAATGAATCTCAACCTCTGCAGCATCAGATGATGGTGCATCATCATCAACAGCCAACTACAGAACCCATCCATGGTAGACTTGTGAATGCTGTGGTAGACAACCAAGTGACTGTCACTCCATATTCAACTGAACAACATCTTCAATGTGCAGAACAATAATTATGGAAAAAACAC
Source organism: Thuja plicata (assembly GCA_018584345.1). NCBI lineage: Eukaryota > Viridiplantae > Streptophyta > Pinopsida > Cupressales > Cupressaceae > Thuja > Thuja plicata. The sequence continues at coordinate 1,056,865 of MU227637.1, read as the reverse complement.
TATTAACACCAAATAGGTAAGTCCTGTGGGTGTTAGAGTGATAATGGAACCACTAGACAAAAGATCACATGGCCCATGACAATGCAGATCCAAATCACATGGCAGTCTTAAAACCCCCATCTGACTACCAAGCCCACATATGTGTGCCATCAGTTCCAAATTAAAATGGATGCATACAAGAACCTTGCTAATCAATCAGAAGAATGACAACACAGAAGTATACAATATTTTATTATCATCTCAGTGCGTCTCATACAAGAGCAGTGCAGAAAAATATGATAAAAATCAAAATATTCACTTTGTTGATTGTTCAAATCAGACATTTCAAAATCAATCTTGACCGAGATTTTAATCTTTTGCCATCCTCACCATTCCCAGGTTTCTGCTTGCCAGCCGAATTTTCATCCTTCATCTCCTTGTCCAAGCTTTATTTTTCCCCTTTTCTTCAGGTATTATATGTATGTGTTACAAAGACATTGCAGAAAGAAGAATGAAAGATGGGAAAAATAAAATGCTTTGATTCCCAGCAATGAGTTGAAACATGTGATATATGAATATTGGTGGTACTGTTGAGATGCATGTCCTTGGCATTCAAATCAAGTCAATATTCTAGCATTTCAATAGCAAACAGTAATGCACCCACAATAGGACCAGATGGCCTAAACATGGTTGTCTATAGTAATGCACAATTATCACCACACAAATGTGTTGCTGTTGCATTTGCAACAGAGAGAAAATAATCTCTCTACATGGCATTGCTTACATGATAACACAACAAGATGTTGCACCTGCGATAGGAAAAAATGGTCTCTGTATGGTATTATATTTAAAACAACTCAGCAACAAAATCTCCCAACAATATAAGGAAATGGTTTCTCTAAATACAAGTGTTTCCAATGTATTGCATTGGCTATACCTTAAAACATTCTTCAAAAAGCTGTGTTGAAATGTGTTTACTAGGATAAAATTGTATCTTTTCATTCTTAAATCTTTTAAAATGTCATGTACACCAGATGACAAGATGTTTAGGAGCATCCATATGCCTGTCACTAGACCATGAATCATTGAGCATCATGGCATCATTGATTTCCTCTTGAAAAAATATACCATATCAAAAAATCAGCACCCAAATTTTAATGTGTATAACTAACTTATCTGCTGTCATGGAACTTTTATCCTCAGTGTAAAAAAACATGAGAAAGTTGTGTAAATTGAACTCTATGATAAAGATGATTAATAGTTGTTAAATTATATAACATAATTTGATATGAACATTGGGTTTAGTACTCTTGAGTTCTCAACATCCTTGTAAACATATATATAGCATTGTATTTATAAATCCTGCCATAAGAATCTCTTGAGTGATAGCACAAGGCAGGCAGTGAGCATTGGAGAAGGGGCACTCAATGCTTGTCCAACCAAGAATATGATATATAACTTGGATGCTTCCCAACAAGGCTAAAGAAAGTTATATATGATACTTGCTTCCATGCAGCAATTAATTTAATGGCCTTTGCAATTGATCCCCAAGGGAGGGAAGGGCCCATTTCTAAACTCGGATATGAATCCAAAACGAGTACTCACAGCTTAAATTCACGAGTCAGAGGAACAAAAATCGACAAGTCCATGCATGCCACTGGGGATATTGGGAACAGGTACCCCAGCACAGCAAAAATTGCACCAAAATTGCAGCATAAACATAGAAAAACATGATTTCTAGTTTTTAAGGCTTTTTGGGTGAATTGGAGTGACTATAAACAATTTTTGCCATTTTGCCTTTTTAATATTGAAAGAATTTAGATGGTATATCTGCTTAAGTTCTTTTTAATAATGGAACAAGTTATCAAAAAAGGAAGAAAGATTTAGGATAAACTTATGTTTTTTGTACCTTAGTATTTGATTGCTACATACATATCAGTTACAATGACATGACTATGTCATCATCATCTAATGTTGGTCCTTACTAATAATTAACACACTATAAGAACAGGATATGTGTAAGTCCTTATCCTTTAATATGGATGATCATCCGAGGAGAACATCATTGCTTTAGCATGCATTCAGCATTTTCTATTTTTAAACTTCATGATTCCTTAAACTTCTTGGGTATAATGCACCTAGTTGTAATGGATGATTGATGCATTAAGAAAATATCAAAGGAGCAAGCTTAGAAATGATAATTCACAAATTACTAGGATTTTAGAAAGCACATTGGTTCCTATATTCATTAAGATAATTATTTACTCATAAAAGATGAAACATTTTTTTTTATAAGAGCTTATGTTTATGAAAATATAATGACTCAATGATGTTGTATTAAATAAAAACTCAACCCTTAGGAGAATGTTAAACTTTTCTCATCATTTCTTGGGAATGTCTATAATGCAAAATTGTCACTCTATTAATGTATCTCAATCTAGATACAAAATAAATTGCTTAAAATATTTGTAATATAATGAACTGTAAACCTCCTAGTTTACCTATTGAAGTGGGTATCAAATTTGACTCTGATAAAAAGACCAGATCAATAAATAATTACATAGTTTTATTTACCTTCTTATTTCTAGGCTAGTTATTGCCCATGCAGTAGGTATTACATCTAGATTTATTCAAGATCTCTATGTGGATAACTAAGGCAGAAGAACATTAAGATATATTTTAAAATTAAACTAAAAGTTAAATATGATCTTATCTATTCCTGCACTAAAAATGACAGCTTATTTGATTATTACAATATTACCTATGTTGATAATCCTATTGATGGGAAATTTAAGCATTTTTTTTAATTGCCAAAGTTTTGCCAGGTTGGAAATTTTAGGTTCGCCAAGTCCAGGTTGAGTCTGAGTTTGCAAAATATGATTTAAATATTTTCAAATGGCAGATTCAATTGCTTCGTTGTTATTTTTGAACGTATTTTTACATTTTTCATTTAGTTATGTTGTTCTTCATATTGAAATCTATGTTTGTAAATAGCCCGGCAAGTTTGGGTTGAGCAGTGGGGAATACAAAGTTTCACTCCATAGACCCAAGTTAAAATCCCATCAAACAAGGCATCCGTTGTAGTGGCCATGGGGACACCTAGAGGTAGGAGGCACACTTATGGCAATGCATGGACCAAAAGCCCACCCCAATCTTCAAAGCATCACAATGGTAACTTAAGTCTTAAGATATGGTTGCCACTTCCATGTCTACTATGAAATGCGCCACACTTTACCCCAAAGTCTTTCTCAATCCTCTCAAGTTGAAAAAGAAAAATATAATGGGAAGCTCCACCATCCGACTTACTGAAGCTGAACTTGTGTGGGCTGCTAGGGGTAATCTGAGTCTTTTAAGGGCTGGTAGCATTATTAAGGATTGAAATTGCAAGGTAGCATAGACAGCATCAAGGAAACTCGGCCCAAGAACAAATAACAAAGAAAAATCTCAAGCAACGGTTTAGGGTTTATCTATGGTTTTCAAATAGAAGATTACAAGCATCATTATCAAAGACAATTCCATGGTGACCATTACACCATAAAATATAAGAGAATTCAGAATAGTCAATTGGAGGATCAAAAACATATACGGGCTGTATGTAGTATGCTAAAACCAATTAGATGTGGTCAAATTATGTTATGAATTCAACAACATCTATTGCGAGGGCAATATTGGCACAAATGAAATAGCCAACTTCACAATAGAGAGTGATTCAAATCATAATTTCCCTCGTAGCATTGAGGACTGGAGTTCAAGAAAAGATATTTGGTTATCATATAAAAAACAATGGAAAGGAAAATGTGATTGATAGAAAGATAATATGAAGTCATGGGTGTCCAGTAGAGGGATGAAAAATAATTGTTTGATGCCATACATTATGGTAAATGGAGTGAGCAAAGGTCGTTGGAGCATGTGGGAAGGATATAAAGGCTGCAAAAGCCTTAGGGGATTAAATGGATTCTCCATTTCGCCATCTTCTTTTGTTTCTTTGTTAACTATTTGCAATGGAGGTAAACTGCTTGAAATGTTGAAAAGGCAGACTTCTTTCACTACTTTCAACACAAAATGTAGACTCGGGAAGATTTTTCAGCAATGTGATGAAATTACTTTCCCAACCATCATCATTGTTTGGGCAAAAACTTTATGCATGGTAATAGCTATGGAGGGCTAATATGGGCATCTTAACCCAATTTGTGTTGAAGCTTCAGGGATAAATAAGAGACTGTCTAAATAAGGACATTGGCAGTTTTCTTCATCAAGCCAAAATATAAGAGTGGTCTTGAGATGGTTTTAGATTACGCAAAACTCGTAGCTTACAAGGCAGCCCCTAACTCCTTGCTTATGGTAGTCCATGTGGAGCTTATAGACAAGTTCTATATTATGATGACCGAGCTGGAAAAAGTCGAACCATATTTAGCTAGCATAGGGGATTTAAGTTTCCTTTGTTGACCAATTGGGCCCAAATGCAAAGAACCACTTCAAAATGCATAGGTCAAGGACACCCTAGAGAACAAGATAAAGATGAGAGCAACCATAAAAGCCCTAATATGCCTGGCTAGTTTAGACGCTAGTGATGGTTGAGGCTATGGGTGGTGAAATAAAGGAAGCTGGTGGGGATGGCCCATTGGGTGCCACATCTACTCAAAAAGTATGATCTAGTATTGTCATGTTTAGGGATCTTCCTAGAAATATCAATTAACCATTTGTGTCTCTTGGTCTATTTTGAATTGTAGTGGTAGGTAGGCAAATTATAGATATCATCCTACTAGTATATTGTTTGTCTGGCACACCCCCCAAGTCCAAGTCTGCCACCGAACTGGTCTAGGCATCAGCACCCCTGTTTTATAATTTCTTATAAGAGCTATCTATTTGAAATTGCTACTAGTTTTAGTGAGCCTTGCGTCAAATATACAATTTAAATATGATCAAGTATCTCCTGTATAATGCTTAAACAACTCTTAGGAGTCAGAACTTTTATTTGGAATCATAATCAATGCAAGATCTAATATACAAGCTCAAATAGCCAAGCAGAAGCTCACTTATGTGCTATGAGCGAATGTGGAAATAAAATATGTCAAGGGTCAAACTAGAAGGGGTATTTAAGAAGCTCACTTGTGTGCTATTTAAGAAGCACAGCAATCTCATATATAGAATTATATTCGGTCATCCTCTATCATCTTCCTCAATCTCTGACTCCCTAGCTCGGGAAAACGACCAACATGATAGGCTAAAGGTAAGGGTCATAACATGATAGGCTCATGACACGTGGCTTTTATGGCCCCTTTTGGTGTGTTTAATGTTTGGATAATAAGGAAACCATTAAACATTTGTTTTCTCAATGTCCATGGGTGGGCTGGGTGGTCTTCTTATGACAATTTTCATCCAAACTGTACAATCTTCCTTGGCTCAACATTTAGTCTTTTGAAAAATCGATTAGAGCATGGCAAGGCCATCTACGTAAGGGTCAGAACTTCCTCTTGGCAATGTGCTCTAACATCACCCTTATGCTCAATAAAATTTGGAAGGAGAGAAACAGTAGAATTTTATAGCAGGATAGCATTACTGTTTATGTAGGATAGCATTATCGGTTATGTTTGGGAGAGGATCAAAATTAATATCACTAAGTATATCAAGCACAAGATCTGTCTTTCTCAAATTCTTACTTCAAAATGGGAGCATTTATGTAAGCAACTCTCTGCAACCTAGAACTTCAACAACATGTGTATTTCGACCTCAAAAGAAAATTCAATTGGATAGACCTAGGATAGCTCCTCCTTTTGATTATGGTAAGTTGAACACAAATGGTGCCTCAAGGGGAAAACCAGGTCAAGCTAATATGGGAGGCATTTGCAAATCTGGTACGGGTACCGTATACAAGTACGCTAGGACGACAATTTTTCCCTTGAGTATGGTGTGTGTGTTTGTCTACACACAAAATAAAATTAAAAATTTAAAGAAATTTACAGAATTATAAAACTAAATACATTTCATAGTATGAAATTTCATCATTGATCAATGTCAAATGCCAAAATGGCAGTGATGGAGATAAATATTCAATGCCAATTGATAGTTCAGAATTTCAATATTATGTCATATGACATGATACATATTACATACCACTTGCCCTTCAAAATGCTAAAATGAAAAAAGAGAGTGAAGAGAGCAAAATGATCTTTGTATTGTGTGAAATGATGCTTTTACAGGAGTTTTAGGTTTTTTGGATGCAAAAACAGTTTTTCAAAAAAAAATCTTTTCTTGTTACTTTTTGGTGCTCAGCACCTTTGGATACCTGCAGGTATGCTTGGTTACACCCTAGTGTGCCCGAGTACACACCCTGGGTGTACCCAAGCATACCCCGGGGAAAGCAATGCCTGGACACACCAGATATAGGTATGGGACAAGTTCTATGCGTACTCGATAACTTAGGTAGGTATTCAGATAAATCCGTAACCTTCTTCTGTGCTTAAAAAAAATGGTCATAAAACCTATAATTTGGCGGATCAAAGTTGTGCTTATGTTGGAGAAACTATTGTTGTGTTGGTTACAAGTTGTTTTAAGTTTTAACAAATCTTTAATTCTAGGATCAGGTGAAACTGTATGAGAAAAATTCTAGACTTCTTCCTATAAAAGAGATGGTTTGAGATGGTGAATACAAGCAATATTTTTTGCCTGTGCTGCTCTAAAAATTATTAGTTTAAAACAAAATGCAAGAGGCTTTCAAAATTGGGTGGTAAAACCTACAAATTGAATCTGACACAAAAGTTATCATTAGCCTTTTATCTGATCTTCATGGACTCCATAGCAAAAATTGGCATATCGCAAGTGAGTTGGGGAAGATTCAAAGGTTGGAGGGTGAAATCCAGGAGATTCAATTTACCCATGGTCCCAGAGAACACACTAAAGCAGCAGATGAGCTAACCAATTGGGCTCTTGACAATTCCACCCTTATTTGTTATGGATTACCCCCTAATTGGAGGTCAACCAAGCTTCAAGAGGATCTATCAAATATTCTAGATCATGATTTGTCCTAAAGAAATCTGGAATAATAGCTTTCAGGCCTGGCACAGTGTCATGTCCCCCATTTTTGTAAGGATAGGAATTAATAATAAATAATATAAATAAATTGAGGAACAAATAAATAATAATAAATTATGATATTATTTATTATTTATTTAACTATAATAGAACGATGGTAGAATATAATAAAATATGATATTAAATGAAATATATTAATATAATATATTCGTTATATATTATATGTTAATAATATTAAAATAAAAAATAAATACAATCTAATTATAATATACAGTAAAACAATAATATTAAATTATACAAAATAATAATATAATATAATACTAAATGAATAATATTTAAATATGTCAACTTAATTCTTAGTCGACAACCACCAAGTACCCGACGGCATAACAGCTATGCGGGCTACAGAAAGACTTGGAATGAAGATGATCGATGGAAGCTTTGTGAATATACGCCAACTTGAAAGCATTGTTATCGAACCCAAATGATTCAATACACAATTACGAGGAAGAAGGATGGTCGAGACTCGATACATACATAGCGAATATAAGTAAATATAATTACGAGATGCATTATTATAAAATAGCAATTACAAATGAAGACCAATCAAAGATACGGGTAGATATTACGCCTTGTTTGGATTGATTGATCAAGGCATATAATCGATGCATAAGGAGGAACAAAAAGAGTGACGATAATAATTAATAACGTAAAGATTTGTAACTACATACCGTACGTGAACATCGGCGATTAAGAGGAATATAGCGATCAGATAAATAATCATTAAGCATGATTAAAGGATAATTACAAATAAATTGCCAGCAGACAACATAATCATTAATAATAGGAAGAATGCGATTAAATCAAGGGAATCGATTTACCTTGTTATGAAGAGATGCATCTAATAATGAGGGGATAGGATTAAGGAAAGACGTTCTTTTGGAGGTAACCATTCCCACGTGCAAGGTATAAGATAAGGTTCAAAAACATTCCAGCAAAGGGAAAAATTTCAACTTATTTTCTTATTCGACCCTATTTGTCACATTACCAAGTGAAAATTACACATCAGCAGTGATTACAGTCATCGAAAGGAAGTGACAAATCAACGACTAGTCTCAGACTGGACACTAGTACAGCCAGCACCTTACACAATCGACAAGAAATACCTTCTTCTTATTCACTTATTAATTGGCCCTGTTTGCACACATCGCTCTAGCAATAATGTATATCAATAACACATCAGATATCTCAAACCGTTGCTGAGGGCAATATCATTGATTGCATAGTCTTATTGTTTATAACAAATATAGCATAAGTGTACAGTCACTATAAGTAACAGAGAACAGCATATTCATAGCATATCTCATATCAGGATATCAAATATTGCTACTAATATATTGAAATCCATATCATTGCATATATTTATATTGTCTTACATGGGAGATAGCAACCATAATCTCATATAATCTCCATTACTTAGTCCAAGTGCAAGTATTTGACAGAGTCCGGGTGAGCAGTTGGAGTAACCAACCCGATTTTTTCGAGATAACCAAATAACTTAATAAGGGATATTACAAAGAGGTGCATATGTACACTTTGATTTCCACGTAATTTTCTTTTGAATAAAAAAATAGCCTGTGCTTTGAAATATAGTTACTCTTCTTCCTCCCCTGTCCGTTGTTATTTTACTGAAAGACATTTAAAATTCATCTTTGAGAATAGATGCTCTTCATTTTGCCGTTTAAAAAGAAACGAGAAACTCTTTTGTGTGAAGGCACCTAGCAAATTAATAAAGAAAGTAGATATGATTTATGATTAGTTTCTGTGGTATGCATTATTATAGAAGTTTGAAAGATTCCAACCTTTCTGTTTTTTTCTAAAATCAAATATTAAGCAGGATTTCCTCCAATTTTGTGCCTACGATACTTTCAAAACGTGGTAATTCTGCAGAAAGTGCATATTTTACAATCCATGAGTTGAATAACTAGAATAAAGGTTCCATAGGTGAACATATTAATTTTGTACTTAGAAGACTTTTTATTATTTTAATAAGAAAATGTTCTCTTTGCTCGTTTATTGCTCTCATTACTTGAAAATTACCACTAAGAATATATGCTGCATATTTTCTCATCATGCAGTACCTGTGAGGTTCATCGATAATAGTTGATAGCGAGAAATTTCGTTTTCCAGATTCGGCTACCCAGAATTTCAGACAAAATCCCTGACCAATACCATCTTCTCCAAGTTTACATTCAACTGTAGCCATCACAGAAGCATCTCCTGAGAGTGCCACAAAGCTAACTAAAACCTGCATACCATATAGCAAACTTAGTGCATATATTTGTGCTATAAAAGTTGCAGCATTTGTCAGAAGTGATCATTCGTACAAGCAGTTGTTTACAATTCATAGTGTGATGCGACAAATGTTACCCACCGTAGTTTCATTTGCAGGGATATAATTTCTTTGAGAAACCTGAACCTGTTCACAGGAGACATGACTGACATCTATGTTACAGAAACAAAGAAAAAATTGATATAAATCTGATGATTATCTGACCACTTAGAATAACTCTCACCATTATTGCTTTAATTTATTCCAATTAACACAAAAAGAAAATTAATCAAGAAAAAAGAAAAAAGCATGACTTCATAACTTTATAAATATATGGCATTGAGACAAACGAATGCCATTTTTGTTTATTTGATCTGAGGAAAGCATGCCTACAAACTGAGTTGCAAGAACAGATGAAGAAATTTTCAATCTTAATGTGTTGCCAAAATATTGTGGTCTCACCTCTGTAACTGCCCGATTATAATAGAAATCGTAGAATTGAACACTCTGGTTTTCTGCCAGCAGGAGAAGCATGCCTGCCTTGTAGTCGACTGCAGGACTAAAATTTGATAGGTGCCGAAATTTCTCTTGTAAAGTAAAAGGGGGCTGAAAATAGAAATCAAATGAATTGCCTTAGATCCAGGTAGAGCAGTGGAATCAAAATCACAACCAGAAACAAAGTATTGCTTCATACAATCAATAAACCAAAGTATAATGTTAAAACCAAACAGAAATGGTTTCTGATTCATGGAAGAAATACCTTGATACCCCCAATAGCCTTGTCGATACCCATAGTTGAAATATTCAAAAACAAGATTTTGTTATCTGCACAAGAAATCTAAACCAAATGAAATCAGCAGATCCCTAAATAATTCCCCAGAATCCCCACCATTATAACATTTCTAAAATTTCCCACTGGATATCCAAACAATATAATACAATTTGTACACGGAACTATTCCTGAAAAAAATCACTTCCAGATATTACAGACAATTATTTTTACCCTCTTTCCATCATTTATGGTGCAAAGATATGTGTTGCCTAAAGTTTACTACTATATAGCTACATGGCCAATATTTTAACCCACTGTGCAATTGAATCCCAACAAACAATCGGATGCAAATTGGAATTGACAGCAGCACCTAGAATTAGATGGTTGTCATCCATAATTTAATTATAAATATAGGTGTGTATTGTTGATATTATGGCCTTTACGGCAAATATCTCTACCTTGGATAATAATAATAAATATATAGAATATATTTATTATTATAATAAATCAATATGTATAAATAATAATAATAAATATTAGAGATATTTATTATTTATTGTTTATTTAATGGATCGATTTAACTTATATATATTAGAATGAATTAAATAAACAAAGTTTATTTAAGGGACCAAGTCGGCCTCTTGGAATAAATGCATTGTTGTATTTTGTAAATCCAAGTCGGCCTCTTGGGGAATGGTTTCATTCTCATATATATTTGGTTCAAGTCTTGAGGAGAAGAGACATCAAAAACATAACATGTGATTTTCTCCTCAAGGATCGAATTCCTTATCTCAAACGCGAATTTGTAAAAGTGTAGGAGCGAATTTCATTGAGCGAATTGTGCTGGAGCAAGATAAGCAAATGGCATATACATAGTTCGGCTATGTATAGAAGCAGCGATATAATAAGTCAAATATATGGTATAAACATAATAAGATGTATGATGCGATTTGGAGAAAACATGTGATGCAAATTAGATCTGCCATAAAATGCGAACTGTATTGATCAGATCTATAATACAAGCATTCAGTGACATCGATCTAATCTTGGTGTACTTATTCATATGTGAATTGGAAGGTTGCATAATGAAGAAAAGTGCAGATCTATAGCACCAGTAAGGGTGTAACTTCTAGATCCTTCAAGAAGCAAATTAAAGGGATATTTGTGTGCAAATTCAAAGACCTAGGGCAGACTTGAAGGAGCTATCTTTAAAGGACAAACTTGGTACAGATTTGAAGGCATCATTTCCGGGTGCTTTCTTTCCTTCTTTGTGATTACTATTTTATATCCTGTGCTTAGTGTTTGGATGATCTCTATAGTTTGCATTTTCCTTGCATAAATCTGAAAATATTAACATTTATTTGGCCAATGGAGTAGGAAGTCATTTGTTATAACATCCCACTTAATATTTCCACAAAAGCAGCTTATGAAAGCCAAGGAAACTAGCTACACCATCCAATAATCATCTCTGAAAATCAAGATCACTCTGGTATCAACCTGAAAATTACATGCAACTTAATTTCAAAGTTGCAATATTCCATGCTTTCCCTAATTTAAGTGTTGTACCCATATGAGAATTTTCATATAGAATCATGTTTAAAGCCAAAATACTGTAATTTTCCATCTAGTGGCTCGTCATCAAATCCTTGTCTCCAACTGTAATGAATGCCTTATTTGTTATAACCTAAGATACTGGTTCCTCCTCCTATGAGCCCCAGGTCACAGTCCGATTCGAACCAGCTCCGGGTTTGGGTCTGGTTCCATATGCGTTCGGGTAGGATCCGGCCCACAGACTGTGGGTTCGGGCCTGCCGAACCGGGTGCAAACCCGGAAGTATTTTCTGTCCCGTGGCAGAACCCAGGAAGAATTTGGCTTTTTTATTTTTTTTCACTTTTTAAAACTTTTCTTTTTGCCTAAAAAGGTCAATTTGACCCCCCAACCCTAATTCCGACCACTAAAAATTCTGAAAAGGTGCAACCTATTTCATTTATGCATTTGTGAATGAAAAACATTTTTTTTGTCTTCATTGCTTAACTTTCTTTTTTGCTGGCCATTGCTCAAGGTGAGTTGAAGACTGAATGCTCCAAGCTGGTTTGTGTGCTATTCCTACACAGTTGCAAGTGTTGAGAACTTCTCAAAGACATTGAAGAGGAAGATTTCAACAAAAGAGGTAGGTTTTTGTTGTTTTTTGTTTCCTATTCTATTTTTCCTTGCATTTTTTAAAAATTGAAATGAACTCTCTAGTTTTGTTTTATTTTTTCATTTTGGCTTGTGGCTTTGTATGTTGTTTATAGAATGGCAAGTGCTTCTAGCTCTGGAAACTCCCGGATTAAAATACACCCCAACTCTCCCCTATGGAAATATGTAAAAATGGTACAACTACCAAGTGCAGGAGGTTATGTTTGGATTTGTAGTCATTGCAAAGAACAATATAACAGCACATTTAGTCAATTGAAAGCACGTTTGTGTTTTATCCCTCAAAAAGGCATCAAACTCTGTCCAAGCAAGCCAAATGTTAATGGAGAGCCTCAAGGTAAAGCCTTCTTGCAAAGGCTATTGTAAGGAAATATACTGAAGTGCAAACAAGAGTAGATGAAGCAGCTAGGAAAATAGGTTCTCATACTTTGGAAAAGTCTCAGAAAGGATCAAATGCCTCTCCATCAATTTCCAATCTTGAACCTACAAAGGGTCATTCGTTCTTGCATATTCCTCAAGAACTACCAGTGTCAAATAAGAGAGTAAAGGAATTGTGACCTTTACACACATCGCCCCATCGCAAATGGGGACCCCCCCTTTTTGTTGTAGGCCTCGTCTTTTTGGCTTTTGTTCTTGGTAGTTTTTGGCTTAGTACCCTAAGGTTACCCGTGTTCCAAGTGAGAAGTGATGAATTTGGCTAAGTCTAGAAGAGAAGTGTTGTCCACCTTTGGCTCGTAGAATGGAAATTGTGTGTTTGTTAGTGAATTAGGCCAAGTGTGAGAAAGAATTGAACTTTCAAAAAGAATACCCATGAAATTTTGAACTTTTTGACATACTTGCTATTTTTAGAAATTTCTATTTTTAATGTCTATTTTTAGTAAGTTTCACTGCATCCCAATTTGGCCTTATTTTGAATTTTGAACAACTTACTATTTTTAGTAAATTTCACTACATCTCGGATTGGCCTTATTTTGACTTTGGAACAACTTACTATTTTTAGAAAGTTTATTTTTGGCAGGTCTATTTTGGCAACAGGTGAGCTCTGGTTGATAATGAGACAAAAGGGTATCCAATTCTATATCTAGAAGAATGAGCAAGTGAGGTAGTTGATCAGAAAATGATTAGGTTTGGAAACATCCTTGAAATATCCAAACGTGGAAAGGCATGAAAAACATCAAAAAATGGAAAAATACTTCTCTATGCTCCATTTGCGCCCAGGATGGGGAATTCCTAGAGTGCAAGGAATTTTTTCCAAAATTCCAAATTCCTCCTCCATGTCTCAAATGCGCTTAAGAGGGCAAGGAAAGAACAAAAAATGGCTAAGTGTTAAAAAATTCTTCCTTCATGTGTAATATGGACCCAAGTTGGAGAGAACAAGGAAAGATGAAAAAAAATGGTTGTGTTGGAAAATTCCTCCTTTGTCCCTGATTCATGCCCGAGGGAGTGAATTCATTGATTGCAAGGAATTCTTCCCAGTAAAAAAATGTCTCCATGCCTTAAGTGTGTCTAAGAGCACAAATCCTACATGCCATGGATTTTCTTCGAAGACTAGGAATCCGCCTCCTTATCTAATTTGCATCCATGGGCGTGGATTTGCCTATGCTAAGGAATTTTTCGAAGTGTTTAAAATCTGCCTACCTAGCTCATGTACAGTCAAGGAAGAAATTGCAAGGAATGGATGAAATTTGGCTGAGTATGAAAATTCCCTCTCCAGATCTCAAATGCACCCATGGAAGAGAAGTGACGAGAGATAAAATCAAAGTTCCTAAGGAGATATTTTGATGAAATATGGCCTCTTGACAAGTTAGAGGATGAAAGACATCAGTGCAAGAACCAAGAAGAAGAAATCCAGTCTAAAAGAAGTACAAGGACAACATGTGAAATCTAGTTCTAGACGTTCAGGGCCCGTTTGTTTCGCGAAATTGACCAGGAATTGGCATTTACGAATTTCGGAATTGTTCAATTCAGTGTTTGTTTCCAAAATAAAAAATTGGAATAGGTTTATGCGAATTCTAATTTTGGGCCATTTTGAGCATTCCACAATTCCACCTCAGACCCTGGAATTGGAATTGAAAAGTGGAATTGGAATTGAGAGTATTATTTTGGGAAGGAAAATTCATTCCCATTTTTGTGTCAATAATGTATATTATATTGCTATAAGGACGTGTGTATATATACATGTGTATATATACACATGAGTGTATATACACATGTATATATATAGTATATATACATGTATGTATATATACACACGTGTATACATGTGTGTATGTGTGTATGTGTATATATATACACAAATGTGTATATATATATATATATGTGTATATGTGTGTATACACACATGTGTGTATGTGTATATATACACACATGTGTATATGTGTATGTGTATGTGTGTGTATATACACACGTGTATATATACGTGTATATACATACATGTCTGTATATATACACGTGTGTGTGTGTATATACACACGTGTGTGTGTATATACATATACGTGTGTATATATGTGTGTATGTGTATATATACACATATGTGTATATGTGTGTGTATGTGTGTATATATACACACGTGTGTGTGTATACACACGTGTGTATATACACATACACATGTGTGTGTATATGTGTATATATACATACGTGTGTGTGTGTGTATATGTGTATGTGTGCAAAAACAAAATTCCAATTCCAATTCCAGTTTTGTGGAACCAAATGCAAAATTTTCATCTTCTCAGTCATCTTCCAGGTGAACCAAACAGGACAAGCCCATATCTAGAATTCATTTTCAGAATAGCAGAATTCTAGAATTCAGTTGAATTCTAGAATTGTCTATTCCAGCATACACGAATTCCGCGAATTCTAGTTCCAGTGTTGAAGGCGTCCAAGTTTCAAGCAATCCAGTTCAAGGCATTCAAGGTTCAAGACTTCAAAGATCAAAGTTCAAGAGTAAGTGTAGCAGGAAGAATGCAACATCTTGAAGTTCCTCCAGAAATCCAAAGATCCCATTTAGTAAAGAACAAGGAGGAAGAATTCCCATTCCATACGTTCAAGGAAAACATTCAGGTTCCTAATATTCAATTAAAGTATGAAATACTTCAGCAATAACAAAATGGTCAACAAGAATGGCACTCAATCACCTTCCAAAATTGACATGTTCAGATTTTTTGTCGTGTAAAGTTAGCCTGAGCCCCTTTATTATGGATGCTTAACTTCTGTCATTAAATGTGCATTGTTCATTATGATGGTGTTCATTATGATATGAAAATTCTTTGCATAACCCTTAGAAGATTGCACCAATCCTTGCGGAATTGTAGTTGATCTTGGCGAAGCAGAGCTTGGGTATTTAGAGTTTGTCCACTAGAGCACTATCCATTGATTTCAATCCTTCTAACCCTTTCCCCTTTAATTTTAGTTGTTCGATGAAAGAGTTCAAACCAACAGAGTTGAATAATGATTCAAACGTAAGGCCCCTTGGATTACTAGCATATCACAATGACCATTGAGCTTATCCATTAATAAAAGGAACCTTGGAATCACATGTATGATCTTTCATAATCTTAGCATACATTGGATTTTGTTCAAGAGAGGATAGGATACCTAGGTATTTTATTCTGTGTTGGAGCGGTCATATACACCCATCAACAAGACCCTTGGAAACAACATTTCACAATGAGTAGAGAGATTGTCAAGCAAGACATAACTAGATGTACCCATCAACGTTATTAGATTTCTGCAATCCATTTTGAATTCAATCATTCATTTCTGGCTTTGATTGTGTATGTATTTTTAGCATCAACGTTTCGAATCACACTCGGTGATCCATCATCAGGAAGAGAGAGAGTGCAGGATATTTAAATGCATAAGATGCAGACCAAGCCTCATTCAAAAGGTATATTATTAAAGTTTTAAGATTGCTGCAAATGTAATAGCACTCTCTATATTTTATGTGTGTTTCAAATGCAACAATCTTTCTTGTATTTATATTGAGAGAGACACTAGGAGAGACATGTCCCTTCACGGGACATGTCTATTCATTATAATTGTTAATGTTTCATTAATCAATTTTATATTAGAATAATATAAGTTTGTATAATATATATTTAATAATATATATATAGATATATATATATATATATACAAATGCAATATATTATTATTAATCAATATTAAAGTATTATATGTATTCTAAATGATCATATGACTGAAGCTACAAACATTAACACTCCCTCTTAGCTAGGGAGGATG
>MU227637.1:1025320-1035985 GCA_018584345.1 Thuja plicata | reverse complement strand
ACTAGGAGAGACATGTCCCTTCACGGGACATGTCTATTCATTATAATTGTTAATGTTTCATTAATCAATTTTATATTAGAATAATATAAGTTTGTATAATATATATTTAATAATATATATATATATACACAAATGCAATATATTATTATTAATCAATATTAAAGTATTATATGTATTCTAAATGATCATATGACTGAAGCTACAAACATTAACATATATGAAGAGATGGGGAGAAGAGAGGACCCTCAAAGCGAACAAGAAAAGAAGAGTGAAAAATAAGGCTGGATAAGAACAAAAAGTTGAAGAGAAAAAATAAAAAAGAAACACAGAAAACACAAGAATAAAAAAGGGAACAAAGAGAGAATAAAGCAAATAAAAACATATAAAAACAACAATAAAAATATGCAAAAGTTGCATATGTCAAAAATACACAAACAAAACTAAACAAAGACAAATAAACTCATAAAAAAGTATAGAAAACCCAAAAAAATGAAAAATAAAAACCTAGGTCAAATAAGCTAAAAATAAAAGAAAACAACAATGTAAACTCGAGCATATATATATATATATATATATATATATATATATCATAGTTCTTCCGAGTCGAGTGACCTTGGCCAAGTCCCAAGAATCCACGACTCTCCAAAAACTCAGCCTAGGCAAGACTCCCCAAAAACCTAGATTTTGTCGAGTCTTGACGAGTTTTTGCCAAGTCCAAAGTCGAGTCAGCCTTGCTGAGTTCGCGCCGAGTCCGAGTCGAGGAACTATGATACACACACACACACACACACACACACACATATATATATATCATAGTCACTCAGCGATGCGTCTTCGAGACCTTGCGCATACCCAGAGACTTCAAATTTGGGTTTACATATATATATGCTCGAGTTTACATTGGTTTTTCCTTTATTCTTTAGCTTATCTAGCCTAGGTTTTTATTTTTTCATTTTTTGGGAGTTTTCTTTCCTTTTTTTACGAGTTTATTTGTCTTTGTTTAGTTTTGTTTATGTATTTTTGACATATGCAACTTTTGCATATATTTATTTATAGTATTTAGTTTTTATATGTTTTTATTTGCTTTATTCCCTTTTTTATTCGTGTTTTTTGAGTTTCTTTTTATTTTTTCTCTTCAACTTTTTTGTTCTTATGTAGCCTTCTTTTTCATTTTTCTTTTCTTCCTCACTTTGTGGGTCCTCTCTTCTCCCCATCTCTTCATATACCTTTTGACTCTTTGAGTGAGGCTTGGTCTACATCTTATGCTTTTACATATCCTGCACTCTCTCTCATCCCAATGATGGATCACAAAGTGTGATCCAAAATGTTGATGCTAAAAGTGCATATACAATCAAAGCCAAACATGAATGATTAGATGTATCCAACTAATGTATTAACATTTAATGTTGTTCATTCACATTAGTCGCAAAAATCGCTGAGATCAATTAATGAGGCTCCAAAGGGGTTCAAGGTCTCAGGTTATGAGAAGTTGTGCACTTCCTTATTGGACGGAGAGGTGAAACATGAATAGGATGCCTTGAAGCCCATCACAGATTCAATGATCGAAACAGGTGTTTCCATAGCATTCGATGGATAGAAAGATGCAAGAAAATTGCCCTTTAATCAATGTTATTCCGATGTCCAGGAGAGGTGTAATGTTTTTGAGAGAAGTGGATTGTAAAGGGCAAGTTCCCAAGCCATTGAGCAAGTTAGCCCTAAAAAATTTGTTCAAGTTGTAACAAACAATGCCAAAAAATGTAAGTTTGTTGGGTTATTGGTTGAGGAGTGTTATTCACACATTTTTTGGACACCTTGTGTCCCTCACTCACCCTAATGCTGCAAAATATTGAGAACAAAGTTGAAAGGGTTAAATTGATGTATGTTGACAACTTGACTCCCAAGAGATCCAAATGTTCATCACCAACCACCATATGTCACGAGGTATATTTAGACAATTCTTGAGATTGAAGTTGTTGAAGGTAAGTTAAATTATTTAAATATGTTTTACTTTAGTAAACTTCTTAAGATTTTAATTTACTATTATTTTAATTTTGAAATAGGTCGTTGAGACTTGTTTGCCTCCAACACAATTGCCACCATATGTCACCAAGCATATTTAGACAATCCTCAAGATTGGAGTTGTTGAAGGTAAGTTAAATTATTTAAATAGGTTTTACTTTAGTAAACTTCTTAAGTTTTTAATTTTAATTTATTATTATTTTGATTTTGAAATAGGTAGTTGAGACCCATTTTGCCTCCAACACAATTGTTCCAAAATGCCTTGTGAAGGTTCGTGAGGCATTGTTTAGAACGGTAATTGATGCTAATTGGGGTATCTAGAGGCAATCTAGAATTACAAGGGTAACAAACATTGAGGCAATGATACTATATGACTTTTGGTGGGACCGTGTTGAGTACCTCCAGAATTTTACTGAACCTATATGGTATTAGACAGACAATTGGTAAAGTATTGGTTAATTTATTTACTATGAACGAGACGTTCGTATAGTCTTTACAAGAGAGATGTTTCTAAAAAGAAACATACAAATAATAGAAAGAATCTATTATAAAAGATATTTACAATATCTAGAAGTGACCATTAAAAATAGAAATAATCTTAGGAGATATTATTTTAATACCCTCCTTTAATGGTCAACTTATCAACGGTACCAAGCTGCACCCTGAATTTGACAAACTTTTTTGGAAGTAGGGACTTGGTGAGAATATCAGCAATCTCAGCAGTTGTAGGAACAAACTGCAAATCCACAAATCCATCTTCAACCAGCTGACGGATAAAATGACAATCAATGTCAATATGCTTAGTGCGCTCATAGAAGACTGAATTTTTGGCAAGTTTGAGGAGCCCTTGATGTCGCAAAAGAGGGGTGAAGGGCATGCCTAAGATGGATGTCGAAAAGCATCCTACGAAGCCAAACAGAAGATCAGATGAATCCTGAGGAAAATCACGTGGTGTAGTTGCATCTCTAGGTGATCCTGCGGGAAAAGAAACTAGTGAAGAAGCAGGAACAAGAACGGGAACCTCTAGAGCCGTCCTAGCTGGAGCCCTCCCATCAGGTAGACCTAATGGAAGACGGACACTCAAGTTTTGAGCTTTGAGAGACTGGTCATTGGAATTCATAACAGGAGGAGAGAGCTGAAATGGCCCTCGTTCCTCATCAAAGACCACATCCTGACTGAAGATGAGATGATTAGTCTTGATGTCAACCAGGCAGTAGGCTTTGTGATTATCATTGTAGCCGGTGAGCATGAGTTGCTAGATCTTGGCATCTAACTTGGTGCGTTTAGCATCAGAGATCCAAACAAAAGCAGTGGAGCCAAAAACTTTGAGATGACTGATTTTGGGCTTACGACCTAACCAGGCCTCTTCGAAATTCATAACAGGAGGAGAGAGCTGAAATGGCCCTCCTTCCTCATCAAAGACCACATCCTGACTGAAGATGAGACGATTAGTCTTGATGTCAACCATGCAGTAGGCTTTGTGATTATCACTGTAGCCGGTGAGCATGAGTTGCTGGATCTTGGCATCTAACTTGGTGAGTTTAGCATCAGAGATCCAAACAAAAGCAATGGAGCCAAAAACTTTGAGATGACTGATTTTGGGCTTACAACCTAACCAGGCCTCTTATGGAGTCTGCTTCTTGACGGCCACTGTGGGAAAGCAGTTGAGAAGATAGACGACAAAAGTGTGAACTGCTTCAGCCCAAAATTTCTTTGGAACACTCTTGTGTTCAAGCATAGACCGGGCCATTTCGTTGATCGTGCGGTTTCTACGCTCAACGACATTGTTTTATTGAGGGGTGTAGGGTGTTGTTAATTGGCGCCTTATGCCATGTTCACAGAAATGGGAGAAGGCAGAAGAACAAAGTTCTCCCCCATTGTCAGTTCTAAGAGTAACAATATGTTGACCAGACTCTTTCTACAAATGCTTTGAACTTTTGAAATAAAACAAATACCTCATATTTTTGAAGGAAATACACCAACATTTTACGACTAAAATCATCAACAAAAGGTAAATAATACCTGGACCCAGTAACAGAAGTAGTAGGAATAGGTCCATAGATATCAGCATGGACCAGTTCTAGTACCTTAGAAGCTCTCCAAGAGTTGCCATCTGAAAATGGAGTGCGATGTTGCTTCCCAGTCTGACATGCTGCGCAAACTCCAAAGTTTTGAGTTTGAATCTTCGGCAATCCAATGACAAGATCTTCCCGAACAAGCTGAGAAAGATAGTGCACATTTAAGTGCCCATATTGCTAATGCCAGAGTGTACTAACGAACGATGGGCTGCCATAGCCAACTCCGGAGAATCACCAGAGTCAACTAGTCTGTGGAGACCATGATCCTCAAGACCAACAACAACAGTAGACTGAGTCTCTCAATCAATGATATTATACTTATGTGAACTAAATGTCATGTCTAGGCGAGGGGAATGTCTCAAAATTTGACTGACGGAGAGAAGGTTGAGTTCCATTCCTGGACATAGTACACATCAAGGAAAATTAGTTTCCTTCCTTTAGACTGAATCTATATATTGCCTTTTTCGGCAATGGTGTAGTCTTCCCCTCCAAAAATAATTGAATCTGAGAATCGCTGAAAATCTGTGAACCAATCTCGGCGATGAGTGAAGTAGCAGGAGGCACCTGAATCAATATACCATGCTGAGGATTTTACACGATCTGCGGGTCTTTTAGACCTGAAGGCATAAAAGACACTCACCCTGCTCAGTGTGCTCCGCAGCATGCGCTTGAGGCTGTGAGCCAGATTGCTTGGCTTGAGCAGCTAAGCATTTACAATACTCCAACTTCATATGACCAAATTTATGGGAGTAGTTGCACTGAATATTTTTCTTCTTCGGGCCTTCAAAAGATTGAGCTTCCAACTGATCTCAAATATCCTTGATTTTAATGAGATGATCCCCAGGGATACCTCGTCATCCATCATGATTGAAAAGTGCATGTTTTTCAGGAAGAATGCACGGCTCTTATCAGAGGTTTCATGCAAACCTTTCAAATGGCTCCAAATTTTTGTAGTTGTTTTACATAAAGGAACCTGCGGGAGCTGATCATCAGTGACTGAAAGTTTGATGAGCATAACAGCTTCTTGATTTTGCTCATCAAATTTATCTTGCTCTTTGCCTTCTTCCTCAGGACAATTAGTCTTACCCAACACAATTTTGTCCACACATTTGTATTCAGAAATTATCATCATATGTTGCTTCTAGGTATTGTAGTTTTTGTTGTTGAGCTTTTGATTCCCCTCAAGCAGGATATTCGTCAGAGATGCAATTGTAGAAAACTCAGGTCAAAGGTGGTTGACCGAATGATGGCAAGAATATCGAGGCACAATAAGTGCAAATGACGTTGAGAATAGAATAAAACTAATGCAGAGAACTGGTGCAGATTTTGAGACAGAATAGAAGATGGTTGGCACAAATCTTGAGGTAGATTTGATGGAAGACCCAAAAAATTTCACGAACAACTTAGAAGAGAACTCGAAAAACCTAGAAAGAATCTAAAATCAGAATTCAGATCGGAGCAAAAAAACTAGGGGTTTGAGAAAAAGTACTAGTTGATTGCAACAAAAAGTCTGAAAATGGCAGATAAATGCTAGATGAAGGGTCGTCGAATTTGCAGCCAACAGTTATCAGAAGCTTGTGAAAAAGAAGAGGTGAGCTACAAAAAATGGTCAATCAAAGGACCAGCAAACATATGAAAGCCCGTCGAACAGAAAACGGTGTCGAAAAACATAGAAGCAACATAAAACAGTGGCCTCGTTGCAAGAATCTCGTCACTCGTCAATGTTGAGAAACAAAATAAAAAACGAACAGACTCGTTGTCTAGAAAGAGGGAAAATATTCTCGTCGGGTCCAGAAATGTTGTAAAAAAACCCACGAAAATGCAAACTAAACCCTCGATCAGAAAGTTGTCGCGCGAGTTTGTGAAACACAAAAAATGACCACCCACAGATGAACAAACAACCACGGAAGCCATAGATGTGCAGATAAAAAATTGAAGAAACCCTAGATGGGTTTAAAAATGACCAGGAGCCACAGATTTAGCTACAAAAAGACCCACAACCAAAAAACGCAATTTTCCAACCCTAGAGAGGTAAAATAATCCAGATTGTTGCAAACGCTGATAGTCACGAATAGAACAGATAGCCAAAAAACCCAAACAAATTTCTCAAAAAGAAATTTGAAGATCCCATAGAAAAATAATTTGGAAAAATTTTAATGCTCAAATAATTTTGAAATGATAATTTTAGAAAACTTAGCTCTAATACCCTATTAGACACACAATTGGTAAAATATTGGATAATTTATTAACTAAGAACGAAACGTTCTTAGTAAATTTACGAGAGATGTTTATAAAAAGAAACATACGAATAATAGAAAGAATCTATTATACGAGATATTTAAAATATCTAGAAGTGACCATTAAAAATAGAAATAATCTAACTTAGGAGATTATTTTAATATATTGAACATGATCCAATATGCTCATATGGATAGGCCTTGCATGGGTGAGTTATATGATAGCATTGACTCCACGATTGACAAAATGAAAGGCATCATAAATGAAAAAGAGCAAGATCCCGAAGAAACATTCTTGAAGGTGCTACAAAAAATCATGGTGGAGAGATGGAACAAAATGACAAATCCTTTGCATCTCCTTGCCTTTGCATTGAGTCCCAAGTACAATAGTCAGTCGGTCCTAAATAACACTGACACAAGAGTTGCTCTGTAGAGAGATCTTGAAGTTGCTCAAGGGTACATGGAAGCCCTTTGTAGACTCTTCCACAAAGACATACGACCTAAAATGAGGGCTGAATTCATGAGTTTTGCAAGCACAAATGATTGTGGTCTTGACCCTCTTTGGGACAAGCATAAGGTTGGTGCTCATAAATGGTGGTACTTCCATGGACAATTATACCAGTACCTACAACCTGCTGCCAGCAAAATATTATCACAAGTTTTTAACTCTTACGATTCTTGTTGATGAATTTTATAATGGTAATTGTATATTCAATAATGAAAACAGAGTTACATTATATAAGAAATTACATTACAATGTTTGTAAAAAAAAAAAACGTAAACAAAAGTCAGAATAGAAACTACTTAAACTAACTAAAAGGACTAAGATGACTAAGATGACAACTAAAGGAACATTACAATATTCTAATACCCTCACTTAATGGTCATTGTTCTTACTACCCTACAAAAAACATAATCTGCAAGTCTTTTGATCATGAATGCATAGAAGGTTGACCCCTTTTGGTCACAAATGCATAGAAGAACAATCTGCAAAATGAGCCTATTATTGAGAACCTCCCTGATTCTGCAGAACTTCTGGATATGACCAAGATAACCAAAATACTTCCAACCTAATATTGGGAAACAAAATTGTCCCTCCGTGTAGCAAGAGAAACCAAGAACAACTTCTCAAACTGAAACTACGATTTTGCGGAGAAAATTGTCAAACCCTCCATTGCTTGAGATAAGATTAAACAAACACGATTATGTTCAAAAAATTGGCAAAAACTTTTGCAGATGAATACTACACCCAAGACAGACAGTAACAAACACAATTTTTGTGGAAAAAATGTGCAAAAAACGAAAAAACAACCATTATTATAAGACGAAAATCAGGCAATATCCAAATATAATTTTTGAGGAAAAATTTGTAAAAATCCAAAAATAATTTTTGAGGAAAAATTATAAAACCTGTGACCCTGATTTTTGGAAAAATTGAACAAAACCCTTTTACAAACAAAATTACAATTTTGGGGGAAAAAAAACACAAAACCCAAGAAAATTCACCATTTTTTGGGGGAAACGTGAAAAAAGTTAAAACACATTGCTCCATAAACCTTAGCCATTGTAGAAGAGCAAAAACCCATATTTTTGAGAAAAATCGTTCAAAACCCTAAGCACGAACACGGGCATGAACGGCCAAGAAAATCGCAAACAAACAGCTTCACAATTTGTAGCAAATAAACAACCTTCGATTTTTGTTATAAAAAAAATCAAGCCAAAAAACTAAAAGAATTTTCACAAACAATTTTTTATTGAAAAATTCGCCAAACTCTAAAAAGCCCATCGACCCACTCTAATACCATGTAATGGTAATTGTATATTCAATAATGAAAATAGAGTTACATTATATAGGCAATTACATTACAATGATTCTAAAAGAAACAAATGTAAACAAAAGTCGGAAATAGAAACTAACTAAAAAAAGTAAGACAACAAAGATGACCATTAAAGAAACATTACAATATTTTAATACATTTATACTCAAAAAAATTATTCATAACTCAACTCTCTAATTCAAAATTGAAAATCTTGATAGGTTGTTGGTTCATCGTCATCTGAGAGGAATTGGAGCACACACTCCATCCACCAAATAAAGTACAATAGACTACACTCCAAGAAGGTGAGGACTTGGTCTATGTGCATTCATAATTGTGGCTCCTCACACACAAAGAAAATACCTACAAAAACAGGAGACGAAGGAGTGGGATGTTGATACAGAGCATGCCGAGTTGGAGAATTCCTTAACAGTTGGAAAATTTCGGCTTGGCAAAAACTTGATAGACCCAAAATTTGCAACTTTGCAAAGACTTGACAAAAAAACCGCAAAACTTGAAAAACACAAAATTTGCAACTTGGTAAAGACTTCACAAAAACCTGGCAAAAAAATTGGCAACTTTAAACATTGCTTAATTTTTTTTAAAAACACTTTATTTGCAAAATTTAAAGACAATATATCCAATGAGTGCATGGATGAGTACAGAAGTGTTTTCTATTAAATTTGAAAACAAAATCCCATCATCATGTGAAATCCTGAAACCCTGATAATTCATAAATTGCATATTACAACATTTGACATCTTCCTCTACCCTAGTCCAATGAAATCTTGAGGGGGTCGGGGGGAGGTGGGGTTTCTAATCTATGCACTACGCTTGTTGTCTACCTTTCTTGTGCAAGGCTAAAGGTAGTATTGTATTTTATAATAATAATGGCATTTGAATTTTTTATACTAATAGTATGATACTTCATCGTTGAATAATTATATAATGATAGCGATCAAGATGATTGTCTAAGTTGTCGATTATTGTCTCCACTCCCAAATCCCCTCATTGTAATCAAATTTCTTATATGAGAAAAGATCCCAATAACTAGTGGGGGTCTAGGAGTGGAGATCCCAATGGAGTCAAGGGGCGGTGCCCCTCATGAAGGTTTGAGGGCTACGCTCCTATTGGGGGTTGAGGGGCATCTCCCCTTGTGGGGGTCAAGGTGCAACACCCCCAACAGGCTCAAGGGGCAATATAGTAACCTTTTTTACTCTTTTTTTGTGTTTTCTTCGTGTTTCGCATTTTATATGTATCTGACAAGTTTTCTTGTCAAACTCTCCAAGTTTTTGGTGAGTACTCACCAAAAAATCAGCAAGTACTTGCCAAAGGCTCAATGAGTTTCTCTAGTGAGGAAACTCCTTTTGCAAAAAAATCAAAGATTTCTTGCAACTCAACGAGTACTCGTCGAGTCTGCCATCTATGGTCATTCCTTGATGGGTTACAAAAAAGCTCAAGATATTGTTGCACCATGCATGTCAATCAAGGTTGTAAAGTAGCTATTATTAGCTCTTGCTATTTTTGTATCACATCTATTTTTGGATGACCTTCTAGAAGGTCTGCTGTTTGAGGATATTTTATTTTTAGCAAAAATGTATTTAAAGATTTAAAATATATTTTGAGATAGTTTTATATTTCAGCTTCCATTGATTGCAAGCAAAGCTAATTTTTGCATTGGAACTTGAATGTGTATTGTATGCATCTTGAATAAGTGCATGCAAAACACTGTAAAAAAATATTAGTAAGTGTTGTTGGCACTTAGATTTTCAATGTAATTTTATATATTGCTTAAATTTTGTGTTATTGTGCACATGTTGATCAGGAAAATGAAAATGCTTTTATTGAAAATTGCATGCTTTATCCTACAAATTTGAGTGGATTTTGGTAGTTGTAGCTTTGTATTCAATTTCATTTGTTTGTCTTGCTAAATCTTGTGTTGTACTTGTGTTTTAGTCTCTACCTTAAACTAGAAAGTGGGAGTATTTTCTTCTCAAAGATTAGGTCATTCATGTTCTAAAAAAACATTTAGTCTCTTGTTTTGTATGAAGTATTGAATCGTCTTGTGCTCATACTTGAGAACAAAAAGAAATGCTTTACTTTAAGTTTGTTTGTAATGCATGCTTAAAGCTGCAAACCATCCCAACAGTTCTAAGTTATTTTTGTTTAACTTACAAGAGAGCTTCCCTGTCTTATTTTGATCAGGATGGAATTGGGAAATACTGAAATCTAATTTTTCAGTATTTTCTATGTCTCAGTAAACTGCATTTTTGAAGGTCTTCGGGGCATTTCTGGGACTATCTCCTCCAAGGAAGGGTAACCTTGGTTTCACTTCCCAGTTTTGGGTCTACAATTTTTTATTATCTTTCCAACGAAGTAAACGGTTGGCAAATCGGACCTAGGACTAGAAAGTTATGCCTTCTCCAAGTAGGCCTAAATTTTTATATAGTTTTTTGAAATTTTTGGTAGTTTTAATAAGTTTATTTGTAATAAACATTATGATGACTCTTCATT
>MU227637.1:977261-1006792 GCA_018584345.1 Thuja plicata | reverse complement strand
ATGTATAAGGATTGAGAAATTACCATTTGGAGTGATTTAATAAATAAAGAGACATCTACTGGCAAATTTATTATTTGTAGTTGCAATATCTATTGTTTTTCCTCAAAAGACCATTCATGGCTTGCCTGCCAATTGTTCGACAAAATGCCCAACATATGATTTGCATGGAAATTGGTAAAATTTAGATGGTTTAAGAATGAGGCCAACTTAGGCTCATTACATGATCTGCGGATTATGTCAAGTCTTCTATAGGGCAGTTCATAGAATGATCATTAAGGGAGGGCACTAAAGTAGTATTGTAATATATAGTATAATGGTCATGTAAGTAACTTTCTTATAAATTAGTCAGTTAGTTTTTAGTAACTTTCTATTCTTTAAAATATTTAGTTAGTTTAGTAACTTTCTATTATATCTTTAGTTCTCGATCATTTCCGTTATGGAAAGATCTTTTAATTGCTTATTTAAAGAGTATTCCTCTCCTTTGTTTAATATTAAATATTGTAATGTCCCCTTCCTAGTGATGGTTAATAGAGAAGAAATACTTAGCCTTTTCCATTCCCTAAGGCTAGAAAATTAATTAAATAGTAAAGGAATGAGGGAATAATTAAATATTAGCCCAAAAAACTAAAGCTATTTGCAATATATTTAATTATTCATTATGTTTAATGTTGGGGCCACACTTAAGTTATAACCAGCATTACCCGGCGACGCATCCCCACCCTAAATCGGCACATTTCCGGAACGGGGACGTCCCCGAGACGATGGGACGATTGGGGGACGTCCCCACGCTGTCCCCAAATTCCACCAAAATGCCCACGACGTACCTGGTACTCGGGGGCGGCTGCAAATTTTTTTGGGGACGGACGACCGTCCCGGGGACGCCACAAACGTCCCTCAACTGTCCCCGGGACAGTTGTCCGTCCCCAACGGAAAAGGCACTAAAAAATTAGAAAAAAAAAACTTGAACTTTGCTTCCATAGGTGGGGTCATTTTGTGGGCCCACCACCTCACTCACCCTAAAAGCCATAAATCGGGCTCTTTTTGGGCATATGAGCATTTTGTATGGTGTCCATTGTTTGTAGCAGCAACAGCAACAAGTCTGGGTTTTTTATTTTGTAGCAGCAAAGGAAGAGGTTTTCAGATTTTCTTCATTGTCCAAGTGATTGTGCAAGGGTTTCAACTTCCTACATTGTGCAACAAGTGTGAAACTCTTTATGCTTCCATTTTTCATTTTTTTTACCAGAACTGATGCTTGAAAGAGTGATATTTTTTTTCATTGTCTCAGTCCTTTGCATTCTTAAATCTCAAAACTAAGCACAATGAGCAGCAATGGGGATAGTAGTAGTAATGAAGAACATTTAGGGGGTGAAAGTGATAGTGTTGAAGCTAGTAGTGGGCAACAGCAAACTGATAAACTTAAATGCCCTTCAACAATCATGAGCAAATATGCAAAGGGCCCCTTCAACAAAAAAAATCTCTTCTCCAATATGTCACAGCTAGGGATGAAAAGAAAAAGAATGCAGGAGAGACTAGGGTATGGGATTGCCATATTTGCGAAGATGATTTTAGGGGCAGCTATACAAGGGTGAAGTCACACTTTTTAGGTATTGCATGCCATGGAGTTATAACTTGTCCTAATTTGATTGATAAGGAAAGAATAGAATGTCAAAGATTGCATTTAGGGGCTGAAATGGGGACACAAGGTTTGTTAATGCCATCACCTTTATCTAGTGCAACTGCACACTCACAGTCATCTAGGCCTATGACATCCGCCATTGGTACTACTAGCAGCCTTATTGAGACAAGAGGGAAGAGGAAGATGAACAGTGGTGAGAAGAGATCAGTGGAAAGTATGTTTAATGCACAGGCGAAGGAAAACACTGAGTCATCCATTGGTAGATTCTTTTTTTCTAATGGTATCCCATTTCGTGTGGCCCGTTCTACTTATTTCAAAGAAATGGTCAAAGATATAATGACTATGACTCCCTCATTCACACCCCCAGGTGATCATAAGCTACGAACCACCAACCTAGATAAAGAGTATTCCAAGATTAATGTGGCCTTTACAGCAAATATCCACAACCTTGGATAATAATAAATATATAGAATATATATTTATTAGAAATCGATATATAAATAATAATAATAAATATAAGGATATTTATTATTTATTGTTTATAAGAAAAAAAATCGATTTGAATGAATAATTAAAGTTTATTTAATTGGCCCAAGTCGGCCTCTTGAGGAGAATTTAAATAAACAAAGGTTTATTATAAAGGCCCAAGTCGGACTCTTAAGAAGCCTCCCCAATCACATATATATGTGGATCGATTTTTGGGAAAAGACATATCAAAACCATAACATAGTGTCTTCTCTCCAAGAATCAATCTGCTGGTGCGATTTAGAGCTGCATTCATAAGGAGCGAATTCTCCTTCTTTGAGGTTGTTCAATTTGTCCAAGTGCTGGAATTAGTGGTTGATATTTTCCAGAATTTAGCAAATTCATTAAACAAAAAGTCCGAATCTAAAGGAAAGCGATTCAAGGCAGATCTTCAAAGGTGGTGATTTGAAGTAACTTTGGCACCAACCTTCAGCAGCCAAATCCATAGATTGCTATTGATTTTCAATCATTTGCAAGGACAAAACTTGAAGATTGATAATGCAGATCTGGAACTAACATCTTCAATTTCTGGGTAATATCTTATCAATTTTTGTTTCCTATGCTTAGCATTGAAAGATCTCTATAGTTTGAACATTCCTTGTTAAATATGGAAAATATTAACATGGTATCAGAGCCAAGGTAGAGGAAAAAATCCATTTTCAGATCTAGGAATTCAAACTAACTCTTTCAAACTAAGATATTATGTCAACCGGGGTTTTGACATAACCTTGAGGTAGGGTAAATATTTGCATAGGTTAAAAATGGCTCCTATATAAATGGCCAAGGAGGCATGAGTAAAGAAGACTTCAAATCTTGCATAATTGGTAAAAGGGCCAGAATTTACCTATTATATTATAAATTGCCTTTTCTTTAATTGATTGGATCACGTTACATTAAGAGGGAGACTAACTTGGTAAATAAACCTAAGTCTCAGAGGGAGCTGATAGGGATTACACAAATCTTGATCTAGAGGGAGAAGATCTTCCCACCTTAGTGCATAGCATGTATGAGGGAGTAAATCATGGGCTCACTTGCACCTAGTGTTGTGTTATAATCTCCTTTCTTATATGAGTAGGATCATATCCTATAAGCATGGCTGGTTAGTATCATGCTATACCTTGCATATCTAGCTGATTATCTGGATAAAGAGCATACTTCACATTTTGTTGCAGCATACCTTCATTGTGCTTAGTATGTGATGTATGGAAACATTAACTGGCTTATGTATGGATATACCTTATGTGGGAACATACTTTGCATTAGTTTTGCATTGGCATATGCTTTATATGGAGACATACATATCTAATTAATAGTTATGTGTAGGAAGCACACCTTTAATTGGTATATTGTAACCTTACAAGCTTTGATTGGTTTATAATAAACTTTGACATGTATGTGTGGTGCATACCTAGCTGATTGGCACAGCAAATTGTCATAGCTGATCATCTGTTAAGATGCTTTGGAGAGAATATGTTTCTTTGTTGTGTTAAATATTTTAGTTATATCTTTGATTTATGATTGCATATGTAAAACATACTTAGCAGATTGATTAGCATAGCTGTTTATCCGCCTTAAATGTATGAGGAGCATACTATGTACATTGTGTTACATTGTGAATGCATATTATATAGGAACATACTTTAGTTATACATGAGAAGCATACTTTACATTGACTTATTTCTAATACTGTTATGGAAACGTTCACAGCTGATTGTTAGTATAACTGTTTGGTGGGAACATACATTATTGATTTCTGTCATGGCATAACTATCTATTGGATGAATGTATGGTAGCACTCTTTATGTTTGACATGTTACTGTTATGATACGTGCATACTTTGGCATTCTCTGTTATAGACACAGCTGATCATTAGAACAGCTGCTTAACTATTGATGTATAGGTACATACATTGGTTTCATGTATGTTATGAAAACATACCCTATGAATATGTTGTGCTGGCATATTTTATGTATGGGAACATACATTATGATACCTAGAGATACTTTTGTTGTATACCTTGCATATGGTACATTGGCATATCTTATGCATGTTTGGTTACTGCATTTGGTTATGACTGGTTTTACATTCGGTATACTTTGTTATGAATATATGAAGCATACTTTATTGGCTTATGGTATACCTTGGCATGTATGTATGGATCATACTTTCTTTTATATAACTGAAACTATATTATATATGGTTCAATGTGTGAACACATTTCTGTTACATTGGTTTACTTTTGCATACGCTTTCTATTCATGGTCGAATTGCACTTGTTCTCTAAGAGAACCACATTTGGATATGTACATTGGCTATGCATATATGGATTCATTCTTATGAAGATAAGATTTAATATTCTTATAAGATTTAATTTTGATTATTCTTATGCTTATGTGGATTCATGAGATAAGATCTTGCTTATTTGATTATTCCTGGATATGTTGTCCTCATGAATTAGAGATTTAGAGAATATCATGGACTTGATATTCTTCTCATGGATCAGGAATCCATTGTTGAGCATTTGGTGGAAATCATGGACTTGATGTCTGGAGACCATTGCTCTGAGTATATGGTGAATATCATGGACTTGATGTCTGGAGACCATTGCTCTGAGTATATGGTGAATACCATGGACTTGATATTCGTTAGACCAATACTCATGATATCATGGACTTATATCTCGCGGATCAGGGATCCACATCTAAGTAGTTGGTGGACATCATGGACTTGATGTCGATAAACCATTACTCCGAACACTTGGCGAATATCATGGACTTGATATTCGATAGACTAATGCTCTTAAACATCATGGACTTGACGTTGTTTTGAAGTTATGGACTTGACATCTCTTGAGTCTTGGTGACTCGTGGACTTAGTATCCACAAATTGTTTGTTATACATCATGGACTTGATGATACCATGAATATCATAGACTTGATATTCTATTGGCTGAGTCTTGGTGACTCGTGGACTTAGTATCCACAAATTGTTTGGTATACATCATGGACTTGTTGATACCATGAATATCATGGACTTGATATTCTAATGGCTGAGTCAAGGCGACTCATGGATCTAGTTATCCACAAATTGATTGGTACACATCATGGACTTGATGTTATTTTGAATATCATAGATATTCTTGGATTTGAAAATAATCCACACTTTGGAATTTGGTGCTTGATGTTATCATAATATCATGGACTTGATATTTTGTGGATCTGATCAATCCACGCTTGGTTGATAACATCATAGATGCGATATCTCACCTTGGGAATGATGACACGACTCATCACATTGGTAAATAGGATTCTACCTTCATAAATATATCATCTATGATACTATTGAATCAGGTATTCAGTATGGTTATGATTTTGTAGAATGGTATGTCCTACTATAGATAAAATTGGATAGAAACATCGTGATTTGATGTTTGCGTCAAGATGACTTGAATTTGGAAAGCATCATGGACTTGATGCTACCTTGAATATCAAGGACTTGGTATTCAAAAGAGTTAAGGTGACTCGTGGATCTAGGAAATCCAGATTCGGTTCGTAAGCATCATATGACTTGATGCTACCATAATTCTCATATGGATATGAGATGAATGGTTGAGGAATGATGAAGAACATATGTGTTCTCATCATATCTAGTAGATAGAGATCTACTATCATAGATAAGAAGATCTATGGCATCATTGGATAAGGAATCCATTTTGGTTTTGTGATGAAGGATCTATGAGTGGATCGTTGCCTCAAGTCCAAGAGGGAGTGTTGATATTATGGCCTTTACGGCAAATATCCACAACCTTGGATAATAATAAATATATAGAATATATATTTATTATAAATCGATATATAAATAATAATAATAAATATAAGGATATTTATTATTTATTGTTTATTAGAAAAAAAAATTGATTTGAATGGAATAATTAAAGTTTATTTAATTGGCCCAAGTTGGCCTCTTGAGGAGAATTTAAATAAACAAAGGTTTATTTTAAAGGCCCAAGTCGGCCTCTTAAGAAGCCTCCCCAATCATATATATATGTGGATCGATTTTTGGGAGAAGACAT
This sequence comes from Thuja plicata, assembly GCA_018584345.1. Classification (NCBI taxonomy): domain Eukaryota; kingdom Viridiplantae; phylum Streptophyta; class Pinopsida; order Cupressales; family Cupressaceae; genus Thuja; species Thuja plicata. The sequence goes on along the minus strand of MU227637.1, from coordinate 1,000,559 downwards.
ATCAAAACCATAACATAGTGTCTTCTCTCCGAGAATCAATTTGCTGGTGCGATTTAGAGCTGCATTCATAAGGAGCAAATTCTCCTTCTTTGAGGTTGTTCGATTTGTCCAAGTGCTGGAATTAGTGGTTGATATTTTCCAGAATTTAGCAAATTCATTAAACAAAAAGTCTGAATCTAAAGGAAAACAATTCAAGGCAGATCTTCAAAGGTGGTGATTTGAAGTAACTTTGGCGCCAACCTTCAGCAGCCAAATCAATAGATTGCTATTAATTTTCAATCATTTGCAAGGGCAAAACTTGAAGATTGATAATGCAGATCTGAAACTGACATCTTCAATTTCCGGGTAATATCATATCATTTTTTGTATTTTGTGCTTAGCATTGCAAGATCTCTATAGTTTGAACATTCCTTGTTAAATCTGGAAAATATTAACACATGAGGCTCTCCAATTGATGGTGGTGAATCCGGAGTGGACCCAATGGTCCAATTCTAGCTCCTCTGAAGCAAAATCGGTGAAGCAAAAGATCCTTGATGACAATTGGTGGTCCATGACAATTGGTGGTCCACAATAAAGTAAGTCGCTGATTTTATTTAAAAATTAAAATAAATGTTAGTCTTTTGCTTGCTGATTTTCATATTAAATTAAAATTTCTGATTTAAATTTTTGTTTGCATCTTGCAACTATCTTTGCTCTGTCATCTCACCCATAGTAGATGTCATTAGATATGTCGATACTGTCTCTCCTAGTCTTGGAGAGATATATGAGACATTTGACAGTATGTTGGGGAGGATAAAGAAAACAATTGCAGCTAAGGATCCTACTTTGGGGTTTTATGAGCAGCATATTAGGCCTATTGTGATGCGGAGGTGGAACGTAATGAATACCCCGCTTCATATGGCAGCCTACTCTCTATATCCCAAATGGTATGCAGAAATGGATGGAAGGGTCCTCCCATGTGATGATCCTAAGGTATTAGATGGCTTCGCACAAGCCATTGATAAGATGTATCCAGGGCGGGAGGCCTCCATTCTTCGCTCACAGTTCCTTGACTTCACACAACTTCGTGGCCCAAACTTTGAGTAAACCACAGGCGAGGTTGGATAGAGTGATTTTGCCATAGAGGGATCCTATTAGATGGTGGACATGGCATGGGAGGGATACACCAGAGTTGAAAGTGCTTGCCTCACGCCTCTTTGCACAGGTTACTAGTTCCTCAGCCGCAGAGAGCAATTGGTCGACATATTCCTTTATCCACTCCCTCAAGAGGAATAGACTTACCTCTAGACAAGCGGAGAAGCTAGTGGTTGTGCATAGTGCTCTTCGACTTCAGGATCGTCAGACTCCAGAGTATACGCAAACTCCAGCTTTACGGTGGGATGTTGATCCTAAAGATGTGGCCCAGTTTGACAAGGATGAGACAACACCGGAATTGGTTGGGGTTCCATTGGATGAGAGTACACTTCCAATGTAACATGATAGTGATAGTGACTCAGAGGACTCTGATTTTGATGCCATGTTGGCAGCAGAAGAATAGGAGCAGTAATGTGCTTCATTTTTCTATATTTTGATTTTTATGTTTAACATGATGATGAAACTTTATGGCAGCACTTTAGCCTTTGGACATTTTCTATGTTAAACTTATATTTTTGTTAGCATATGCCTATTGACAATCCGACAACGAAATGAAATTTTAAATTTCCAGATTTATGAATGCATAATAGACTATATTAATACATATTGAATACTGAATCGGTTACTATTTACTAAATGGCATTGAAATGTTGTATGTTAAGGTTCTATGATGTTTAAATGGCATACTTTGCCCATATTTTCATTTGAATGTAATGTATACTTGAAAATTTCTTTATATATTTGAAAATTTCCCTATATTTATATAAACTTCCCCTTTGTTGTCCCCTGTCATTCCCAAAATCGGCAAAAAAATTTGCCGTCCCGGAAACAGAGGAGGCTGCAGCAGTGTTTGTGACAGATTGCAATTCAATCTTGAGCCAAAGTCAGAACGTTCAACTTCAGAATATTAGGGTATCATTTAGCCATCAAATTGCGACAGTCAATCACAGCTTGTATTGAAATCACAGTCTGTTGTTAACAGTCTATCAACAAAGGTACCACAATGCATGCACCTCGTTTATCATTGCTAAACATTCATAAAGAATCAATGGGATTCAGTTTAATGGTGGTGCAATCTAGTATGTAAGAGCTTTTTGTTTATATTCTTTGTAAAAACTCCAATTGTTGTGATCAGTAATAGATGGTGAATTCTATTAGACATTTCAAGTTGTTTAATGTAAGAGGGTTCCATACAAATAAAAGAAAATTCCATAATATTTGCATAAGGTTCGAATTTCCTATAACTTGTGTGATTTTTGTGATAAATCTTCGAAAATCTTTGTATTACTCGTAAGAGTTGCCAGTTAGGATATTTCAGTGGTATCAAAGCACAGTGACCCTGCCAGCCTGTGAGGGTTTCCAGTTGCATGTCAAGATTTTCAGTTGCATGTCAAAGATTTTCAATTGCATGTCAAAGATTTTCAGTTGCGTGTCAGTTTTTTTCAGTTGCAGGTTAGATTATATGGTTGCATGTTGCTTCTAATCACTTGCATGTCAAATTGAATTGGTTCCATGCACTCAAGAGGGTTTGAACTGCACAGGTACAACACAAGAAGTCGGTTTGGACGGCAAGATAGGAAGCAACTCAGTTGAAACAGAGATGGGAGAAATAAGAGCAGGGAGCTCTCTGAGGGATATGAATAATCAACTCAATGATTTTCTGACAATTTTTGCCCAACAGTGGCAACAAATATTGCAACCAGTGTAGCAAAAATCACCGATCAATCACGAGTAATCACGATTAATCGGTAATCGGGCATGGCCCCGATTTATTCCCTGTAAAATTGACTAAACCAATTGTTGACCAGTCAACAATTTAACCTCTGACAAATCCTGATTAATCAGATGAAAAATCACGGGTTAATTGTGATTAATCGCGCACAGACAAATGGCACAAAAAAAAAAACCTAAACCACGCAAAAACATCGTCATTTCCTATTTAGACGTCCCACGAGCCATTCTTCATTGTAGAGTCGTGTTTGTTGCATAGCAGGTTTTTGAAAAGTTGTGTTTGTTGCAGAGCTGTGTTGCATACACAAGTTGCAGAGCCATTTTTTCACCTTTTTTGTGTCATTTCTCTGTTGTAATAGAGGTATTTTGCTGCTCTCTTTTTGTCGTTTTTGCTTGTTTAGTTACGCTTTCTCTGTCCCAAATTTTTTTTTTGGGGTGTTACCATTTTCTGTCATATTTCCAGGTATTTTTCATATGAGTGTTTGGTTGTTTCCTGTCTGTGCATCATATATTTTCCCATTTACTTCAACAAAATAAACCGTGCATACCTTCCTAAATAGAACAGTGATATATTCTGGTTTAGGCTGGTGTTGAAACTTGGAGACAAGTAATCAATTTTGTTTTTCGTGAAGGGCCCATTTAACGTTCATGAACTTACCACTTCCAAACTTTGTTGTTTATTTCAAGAACTGATAATGCTAAGGTGTGAATTCAAATGTCTGTAAGACGTCTAACTTTGTTGTTTACAGTTTTATTATTAGACAGTATTTTTTAAATCTGATCTTTTCAAAATTATGAGGATCTTGATTCTTAACAATTCAGTTACTATTCATAGTTATTATCTGTTTATTTACTGGTTGATTATGAGACGGTATTTATAAAATCTGTTGTTTTCCAAATTAGGAGGATCTTAACAATTTAGTTACTGTGTTTTTATAAATATAGATTTAATTTTTACTGTTATAGGAATCTAGAATTTAGTCTAACAAATTTAGTTATTTATATTTTATCTTTATTTTATTATTGCTGCTTTAAGTTTATATAAGATAGTTGTATTAAACATTTTAGATTAGCTAATATAAATATCATAGGAGGTTGATTATCTATATGATAATTCTATATGTAGGCAACTTATTTACATGTAAAAAAATTATATTTCATATTGTAGTAGTTGAAGTCTTGTATCTATCTATTGGTATCATAGCTTGAATATGTTAATGTTTAGTAGCTAGATCGAATTCTAGCTCACATTATTTTACTTAGGAAAATTAAAATAATGAATAAATTATTTAAATTAAGGAAAATTAATTAATGGATTAATTAAATAATCATGGATGGATTAATTATTTATTTAATTGGAGAAATAAATAAATAATTTATTATTTAAGTGGGAATTAAATAATATATATGTATTAATTGTTTATTTAATTTGGAGTATTAAATAAATATATATATATATTGGAGAATTGAATTGGAAAGATAAATATTATGCATTAATTATTTATTTAATTAAGAAATTAAATAAATAATTGTGAGTTAAATTATTAAGTTATATCTTTAATTTAACTTAATATATATCGAGCTATTGAATTTATAAATACAATAAAATAAAAATTTAAAGGGCTGGGCCCATTTCCATTTCTTCTATTAAAACGTCTATGATAGACGTTTGGTTTCTTAATGAAGACCTATCATCAGCGTGGCCTTGGCGCCAAGATTTGGTTCTCCAATGAAAGGCTGACTTGCACTTTCATTCTCACACCGTATATAAAGGAAACATCATTTCATCATTTCATATATTTTGAAGTCAATATACTTGATGTACGAAATACTCTTGAGACGATTTATATACAGCAGTTCGAAATTCACCTTCATGTGCGATTAGTTGTTCAGCCATATGTGATCTCACATCTGCTCATAAGGTGGCGTCAATTCATCTAATCTACTATATTGGCGACAATATCTACAGTCAGAGTTCTACATAGCAGCTTGGATATTCATTAAATCACTGAGATTATACTTGCTTGATGATACGAATTCTGGAGGGCTTCAACAATCAGACTTGGTGCTATTTTGGTGACGGAAATTATACTCCAGATTGTGACTGTGACAGCGATATGCACTTCCAGATTTGAAGCATAATTCAGAGGTCATCATCAGCATTTTGGTTTATATCAGAATCTGATTATCAGCACCATCAAAGGTTGTTAGTTGTATTTTCTGAGCTTAATTCATATCTTCTTCATTGCTGGGTTTTTAACCTTCACAAGGAAGGATTTCCCAGGGTATTTGGTGTTGTGTCTTTTGTCTCATTTGTTACTGTGCATTTAATTCTGCTTATTAATTCTGAGATTTAATTATTGCACTCAAATCTAATTGATTCAAATTTATTAGATCTGATAATTAAAATTTAACAGAATAGAGTCTTGATGATTGACAATTTGTATTAAAGAGTATGCTCTTGGCCATCGTAACAAAATGATTTAGAATAAGCAACCATGTAGCAAAATGATTATGTTGTTTATTATTATACATTATATTTCAAATTATAGGTTGGAGGTGAAAGACTACACGTCACCAATTTTCATTTTGCAAGAACTAGAACTTGTTGATGATCTGCAATTAAATCTTCTTCTTCAATCTGTACAATCTAAGGTTCTTCATCCAGTCAAGCTTGCAGATCGCTCATATTTCTACTGTATTGATATGTACTCTTTGTAGTTGGACATCTCCATTCAAACTCTTCACATAAGAAAGAATTTCCAGCATTCTAGGATGGTTTGTATTTGTCCGCTCTCCTACATCTGTATGCAGTAATATAATTGATCATTGACAAAGAGGGTAACAACTGTTTGCTTCTATTAAACAAAACATTTTTGTTCCATCATTGTATGCAGTCATTCCACAAGTGAATTTTTTGTTTCCATAGTTGCATGAGTGACATGATTTCCCTTTAACAAAAAGTGTACAAAATGCATGTTATCTTTTAACTTTCATTCTATAGTTGTATGAAGTCATTCAACAGTTGTACACTTTTATTTTATAGCTGTAATTTTTTGTTTAATTTATGCAATATTCATAATTTCATATTATGGTTAATGTGATTAACTAAACCCACTTGAACATTAAAATGCTGAAGGTTGAATTAAACTGCTTCTGCAGATTTGATTCTCAATCACAATGCCACGTGAGAAAGATTTTGCATGGACACATTGTACACCGATTGTCGGTAGCATTTCAAAAGTTTAAATGCAATTGGTGTAGGAATGATGTCAGTGGTGGAATTTACCGCTTCAAATGGCATTTGTCAAAAGAAAAGAGAAATAACACTTTAATATGTGGTAAATGCCCTGCAGATGTTACATACCAAGCCAAAAGAGCTCTTGATGGAATAGTTGAGAACAAGGCAAAAAAGGCAAGAACTGGGATTGAAATAGGTTCCTTTTCTATAGGCGCTAGGAATAATCAATTGGACGAGGAAGATGATAGGGGGGAGGGTTTCAGGGAATCTGAGATCAGTGGGAAAACACCTACTATGGCACGTGTCCCAAACACAGGTGGAGGGAACATCAACCATTTCTTCGCACCTCGTACTACGCCAGGATCACAAACCACTTTGGAGAGTGGGTGGAGAAAAATTGTCCATGAACAAGCAATGAAGGGGATTTCAAATTTTTATTTCTCCTCTACCTTGGCATTCCATGCTTGCAGATCTCCACATTCGCAAGCTATGGTGGATGGCATTGCAGGTGCAAGGCCTGGGTTTAAGGCCCCTTCTTACGATATAATGAGGGTTGGTATGCTCAATGATGCAATAAAAGATGTTCAACATGTTGACAAGCATCGGTTAGAGTGGGCTAGTACTGGGTGCACCATTATGTCAGATGGATGGATAAATAGGAGGAACCGATCCCTCATCAACTTCCTCGTCTCTTGTAATAGAAGCACTGTATTTCTGAAATCTGTGGATGCATCACATGTACGAAAACTGTAGTTGCGTTGTTCGAGATGTATGACTCAGTAGTCATAGAGGTGGGGCCATAGAATGTGGTTCAATTTATTACAAACAATGTCGTTGCTTATGTTGTTGGTGGGAAACTTCTGATAGACAAATACCCCTCTATGTTTTTTACCCCATTTGCAGCACATTGCCTTGATCTAACCCTAGAGGATATTGGAAAAATTCCATGGGTTAAGTAGGCATTTCAAAAGGCTCACACAATTACCAAATTTATCTACAATCACACAAGGGTTTTGAGTTTGATGAGCCAATTCACAGATGGCAAGGAGTTGGTTTGACCTGGGGTGACAAGGTTTGCAACACATTTCCTTGCACTACAGACTCTAGTTCAACAAAAAAATGAACTTGAAACGCATGTTTGTTTCAGCCGAGTGGGTGGAATTAGACTTCTCAACTCGAATAGATGGCGTGAGAGTGGCAGGGTACATGTATTCTCCCTATTTTTGGGATGCAATTGAGCAAGTGGTACAATTCTCAGAGCCTCTCGTAAAAGTCTTGAGACTAGTGGATGGGGATAAATCCCCAATGAGATTTATATGAGGCCATGGATAGGGCCAAGGAAATGATGAAGGGTAGGTTGCAAAATGACGGGACTATTGTGGTAAAAACTTGATGTTATTAACAAGGATCAAAAGATCCATATTTACAAATGAATAGACGGTGTTTCCTTAGGAAACGATCATAAAGAATAGAAACATTCTATTCTAACTACAGAAGACTAAATATTAGAAAGATTCTAATATTTACAATATATTTACAACAGATAATAGATAACCATTAATAGAATATAAACATTATTTTAATACCCTCCCTTAATGGTTAATCTATCCACTACACCAAGTTGTCCTCTGAATTTGGAAAACTTGCCTAGACCTAGAGGCTTGGTGAGAATGTCCGCAACCTGATCCACTGTAGGAACATACTGCAAATGTATTGTCCTGTCTTCAACCAATTGCCGAATGTAGTGACAGTGAATATCTACATGCTTGGTTCTTTCATGGAAGACTGGATTCTGTGCTAACTTGATAACACCTTCGTTATCAACGAACAAAGTGGTCAGGCCAGCTGGTGACATCTGCATATCCCCAAGCATCTGACAAAGCCAAATAGCTTCACAACCTGCCTTAACTGTCCCTCTGTAGAGGAGAGAGAAACTGTTTGTTGCCTCTTACTGGTCCATGTGACGGCACCACATCCCAAACTAAACACATCCAGAGGTTGACTTTTTATCGTCAACAGAGCTTGCCCAATCTGAATCTATGAAACCACCGAGTCTAGGATTAGGACTCTGAGAGTAGAGAATCCCATAAATTAGGAGTGCCCTTCACATAACGAAGCACATACTTAGTGGTGCAAGAGCACCTCTCCAAACACCTAAGTCCACCTTGGATCCAGATGGAGGCAGTGGATCTAAAGAATCCCTAAAGGTGAATTGGGATCTTTTGAAGCCTATAATGGCAATTTGTAACAATCAATTTGATGTAAAAGTTAAATGTCCTAGAAGTCCTGATAAGGACTTAGGACCAAAATAATGTATGGGGGCCAATAGTGTCAAAAGGGATCTAGAATTGATTAGGACAAGTCAATTAGGTCCTAGGGGTGATTTGAGAAGGTTAGAAGAGTTAGTTTTGCTAGAAATTCAAAAATTTGAATCCTAACGGCTAGGACAATTTAGGAGGGAAAGTTGATTTAAGTTGTTTTAGAATTAACTAGTCCATCCAACTGATCAAATACGGTTGGGGACATTAGTTGGAGTCCATTTAATATTGGAAAAGTCAATGTACGTTGCAGAGTGTCTGTGTACGGACTGTTTTCAGAAATTCAATAAAAATTGATTTTTGGTCATTTCTTTGAGTTACTTATATGATTTAAGTTTCTAGAGATTGTTTCATTATTTCCAATGCAGTAGGGGCTTTCATAACATCATTTTAAACCTTGTTGAATGCTTTGAAGGATCTACTAGTTTCAGATTAATCCTTAAATTCTGGTTGACTGCGTTTGGGGTCACTGTTTTTCCCATAACAATTGATAGTCTCAATATGAGGGCATCATTCCATGAATGCTTTCACTGATTCTCATGGAATGGTGTATTTTTTACTCGTACATTAATGTCCTAACATGATATGTTGCAGAGATTAGATTTTGATTTGACAGGGTGATCACCGAGTTAGAGGAAGAACTCCCAAGGGAAATGCTTGGTTGGGAGTAGCAGCCATTGATCTAGCCAAAGGAGGTATACTTTTTATGACTTGGGTAATCTTAAAATGATGTATACATGGTGAATCAACCTTTGCTTAAGCCCAGATGTGCTTGGAGAGGGTACATTGAGGAAGCCCTGGCCTTAAGGATTTGTTGAAGACCAATTTGGGGGTTGCAGGGGTCTAAGGACCAAATTAACTTCATAGTCTAAGGGTTGGGGAGTCAATATTCCTTATACTCGCTTTGTATTTTGGCCATATTTGGTGCTAGGAAGAGAGTACAGTCTAAAAGTTTACATATATCATTCAAAACAACCTATGTCTAGATTTAGGTATGTTGAAGTTGACTAAAAAGGGTATCTGAATCCACCTTTAGGTTTCCTAGTTGTTAGGAAAGTGGTTAGTTGTAGTGCTCAGTCGCTGAAGAACTCGGCATATATTGTTGCTCGGCACATACTGTTGCTCAGCTTATATGGTATTGCTCGACATGTGTCAAGAAGTTGGGTGTTATATTAAATTTGGAAGTTGTTTTCAAAGGTGTAGAGTCTGTAGGAAGGGATCGCCTTGAAGGGTTGAGAGATTCAGTCCTAGCATACTTTTGTTTGAGCACCATGTCAGTTCACTTTAGCATTAGCGTTATGGGCACTTAAATGTGCGCTATCTCTCTCAACTTGCTCGGGACGAGCTTGTCCTCAGATTGCCAGAGATTCAGACTCGGTAGCTTGGAGTTTGTGATGCATGCCAGGCTAGGAAGTAAGATCGCACACCTTTTCCTATTGGCGATTCATGGTTGAGAGATTCAGTCCCAGCATACTGAATCTCAGTGTTGCCTTTGTCGACAACAGTGTACTCTTCCCCTCCATCAAAAATAACTAAATCTGAATAAGGCTAGTAATCAGTGAACCAGTCTTTACGGTGGGTGAAATGACAAGAGGCACCTAAATCAATGTACCAAGCAGACGACTTGACATGATCTGCTGGTCTTTTAGCCATGAAGGGGTAAAAGGCAGATTTTGTCTGCTCAGTGTTCACTGCATTGTTCGCTTTGGGCTGCGAACCAGATTACTTAGAGTGGGCAGCTAAGCGCTTCCGACATTCACCCTTCATGTGACCATACTTGTGGCAGTAGTGGCATTGAATGTTCTTTTTCTTGGAGCCTTTTGATGCTGGAGTAGAGGGCCTCTGCTGAGAAGACTACTGAGAATGAGACTTGCCCTTATCCTTCTAAAAGGATTTGTTCACCCGTGGAAGGTTCCTGCCACCGTAATGGAGGTCGAAATGGTGGCAGGAACCTTCCACGGGTGAACAAATTGTCGAATGGTGCTGAATAAAAACATAAAGAGCATTGAGCAAAGCCCGCGCGCGTGATAAAAGAATGGCCACCACAGGAGGAAAAAACGTTTAGAACTCCCGATTTGTCCAAAAAAGGACGTGATTCTCAGCAAGAGAGCCCACACAGAAAAATGACACCCAAAAGGTTGTTCGTGCCTGAAAAAATAGGCTTCCAAAAACCCACGCGAATTTGCAAACTTGCAAATTTCAGAAGCTAAGACCACGAAAAACCCTAGTCGGGTTCCAAGAACAAGGAGCAGAAGTCTCATAGAAAAGAATTCGAAAAATTTTATGAACAGATAATTTCAAAAAAATGAAATTATAAAATTTTTGGAAAAATGAAATTTCGCTCTGATACCATATTGTGGTAAAAACTTGATGTTATTGACAAGGATCGAAAGATCCATATATACAAATGAATAGACGATGTTTCCTTAAGAAAAGATCGTAAAGAATAGAAACATTCTATTCTAACTACAGAAGACTAAATATTAGAAAGATTCTAATATTTAAAATATATTTACAACAGATAATAAATAACCATTAATAGAATATAAACATTATTTTAATAACGACGAGGTATCAGCTATTATGGGACATAATTGATAGGAGATGGGATAGACATATGCACTCTCTTCTTCGTGTTGCAAGATACTTTTCAAATCCATCATTGTTCTAAAACACGAAATTCACAGAAATTGATGTTGAGATCACACAAGGCTTGTTCATGTGCATGGAAAAAATGTTTCAAAGCACAGAGAAATTAAAAGACACTATGTCAGAGCTGCAAATGTATAAGAAGGGAAAGGATTTTCTCTCATCTAGGGCTGTCGAGGAAGGCAGAACGACCTTCCAACCATGTAGACTCTACGTTTGAACTTTTGATAGTCCGTTTATTTTGTTGACATGATCAACAAATTTGTTAAGATTTGAAGATATTCTTACATGATATCGTCTCCCCATAATCTGTTTTTCAGCTCAATTGTGGGAATGTTTTGGTCACGAATGCAAAAATCTCAGGTGGATGGCGATACGCATTTTGACCCAGCCATGCAACTCATCCACCTGTGAGTGTAATTGGAGCGTTTTTTAACACATACATTCCAAGAAACGCAACCGTCTAACACAAAAAAGGATGAATGACTTGGTGTTTGTTCACCACAACCTTCGCTTGAAGCTGAAGAAAGCTCAAGGTAGGAGTTTTATTATCTTGCACTCAATTGAAGATGTTTTCATTGTGTTTTTCATTTGTAGGCAAAGACTAATTTCTGCATGGAAAAAAATAGGAAATATTGAGGATTACTCCCCAATTGATCTTGACGAGACAGATCCAGAGTCTGAGTAGATTCTTGCGCCTCAAAGTGATGATGATGTTGATGATTATGTTGATGATGATGATGATTATGTTGTTGAGCTTGAAGATCTTGACATCATGGAAGAGGCCAACGTTTCTCAAAGTATTATTGAAGGAATTAGGTCATGGACTTTCCAAGCAGAAGCATCAGCAGGGCCTCCTGGCCCCTAGCTTTGCCATTGGCTACTTTTGAGTTTTTGGAACATTGTACTTAGTTTATAGGTTGACTTTGTACAAAGTCAAACTATATTGTCATTGACATTTTGACAATTGTCTCCATCTAGTTATCTTTTATGTTATTGTGGTAAGTTTTGCGCAACGAAATCAGCAATATCTAGATTCTATATAAATGATGAAAATCTCTTCACTATAATCTACTAGTTAAACTCTACATTTTATTTGCTCTCGATATATCAATGATGTGGAAATACCCCTTAATTTTAAAAAAAAAAGTAATTTATGACTATCTTTATCAATTTTTTATTTTTTTTTGCAAATCCCATTTTTTCCCAATTTTTTCAAAAAATCCCATTCTTTTAGTTTGGCTTTTTTCCCGAAACGATTTTATGCTTCTATGATTGCAACAATTCCAAAATAGAATGATTATAGCTATGGGACAACTGAGAGTTGATCGTACACGATCAAGAAGGTCTAGTAGTCAACAAAGTAGAAGTGAGGTCAGACATGGTAATCAAGACAGAGCAGCTTCTAATGTTGTGAGGACAGCAGATGTCTGATCAACCATTATCTCCCACTTTTTTACCTCGTCTAATCAAAAGGGAACCAATTCTAGAGGTAGAGGAAGAAGAGAGACAAATCACAAATGATATCATAATGGCCCGAGATGAATACATGCAACTTCCAGCTGATGTAAGGCAGCTAATGAACTTAAATGAATTCATGAACCAGCGTAAGGACAAGGCTAGAAACCATCTGGAAAGGCCAGACATGAGACCTCGAGGACAAGTTAGGCAAGGCACTCAACCTACGGAGTATAAGGATTCTTTGAATAAAATTTCTATACTGACCTTCAATGGAACCGAAGGAATATCAGCAAGGTCGTGGGTTCCTAAATAAACACTTTCTTGGCACTCAAGCCCATGGAAGAGAAGGCAATATAGTTTGCTACCATGCACCTAGAAGGGATAGCATTACCGAAAAGACATAGAAGTCTATTACAGGGAATTGGCCCAACTTAAGCAGGTAGGACATGTGGAGACTTACATAAATGAGTTTCAAAAAAAATCATAATGGTTCTTGATATGCCAGAGAAAAGAGTCACAGTGTTTTTTGTAGAAGGATTGAGTGACAGACTGAAGGGATTGGTCAAGGCATATAGGCCTAATACATTGGATGATGCCATTGGGTTAGCTCTTGATCTTGAAGTCACGCCTTCTCTCAGCCACACAAGAAGAACTTCAGGAATCACAAATTAGATGATGAATCAGATGTGAAGGCTACTAATCAGCCCAAGGTCACGTCTCCTAAGTTAGAAAAAAAGTCAAGAAATGAGTTAAGAAGAAAGAATCTTTGTTTTCATTGCAAAGAACCTCGGGAACTAGGAAATAGGTGTCTTGGTAAGGGTAAGGCATATCTTATTGAGGTGAATTCTGATGTGGACAGCGATGAGGATAGTGAGCAGATGACAAGGTGAACGGTACCCTTGCATCCCTATCCGGTGGTTCCAAAAATCATCTTTTCATACTTAAAGGGATTGTCAAAGGACAAGTAGTTATGTGTATGGTGTACAGCGGTGCTACATATCTTTATTGATGAGGACTTTGTAGTCAAGGAAGGACTACAAGTAGAGGACTTTGTAGTCAAGGAAGGACTACAAGTAGAGAACTTTCCCGGATCCAGCGTTATAATGGCAGATGGATCCAAAATCAGTTCCAAAAGGAAAATACCAAGGATGGGCATACAATTAGATGATTATACATTTTATGTTAGAGTACTATGTGGTTGGTATTGGTGGAACCGAAGTAGTATTGGGAGTACCAAGGTTGAAGTCCCTTGGAAGACACATTCAGGATTTCAACAACATGGAGATAGAGTTTTCTCATACAGGTAAACAAATTGTGTTGATGGCTACCAAAAATGATAACCCAAAGGTTGTGGCAGCCAAGTATATGCAAGCTTGCCTTGATGATGAAAATACCAATGGGAGGCATGGGGATAAATCTGATTATCCCAAGTATGACAGCAGTAATGTATCTCCTTATAATCATGATTAGGCAGCTTTGGCACATGATGCTACGTCATGCTCAGCAATGGGATTTAATAGAGTTATACATTCTGATAATTCATTGGCAGCCAAAGAATTGCACCTTCATTTGATATCTGATTTTTGGGATACTCAGGTGTGATCATGTATGGTTGTTGCTCTTAATGGAGAAGGGTCGGTAAATGCTGTTATTGGCTTGCAGCTGGGTAATGATACTTGGGATGATGGTTTGTTTTTACGAATAGATGTTTGGCCAAAATTGAGTAACTTGATGAGCTACTACTTCTTCACCTTGTACGACAGGTTTCATATTGTGGTGTGGGATCCAGGTGTTGATTTGTTGGATGCATTGTCACGCTTGCGCCCTATTGAGTCACTTCATGATTTGTGGTGTTTCGACAAGTATATCAAAGTGAAGCAGTGGATAGTTATGCGATTGCTAGAGGGCCAGCAATCACAGGAAGAGAGGACTATAATTTCCCCTTCCTAGTGATGGTTAACAGAGAAGAAATATTTAGCCTTTTCCATTCCCTGAGGCTAGAAAATTAATTAAATAGTAAGGGAATGGGGGAATAATTAAATATTAGCCCAAAAAGTTAAAGTTATTTGCAATATATTTAGAGATTCATCATGTTTAATGTTGGGGCCACACTTATGTTATAACATTATTACAATTGGTAAGTGCCATGGCGGAGATTTAATTAATATGAAGTGAGTATTAATTTAAGCCTAAGTCTATGTTTGCCCTCAAGGGTAAACGAGATTTAACAGAGACATACAAGAAAGTAAAGCATACACAGTGATATAGAAAGAACTTCATATATGGTTCATTACTTCAGAATGTTGTATACAATGGGGTAAACGGGATTTAACAGACATACAGGAAAGTAAAGCATACACAGTGATATAAAAAGAAGAACTTTAGATATGGTTCATTACTTCAGAATGTTGTGTACAATGCAAAACGTACTCCCGTACAAAAACATGTCTTCTTCTATCGAGAGACTAAGTACATATAGGTACCGAAGGGGTACGAGGCGAACCGTCGCACCCGTTGACTACCTTCGGTACATAATTATCTAACTGTCGTATTACCCGACAACATCATTCCCCCCAAAAAGAAAGTAGTCTCCGGACGACAAAACAAAATTATCTGGGATGGAACAACAAAATGGGAGGGGTCCACCCATTCAGCTACATAAGCATAGTAAAACAAAAATCATGACAGAGGGAGGGGCTGAGAAGGCGTCCCTGAAGAGGCTGATCCTGTGAGCTGTGCTCGAAGGGCATACACCTGCTCCGTCTTAGCCTTCAGCTGGCTCTCGACCCACAGCTCGTGTTCCAGGGAAGACTTCACCATAGTCGCTGCCTTCAGAAGCTCCTGTTGCTTGGCGTCCACCGAAGCCTGTGCGAAATCCCTTCCTGAACCACGTGGTCTTGTTCCCCGGCAAATGAGCAGAGCTGCTAAGTAAGGGCATCCCTCTCTGCTACAACCTGTATCTCTCGATCAGCTCTCTCCCTATACTCCTCCATGGATGCACGCTCCTCATCCCACGCAGCCATCAGGGTGATCCATTCCCTATGCTACTCCTCCAAGGACTGCTCCAACCAACAATGTTAGTGGCTAGCACATGTTGCACACTGAACGCCACCTCATGCTCAACCTCATAAGAGTGCTCCAACCGTCGCACTGTATAATACTGATCGCGGAAGGCCCTCTCCAATTCAGTCACCAAGCACTTGATCCGACTGGCTACGACAGGTTCTGCCACCTACCCAACATCCAACATAGCATGTGTCTCCAAACCAGGCCAATCCCTGCTGAAGCATGAATCAAACTGGACAGGACACTCCTTTCTCACGAAGGTAAGGAGGCGCCGCAAGTCCGCGGCTACATCCTACATTGCCTGCGACTGCGCGCTAGCTACCATCTCCTGTCCTTGAGTCACTACCTTTGTTCAGGACTCCTCCATGTCATCCCTTCGCCGTGGCTGACGAATAACTGCATTCTCGGGCCCTGTCTCACTATCCTCACTATTCCCAGTTGCCTCATGCTATTGTTCCTCAGAAGAGGACAACATGATCCAAACCTCCGTCGAGACCACCATTGGTGCCTCTATCTGAACTATCTCCTCTGGACGAGGGGAGAACCTCACAAGTTCCTCTATCGGTGCCATGTCAAACATAGTAAGCCACTCCTTCATCGTGGTCTACCGTATGTCATGATCGGTATCCTCCAACTGTTCGTCCGCAACCTGCCCCACCCTCTCCTTTGGGGGCTCCATCTGGACAACCTCAACCAATACCAGATCACATGGCTTCGCAACAACGATTCCAATCTCCAGAGGTGCAACTGGACTCAAAACCACTGGGGCCCTCGATTGTCGGACTGGGAACCGTAGTAAGTATAGCAATTGTCGTGGCTGGGGTGTACTGAATAGCCCCAAGTTGTGGTGGAGTGAACAAGACAGGTCGTAGTTTGGACTCCACCGTCAACTCCATACGGTTGTGGCTGCTAGTCTCCGAGGAACTACTGTCAGACGACGTAGGCTCTCGGCCACTGTCTAGACTAAAACTTTCAAGTATTATCTTCTTGTATTATTAGTCGCTAGTGCCATCATCAGTTCCTTCACAATGACTGATGATGGCACTAGCGACTTCACCATTTTTAGTCTAAACAATAATACTTCACTGTCCTTTGCTTTTGTTCTTCCTTTGTGTGGCGCCTTTCTATGTTTCTCTTCCTAAAACTTTCTATTGTAAACTGCTGTACTCTTGAGTCTGATCAACCTACTTTTGGTCATCCATAGTCATTAATATAATTTCTTTCTTTCTAGATTGGCTATCAATCCCAATGTATTTGATATGTTCATATGTTATGCTATAGATATGCAATTTATACCCATCCTTTGATTATTGACTATGTTAAGAGGCATCTTCAATTCTATTAATAGTCACACTGCTGCAAGTGACCCACAGTTTATTTTGTCATCCAAAAGGAGTGAAAGAACACAACAAACCAAACCATTTTAGAAAGTATAAAATGGTTAAGTTTCCACCTCGGAACCTTCTTCGTAAGACACCTTAGTGGAGCCTCAAAAATTAAAATGTAAGATTTTGTCCATAAAGTTAGTTACAGTGAGAGGTTTATGCATTATTACAGGCAATAGGAGAGCCTATCGATGGAACCAAAGAAATTGCATACCTTCAACAAACTATAAATACACAAAAGCTCAACAACTTAAAGATACTTCTCAGGAAGATAAAATAATAGTAGATCTGTGTAGTAGTGTACAGATAGAGATTTATATTTTGGGTGCATAAGCATCTAATAGTTTCCATAAATAATGTTAATCCTAGTCAGCAAGCATAAGACAAATATTGGTAGCTGTATTCACAAAGAACCAACTAAATAATTGCTATTTATCGATTTGAAAAATCAATTTGTTTAATTTTAGGTGGCGTCTTTGCAACCTATCAAATTATATGCTATTTCGTCAGGATTCAACTGCGTAGTTTTGGATTCTTTCATCAATGAAATCATGAGGTTTTGTGACACAGTTGATGGCTGATTTTGTACTCCCCCTAGTCTCTGACTTTGTTAAGGTTGTTGAAGTTTCAGACCAGAAATGTAGATAAGCAGCAAAGAAAATAAATGAACAATAAGACAGCGCATTATCTTGGGAAAACCCTCCAACTTGAGGGAGAAAAAGCCAGCCACAAAATATCACTTATATTAATGAAAGATCGGAACATCTGATTTACAATATTGCCAATCACTAGACTGAACTGAAAACAATCATAACTACAACTCTCTAGATGAATATATATTGCCTCAATCTCCTTCAAGCAGAAATAATCATCAAAATAGACTGTGAATACCATCAAGACGTATTTATGCTTGTCTTGACCCTTCATCAGTTTGATAATGAAGGATCAAGCAATTACAACAAAGAATGACCTTTTAGATTTACAATTGAAGATGAAGAGACACCCACAAAAAGATAACTCCTGACGCTATAATATCAACACTCCCTCTTAGCTAGGGAGGTATCTTTTCAGATATCCATGTCATGGAATCTCTCAACATGACACTCACAATGGCTACACCCATTTGTGAGGAAAACAAAATTTATCACGGAGACTCTCAACATGATAACATCATGGAGTCACTCAACATGACATTCACCATGGCTACTCCCATGTGTGAGAATAATTATGTGCACAAATGCTCATCACAGAGTCACTCAACGTGATGTCGTCATGGAGTCTCTCAACATGACGTTCACCATGGCTACTCCCATGTGTGGAAAGAAACACATCTCAATCTCAGAGATGAACGCGGGCTTGCACCTCATATTTCTCCGTCTCAGAGAAATATACACTACAAGGGCTTTCACCTCATATTTCTCTGTCACAGAGAAATATACAATGCAAGGGCTTTTACTTCATATTTATTTGTCACAGAGAAATATACACTACAAGGGCTTTCACCTCATTTTCTCTATCACAGAGAAATATACATTACAAGGGTTTTCACCTCATATTTCTATCATAGAGAAATATACATTACAACAAATCTTCATGATGATTTGACTCCCTCTGAAGCTCCAAGCACTTGCATCAACCTCCTAAGCTCCTCGTCCAAGATTGCCTACATTGCTTGCCTTAGAGGAGCGGTTTCCAACACACGCCTCCAGAACTTCTAACATGCTTAGTCCAGGACTGTCCTCCTCAACCTCATCCCAGATCACCCTATTTTGAATAAGTTTGCAGAGCTACCAATGTCAAATCCAGATTGACTGTGCAATTCTGTTTTCTGTAGTTGAAGAGTTGTTCCAAGGACTTTAGCAACTAGCCTTGCAACATTGTAACCCACTTAGCTGACAGCTTCACTTCTTCACAGAACTCCCTCTTGATCCCTGCCTCAGAGATTGCAAAGAAATTCTCTAGAAGTGAACTCCCCTCTATTGACTGATCTTAGAACATTAATGCTCTCAACTCGTGCCTTGAATTCTCGGAATTTAACTCCCTCTGAATGTCATTTCCTCCTCTTAAAAGTAGTTGATCGTAATGATAGGTTCTTCGTTGTTTAGTGTCTTCATCTTTCTCAATTTCTTTGATGATGCAAACTCTCCATCCAAGGCTGACCCAACCTTGTTATGTGTCATCAACTTAGACTCATGACTGCAAGCTAAGTCTTCATGTATGTTCATTTCTCCAAGTGCGTAACTTCCTCACTCGATGTCTTAAGCTCTTCCTCCTTTGAACTCCTTATGCAATTTCGGATAATTAATCCATCATCCTTTTGCTCCTCGATCCATCCTACATTTTATAGAGATTAATAATAGTTCATAGAATCAAACTACCATGAAGAGAAATATACAGACCAATGCTAAAAGCATAATGATTCACTATTCCCAATATTATTGCATGAATTATTCATGATCATTATTCAAAGGTACAAACATAAAATACTTCTCTTTATTGTTGATCAATTTAGCAATGCTCTTTAAGATTTTGATCTTCATATCTTTCCCTGCTATCAGCACCATGGTCTCTTTCACCATATCAACACTATAATGATCCCCTCCAAGATGATCTCCACGACCTGTTGGGAGTGGAATGCTATGTGTTGGTTGGTGATCATTGAGCATACATCACAGCCTTACTACCAAAATCCAAGCCGCTATCACCCAGGCAACTTGAAGCCAAACCAACAGTACCACCCAACTCACCAATGGTCTAAACTGAAGTTGTACCTCTGATACAACACCTCTTGTAAACTGACTGCTATAACTGAGATCAGGTCTGCTATACACTTCTGAGCATGAAATAGGTCTGCAATGGGATTACACCTTCAATGCACCCTCCAACCTTACCAAGGACCACGACCAAAGTTGCAAATCAACCCTATATCAACTCAGCATTGTTCTATAGCCACAAAGACGGTGGCGACAGCAAGCATACAAGTTTTGGTGCCTTCAAGAAATGATTTTGTTCTTCCAAATCTTATATCATCTCTGGTTTAATAAAGTCGGCGTCAATGGAAATAATATCGGCCTCTATGAGCAATAAAATGAGCTTCTACAATAATCCTTGGCCGACAATAATCCAGTCATTTCTTCCACCAAATACAAGGTGATTCACAGCTGACAAAAGTCTTTGAGTCTGGAGCGGCACAAATAGACAAACACTCTTTTGTCTTTTTGACAAATCAGATGATCATCAGCTTCAATCATACAGTAATATTCAAGACCCACAAATTTCCTCATTTCCAATTTGTCTACTTTTGAATGATTTGGCAGGGGAAATAAACTGACGCGTGGGCAGAGAAATTATTATTTATCGACTATTTTCTAACATTCCTATCTCTACAGCTTACTTAGCATCGATCTGTCTTTACTAAACTTAGTGCTGGACGTGTCTTATCTTCAAATCTTGTCTCTATCTGATATACACAAAATCTCCCAGCTTGCTTTTCTCAGCAGATATACATGAAGCTCCAAATTCCGCCACAGTTCAAAAGAAACCATCAACTTCTATGTGCACAATCTAAGTGTTATCTCCAGCATCCATACATACAATGATTCTGATGCAACCGTTACTGAGAGCATGGCGAAAATGGATAAGGCGAAGACTGAAAGAAATCTTCACTACTTGAAAACTTTCACTGCTTAACCAAATCTGATCAGATCTTTTCTAAACCTTGCTCTAATACCATGTTGAAGTTTCAGACCAGAGATGTAGATAAGCAGCAAAGAAAATAAATGAACAATAAGACACAGCAAATT
Organism: Thuja plicata; assembly: GCA_018584345.1. NCBI lineage: Eukaryota > Viridiplantae > Streptophyta > Pinopsida > Cupressales > Cupressaceae > Thuja > Thuja plicata. The sequence goes on along the minus strand of MU227637.1, from coordinate 979,771 downwards.
ATCTTGGAAAACCCTCCAACTTTAGGGAGGAAAATCCAGCCACAAAAGATCACTTATATTAATGAAAGATGAGAACATCTGATTTACAATGCCAATCACTAGACTGAATTGAAAACAATCATAACTGCACCTCTCTAGATGAATGTATATACCCTCGATCTCCTTCAAGTAAAAATAATCATCAAAATAGAATGCAAATACCATCAAGACGTATTTATGCTTGCCTTGACCCTTCATCATTTTGATAATGAAGGGTCGGGCAGTTACAACAAAGAATGACCTTTCAGATTTACAATTGAAAATGAAGAGACACCCACGAAAAGATAACTCCTGACGCTGTAACATCAACAAAGCCGACCGTCAAAGTCAAGTAAGGTCATTCCTCTCCTGGACTCATTTTGTATTTACATTTATAAGCTTAAGCACTTTCTTCAGCAGCACATGCATTGGTGATGATTGTATGTTAAATCATGTTCTAGTTGCTATACTAGTTTTTGTTGCTTAAATTGTCCTTTTCCCTCAATTTTTGCCAACAGTTTACACATAATATTTAACATCCTTGCTCATTTTTATAAGCTTTACCAACAAGTATTTAAGTTTAGTAAAAACCAAGTTTACAGTCTTCACCGCATCTGGTGGTGCCCTGTCTAGGTTTCCGAAATCAGGGATAATGCATCACTGGTTGGCTGAAAAATAACCCAGGTCCAGTTCAGGGACAAAGCTTATCTGTGTCACTTGTAGATGCCAACAACGTCCTGCAAATCGGACCCAGGGTGCATACCCAGGTGAACCCAGGTCCAAAGAACTAACTCATTAAACCTTCTTTTGAAGGCAAAAGACACAGACCAAATACACTTTGCTAAACTGGCATTCTTATCTTTCACTGCACAAAAAGAGTTGAAGTTTGATCACTGAAGGTTCCAAAGCAGTTGGATTGGCATTCCTATGCATGTGCAAGGGCCCATTTGATGAAAAGATGGTCTTTATGAAGACCCATATGACATCATTTGCTCATTTTGTTTTTTTACTATTGAACAATAAATATCTATCATGAAACTCGAGTTTTGACAAGCTGATATGACATGTAGAAGTTTTATTTTTTAATGCGCAGTTTAATACGTGTTTTCAGGCTGCAATATGGATATATTTATGATTTTTATATGTTTTTGCATGGCTGTAGCCAAAACAAACCCAACCCAAAAAACACTTGCCATACCAATGTACCCAAAACTGAACCAGTAACTTAGATAATAAGCAGAAATACTGCAGTGGATACCAAAATAACTAAAATACAATTTTTAATCTTCTACTTTGTCTTTTTATTTGAGGAGGGCTTAGAAATTTTGAAAAATACACACCAAATATAAAAAGACTCAAACAGAACAATGTTACAATTCAAAAAACGAAGTTTTGACAGTACATAAAACACATTCTTAAAAGGAAATTGGTGCCAACTCAGGCTCAATCTGAAAGCAGTACGGATAGCACATTTGGCCACAAACTGTCCTTCCATGCTTCTTTTTGGTAAGTGTGATATCCCCTGTCTGTAATAAGTACTTAATAAATAAATATATTAAATAATTGAATAAAAGAATATATTAATTGTATATACTGATTAAACATCAATGTTATTATTAAATAAATAATTAAGTACTTAATTAAATATATCAATCATATATGTACTTAATTAAATATATCAATCATATATATGTTGATTAAGTAAATAGTTATAAATAATTAAATAAATAGATAGATAATTGGATAAACAAACAAGCGATATAATTTGTCGAAGATAACAATTGATATGCAAGCATCGATATCCTCTTACCAAAATCATATTATGAGCAATCGATCAGAATTATGGAAGATAAATAGGCACACAACAACCACGTATGGAAATTAATATAGTTGATTCAGAACAGCAAATAAAATTGACCCAGTTAACGGACGAGTCAAGCACTTTCAAGGAAATATCGGTATCAATGGAATTGACTAATCTATGATTAGTCAAACATTCAATTAAGTGTTTTGAAAAGTCACGTTAAGATAGCCAGGCCATGAGACGTCTCTACATTAGCCAATATATATGACAGTCAAATCATTCAACTGGGCATGGGAGAAAAATAAGAAAATTTAGTATTCGGAAAAGTGCTAAAGGCATTCTTGTTATATGTGATACTGATCATATGGGAAAGAGTCAGAAATTATTATTCATCAAAGGAATGAATTAGAAATCAGAATATTATATCTACATTCTATTAAGATCAGAGATCCTTATATATTGTAATATATTTGAGTGAATACATATATTTAATAATCATAATACCAGAATTATATATCAGTTACATTATATATATAGTAAGACCATAAAGGTGTGTATATATATATAATGGAATCAGAATTATTTATATATATACACCATAAATATATACTTAATAATAATAATTAGAATTAAGTAGATATATATTACATATCTGAATTATACATCAGACATATGGAGAGGATTTACT